>OY293416.1:48225784-48795784 GCA_958502065.1 Chrysolina americana
TTTTCGCTTCGTTTATCGAACATAAAATCGTGGATCACATACATCTAACACGTTACATATAATACACATTGTACAAATTATAAGTAGTAGACAACTCTACGTACGTACCCCTACGTTTTGATATAGAATCTGAAGTACTAATCATGTGTCACATAAATTCGTCTATTTTCAAAATATGACATTAGCCACATTTAAAAAATTCCTTAATCTCGGATTATATAATTTTTCAAAAGCTTTTCAAACACCGCAGTAGAGTCCATCAACAAACACTTTATTCTCAAGTTATAATTTAACATGCTCAAATAAATCGCAGGAAGCAGTCTCCGTCGACAAACTGGGATCATCTTGTTGACTGGTCATATAGTTTGGTCATCGGATTCTCAGAGGTTCAGCAGGTTCAACATCTTCAATTTTTTTCAGCTACAGTAGTAATTGATGTGTTTCGAGTGGTAATAAGGCTAGATTAACTTTTCGCTTCGTTTATCGAACATAAAATCGTGGATCACATACATCTAACACGTTACATTTAATACACAGGGTCACCGGGTGTGGACTATTCACATTACGCCATTCATTCAAATACTCTCACTACGCATGCCTCTTTGTAGAGCATGCACAAAACCGAATACAAGCTGGCTAAAACTTCCTGGCGGGACATTTGAATATCAATGCGTAGACGCTTCATGAAAAAGATCGAAAGTATTCAATGTTTCTTTAGGGCCGCTAATATATGAACTAGAGCAATTATCAGGAGAATTTCAGTTTTGCCACAATGATTAGTTTGTTCTTCGACATGTAACAACTTTATATGAAAAAGAGAATGATACTTGAATGAACAGTCATTTATTCCAGTTTTTCCTCTGTCGAAATAGTTTTGTTTGATGTAAGGAAGTCAAATAGCTGAAGCAAACTTTATTATTTAGAACCCAATCCCTAAGATTTTCAATGTTCTACTTTGCGACTACTATTTTTTGCAGAACTTGTACATCACTTTTTCATTTAGAGTGCAGTACATACGCACATTTCTTTTTTCGATCTTGTTCTTTTTCCGGAACATTAGCATATATGGCTGCAGGTTTTCCTAATTTTTTCATTTTACAGTTTTGTTTGCCCCAATCTATTCTCAAAGAAGTGCTCAGTTCTTTTACGAGATCATTCAAAAGTTGTGGATTGGATAAATCTTGACTTTTCAATCTGTTGATGGTGGTTTATGCTAACTTTTGAACTTTATCGAAGTCTGGAAAGTTTTCTATTTTCTCTTCTTTCACTTTTGGAATTTTTATAACAGAGTCAATCAAGTCTTGAATAATAGTATCTAATCTGCCAAAATATTTTTTCTCCTATTTTGTCCACTTCTTGTGTGAAACGAATTTTTCGATTAAAAATCACACACTTCGTTTTGTCGACACTTTTTTGAATAATAATAACGTGACGCAAAAACCGTAGAGAATTACCTAGTTTATCTTTCATTTAGGTGATGGAAGTCCAAAACAATTTCACTCAAATTGAAACATTGTTTACCAACCTCAAATGTAAAAAATGTTGAACCTGAATTTGTAGTTGATTCGATATAATTTTAATCAATTAAAACATAATTATGTCAAAAAAATGGAACAGACATCATGCTATCTAATCTAACCTTTGATCTTGATAACAATCCTTGGCCAAGCTCATGTAGGTCTCGGCAATACCCTTCAAGGCAGGAACATACTGACCATTTGATGAAAGAATCTCCTCAAATTCACTCTTTGCTTCTTTATAGAGCCCAAGAGTTTTTTTAATATTTGCTATCTGCAACGATGGGTATAGGGAATTACCCGTGAGCTCTAGAGCCTTCTGGTAGCATTTCAGAGAAGAAGTGTGGGAACCTCTAACAAAATAGGCATCACCCAAAGCTTGCCAACAGTTGGTGTTGTTGGGTTCAATTCTCACTAAAAGTCGCAGGTTATCTATGGCAACAGAGTAGTTTTCTTGTTCTAAGTAGCTAAGTCCAAGTTGGAGCCAAGCCCAAGATGTTTTGGGGGTTATTGAACCTAAAAAGAAAAAGAAAATAATTGAAAAGTACCATTAAATATTATAGGTATTTACAAAATGTTTTGCCATAGATACTTAGATGTTGGTATTCCGTTAAATTTATGAAGGAATTTAGATAACTGGGTGAAAGCTGCACATTTCTCAATCTTGTTTTTGTATCATTCACTATTTACCAATTGATTATTACGTTAAGTTAATTTCATGAGGTCTATTGAAAAATCCAATAAACGATAAAAATACCCACTACACACATTTTAGCAGGGGAGCCCAAGCGGGGATTTCGTTAGATTTTGAATATAATTTGAACCGATTCGTACCGGTAGATTTTGAGAAATCTCAAAAAAACTACAAAACATTTTTTTTTCAAAAACTAGTCAGCTCTTAATTTCAAAAAACTACGTCGATCGCCACCAGTTCGGTCAGAATCGGTTGATTCGTTCGTGAGTTATCGTCGAAAGAAAACCGAAATAAGTGTTTTTTCGGAATCACTCTGAAATTTCTAGTTCGATCAATCAAACTTAAAAATTCTTCATGGAGCTTGAAAAACTGCGTCGAATGCTGTTAACCGCGTGAAAATCGGTTCATTTATTCAAAAGTTATTGCAGTTTGAAAATTCAAAAAATTGTATAAACTTTTATCAGACTTTCGAACTCGGAGAGCTCATAATGACACAACAATCATATTTTTGAGCTCGAAGAAAAGACATATGTACAGGAACTAGATCCATGAATAAAAATGTGGTTTTTCATACAGTACATTCATAAACTAAAAATGGAATTATGATATAGGAGATTATAAATTAAGTTTTATTTTCTGAATATGACTAGAGATATATGTTTGATATCATTGGGAACTTTATTATACATCCTGATTATTGAGATGAATTTTTAACGAAATTGGTTTTTGGAATAGGAAGCTTCATATCTCTTGTATGGCGTATGGTTATAGATTCATAGTTTTCCTCATTTTTGTGTATTATCATAAATAATCGATACAGTTTCTAATATAAATATTAAAATGTCTGTAAGGATTCTGTGTTCAAGAAACGATTTCGCTATACATAAGAATCTGATAGCCCTTTTCTGTAAGACAAAAACAGATTGCATACCTTCTTTACTACACACACCCCAAAAGGGTATACCATACTTAAGATGAGAATCTATTAGGGCATAGTACACCACTTTCGCTTTGGCAAACCCGAGTTCCATATGTTGCGATGTTTCTCAGTGCGAAACACTCCAAAAAGTTTTAAAGTGGAGTAATTTTTAATTTTTTGTCATCTACGGGGATATAGGGTACGTGACATTTGAATGATAATACATTTGTTTTGCTTGTATTCAGTGAAAGAAAACTTTTTTCATATCTTGGTACATTTTGTTATGCAGGCATTTTGTCATGCCACAATAATGTGGTGTCGTCAGCAAATAAGGTGAAGCTTCCTGTGATTGATACGTTGGTCAAATCATTTATATTCAACAGAAACAGGATAGGGCCCAATACTGAGCCTTGAGGTACTCCACAATTAATTTCTCCAACATCTGAGTTGGATGACATTTTTTCAAACTGTTTTCTGTCAGAAAGATTTAATCCAAATATGACTGTTATCCATGAAACCATATTGTTACGTTTTTGCTAAATAATAATGCCTAGCACACTACTAAACTGTTTATTTTCTAACTTCACTAAAAACATACAACTACTTCACTGACTAAATTAAACACTTAGATCTATACAACAATACAACTAACTAAATATTCCACACACTTCTATACTTCTTCAAAAACTGCTTATCACTTCTTCATAATCATCTTAATCTTCTTCCCAGTGTAATCTCGCGTTCATATAGGTACTCAAGTGTAACCAGAATCATCGCGATGCGACGGTTCGGTTATCCCGAATATTCATTACCGGCAATTATCTGCCTTTTTCTAGGAAACCATATCGACGATACGCGTGCGAGTTGATTCAGCGGCGTAGCTAGAGGGATTTTTTATCAACCTCGTAACATTATCCCCCTCTCAATTTTGATCGTCCCGATCAAACAATGTGTCGTTGTCTCCATTATATCGTTTGAGTCTTTCTAGGTGAACGACCTTCATTTTCGCTTTCGGGCTGCGTTGAATTCTATAGACCACGTCATTTATTCTTTTCACTATCGTATATGGTCCTTCCCAAGATGATGTTAATTTGGGAGACACTCCTTTCTTACGACGAGGATTGTACAGCCACACTCGATCTCGATCTCCTTCTTTGAATCCACCAGTACTGGCCTTAAGATCGTATCGAGCCTTCATTCTGTCACTAGTTATCTTCAATCTTTTTCTTGCAAATTCGTGGATCCCATTCAAGCTATCTCGCAGTTCGTCTGTATAATTCTGTACCTCTTTTTCTTCAGAACTTGGTGATCCGAACACCAAGTCACAGGGCAACCAAAGTTCTCTCCCGAAGATGATGCTGGCTGGAGTGAGCTTTGTGGAATCGTGCACAGAGGCCCTGTAAGCTATCAAGAATAGTGGAAGATGTCGATCCCAGGTCTTTTGGTGCTCCTCTACTACTTTGGAAAGATGTTCTTCCATAGTCCTGTTGAACCTTTCAACCATGCCATCAGACTGTGGGTGGAGGGCCGTTGTTCTGGTCTTGCAAATTCCCATCATTCACAAACTTCCTTGAATAAATTTGATTCAAAATTTCTTCCTTGATCGGAATGTAGCTCCATTGGGACTCCAAATTTTGAAAACACGTTATACACCAGAGCTCTTGCAACTGTGGATGCTTCTTGATTAGGCAAGGCATAAGCTTCAACCCATTTGCTAAATTAATCCATGGCAACGAGGATGTATTTGTTGCCATCATTCGTCATCGGAAACGGTCCTGCTACATCGATGGCGATTCGTTCGAAGGGAGCGCCTACATTGTATTGTTTCATCTCTTCTTTCGATCTTGTCTTGGGAGCTTTGCTTGCTTTACACTTTGGACATCTTCGGCACCATCTCTCTACATCTTCACGACATTGGACCCAGTAAAATCTCTGCCGTATTTTATCCAAGGTCTTATTCACTCCAAAATGTCCACCTGATTTGCTACCATGAATCTCCTCCAAGACATCACTTATTCTCGACCTAGGCACAACCAATTGAGAAATCACTTTTCTGCCGTCGGCCGATTCCCAAGCTCTCTTCAATAGACCATTCTCAACAATCAGGGAATCCCATTGTGCCCACAATGCCTTGAAAGCTGGTGATCGTAAGGAGATTTCCTTCCAGGTGGGTCTTTCCGCTCCGCTTTCCCTCCATCGTAGAAAATCTGCAACGTTTGGATCACTTTCTTGGTCCTGCCTCATTTTCGCTGTGGTCCGATTGTCGTCAACCATTAATCTCACTTGGTTGATCCCTTTGCGACGTACAATTCGCTCACAAGTATCCGAATCAGGTCTTCTGGACAATATATCTGTGTTGTTGGGCAATTCAGTTGTTCTTAGCCTCTTAACTGGGATGGCCTCGGGGGCTTCATCATTGCTAGTCGGCATACGCCCTGGTATCAATTCGGTTGTTCTTTTTACCCTCTTCACAGGTAGGCCGTGGGAGTTATATCTTCGCTAGCTGACATGCGCCCCGATATCTATTGGTTGTACGTAGCCTCTTAACAAGGATGATCCTGGCGGCTCCATCATTGCTAACCGGCATGCGCCCCGTTATGTTGGCTGATTCTAATTTTTCCTTCCGCCAATTTGAGGACTCGCTGGAAGACCTTGTCCACACAGGTGATTGCGAACGTGGTGGCATTCTTACCCTGCAGTCTCAAATAAGGTGTCCCAATTTTCCACATCGATAGCATGCCCTGTTCTTCTGAGTGCTTATTCTGCTTAACAAAGATTTAATCTCTTCCAGAACCTTCTCGAATGAACTAGTAGCTGCGCTTGATCGTTGTTCGGGTTCTTCTATCGATACTGCTCATACTTTCGGACTCAAGGAGTTGAGGGCCGCCTCCACTTCTAAAGAACGTACTAAGGCATCGCTACTCCTCTCGAAGTGTGTCAATCGCAGAGTCCGTTAGATTGCGGTGTCTCTGAGTCCATCTATAAACAACTGTACCGCTAACTGTTTCCTGAAATCTCCCGGTGTGCTTCTGGGTAAGCCAGCTGGATTAGGCGTCTCACAGCCGCTTCAAATTCCTGCAGACTCTCACCTGATTTCTGAGTGTGCGTTTTCATTTGAGCCCGATACAGTTTTTCTCGATGTTGATCGCCATACCGCAACTCTAATGCAGTAATCAGGTCTTTATATTTATTTTGCTGTTCGATGGTATCATCTGCAACATACCCAAAGCTGGCCCTCTTAAAGCTACTATAAGGTCTGTAGCTTTTTCTTCTTCGCTCCATCCATTTGCCACTGCTGCAGCTTCAAATTGTCGGCGATACATGGACCAAGAGGACTGTCCATCAAAAGTCGGTGGTTTTACGGAAATTCCTGAGTTGGCAACCCTGTCTCGACGATCTTGCTTTTTGAGGAGTGCTATCTGATTTTCTAGTCCTTTCATCTTCTCTCGCTTCGTATCAAATTTCTTATTAACCTCATCGTCGATTTTCTTGACATCTTCCTTTAGTTCTTCTTTCAGTTCCTCCATTTGTACTTCGGTTTTCTGTAATACATGTTGGAAGAATTTTTCTTGATGTTCTAGAACCTTCTGGAAGTCTGTTTTCCTCTGTTCTTCTACTCGTTCTGATTCGGTCTTTTGTTGTTCGAGAATTTTCTTGAGTGCTTCTTCTCGTTCTTGTCTTTCTTTTTCTTGTTCTTTCTTTTCATTCAACCGTCTCATTTCCTCTTCTTGTTTTTCATTTTCTCGCTCTTTTTTGTTCTTCGAGAATTTTCTGGAGTGCTTCTTCTCGTTCTTGTTTTTCTTTTTCTCGTTTGTGTTTTCCATCTTCTCGCTCTTTTCTCTGTTCTTGAAGAATTTTCTGGAGTGCTTCTTCTCGTTCTTGTTTTCCATCTAACCGACGCATTTCCTCTTCTTGTTATTCCTCCTAGCGCCTTCTTTCCAAATTGATTTTGGATGAATTTCACAATATCCTCCATCGTATCGTACAATGTACTCCTCGTATTCACCATAAATAGTTTATAAATAGTTCCGGTTTTTCACTAATATCCCACTTCGGACACCACTGTTATGTTTTTGCTAAATAATAATTCCGAGCACACTACTAAACTGTTTATTTTCTAACTTCACTAAAAACATACAACTACTTCACTGACTAAACACTTAGATCTATACAACAATACAAAATAATCCAATCTGCTTATTACTTCTTCATAATCATCTTAATTTTCTTAATCTACTACCCATTTAAATCTCGCGTTTATATAGGTACTCAAGTGTAACCAGAATCTTCGCGATGCAACGGTTCGGTTATCCCGAATATTCGTTACCGGCAATTATCTGCCTTTTTCTAGGAAACCATATCGACGATACGCGTGCGAGTCGATTCAGCGGCGTAGCTAGGGGGATTTTTTATCAATCTCCTATCAATATCTTGTGAGTTTCAGAAGCAATATATTGTGATTGACACATTCAAATGCTTTAAGTCACACAGCAATACCTCAACACTCACATCATTTCAATATCAATTTTTATTACCAAAATACTTTCAAAGATGTCATGGTCTCATGCCAACATATTTATATCATTATTACTATTATTTCCATTGTCAATTTTGTTATTACTACAACTTAATGATATTGAAACTTATGATATAATTTATTCAATCATAACATTTCTTATGAATTATTCTCAATGTATTACTTCTTAGTATAACATACCTGTTGCTAAGCTTTGCAAAAGATTATGAGATGCTTCAAAATTTTTCTGCTGCTGGTATATTTTGCTCAACTTTATCCCTACCTCAGGAGATTTTGGATTGATTTTATATGCTTTCTCATAGCACCTCCTTGCTTTATCCAAGTCCTCAAATTTTTCATAGTACTGGCCCAGATTAACAAAGCAGGTATAGTTATTTGGATCAGCCTTTGCTGCTTTTAGAAATGGGGCCAAACATTTTGAGTATTCTTCCAGGCTCCAGTAAATAAGTCCAATCTCTAACCACCATTCTGACGAGTCAGGGGTATTTTCTTTGAGAAGAGTTAAGGCTTGGTCATAATGTTCTTGTTTGTGGTATAATTTGGCAAGCAAAAGCGTCGACAACTCTTTGTCAGATTCATTCAACTCTGAAATTAATACATTCGCTTTTTCAAATTCTCCCAAACTAATCATTGCCAAGATGATGAATTCGAAATTTTCTTTTTGCAGCTTCTTGGCCTCATTGTTTTCGCATAACTGAAGAGCTTTTAGTAGGTCTTCCTTTATAACAGATTTTGAGAGCAATTCTATCTGCAAGCTGTCCAAAATATTTCTCAAAATTTGATTAGAGTAATTGGTTGTGTGCATCAACTTATCACAAACAGAATAGGAATCAGATCCATCCTCAAATAACCCCAAGTTGAGATTGATCTTTGTTAAAAGTACCCATGCATGTATCAACCCAGGCCTCAACGTACAAACTTCAGCAAGAGTATCTTTTGCTTCTATGACCTTATTTTCATTCAGTAAAATAATACTTTTGGTGAATAACCCAATCGCATTTTTTGGCTCTAGTTTAAGAAGGTGGGGAAAATGACCTTTAATTTTAGGATAATAGTTCTCAGCTAACTTGTTATTTTCTACAAACCATTGATTATAAATTTTACACATCCAAATCAAAGGGATTATATCTGTGTTAGATAAAGTATGTAAATTTTCTGCTTTCAAGAATACATCTTTATGTTTTTCCTGTTTATAAAGAGATTTCAGGTAAGCTGAGAAAACGTTAGTATTTAAATACTTATTTTCTGTTATTAGACTCGAAAAAAATTCTTCAAACACCAATTGCACACTAGCAGTTACTTCCTGAAGGCAATTGTATAGATTAACCAATGTTTCGTAGACAACATGATTGTTTTCTTTCAACTGACATCCACATTTGTATATCGCTTTGGAGATATCACAAATATCCCCGAAATTATGGATTTTTGCTAGTTTGTCACAGTATTCAATTAGTTTTTTAGTATCTGTTTCTACCATTAGTACATTTATATAAGCCTGAATCAATTTTTTTTGGGCCATTTCATCGCTACCTAGTTTTTCATAATATTTTATTAAGCCATTCCACGCCAACGGATTTGATGAGTTCATCTCAATTGCTTTTTGAAATGCTTTCACAGCTTGTTCAGTTGGACCAATTTCTTGTAGAGATAGTCCCAGAAACACCATAGCCATGTAGTTTGATTTGTCTTCCCTCAAAATAATCTTGGACAGTTTCATGGACAGGTCATAGTTTTTGTTCTTAATTGCCTCTCTACACTCCTTTAGGAGTGCTTTTGGATCCTTCATGTTTTTCAAAGTTGTATGTTTATCTTTCCATATTATGAATATGAATGAATTTCTCTGCCATTTGATTAATAACCGATTTGATTCAAAGAAGTATACGAGGTTCAATCAGACATTTCCATTAGAACGAACAATCGCAGCATCTATCTATATTAATAATATTCATACTTCGTGGTGGAAATTAATTATAAATATAAATGTAACCATTAACCTAACAATCTCCTAGTATTACCAAAACAACGCAGTGTTGCCAACAAGCTATTCCTAGATTCTCCGCCGCGAAACCCAAAATTCTCCGAATTCCTCCGCAATTCTCCACTTTTACATGAATGAATATCCTGATTACTGATCAGTTACTGCGCATGCGCATTGATTGCCAACCGATGTCAACAATACATATAGTTAATGTTCTGTTATGTTGGCACAAGGCAAAATGTACCTCAAAATGGTTCGACCTTTCGCCACTGTAGCGCTCAAATGAAAAAAAACACAACACCAGTAACACCAACACCACAAAACAAACAATGATAAACCAGACGAATCAGTCGAAACACAGAACCACGGAACACCCCACAAGTCACAACAACAATAGAAATTCAGAAAACAGAACAGCCAACTTCACTACTACGAAATACTCACAGACAGTAAGGAAATCAGAATGGATGGGTTCTGTGTTCATAATTTAAAATGCCAAGGGAACGTTTCTCTTCGAGTGATTTATTCTCCGCAAATTCTCCGCTTTGTATGATTCTCCGCTAAATTCTCCGCCGACCTCCAGATTCTCCGAAAAGCGGAGAATTCTCCGCCCATTGGCAACACTGAAACAACGGCAACAACTAGCTGATTTATTGGCACCAGTAAATAGCACTATTCAGCCATGACTATTTGTTTTTTTTTATAATAGGAAATTAGGGTATATCCCTATTTGGAAATATTTTGATTTGAAAATAAATCCCATCCGAGAAGCTAATTTTAACACTCAGGTTATGAAATTTTTTGTTTTCTTTATCTATTTATTTATTCCTGACGATATCATTTCATCAAAATATACGTACATTATAGGTATATATAGGCAATCACAATTTTTCAAGTTACCTTATTGACTAAATAGCTAAACAGCAAAAATACCTACTGCATTTGAAGCGTTTTTTAAACTATTCTCTTAAAGAAGTTTCAGACATATTAAAGAAATTGAAATTTCAGAACTGTATTGTTTATTGGATTGGTTCAGCATTTTAACAAAATACTCAAAAAAAATTAAATATTAGTTCAGGAGTTTCCGCGTGTTCTCTTCTCATGATGAACCTTATAAATTTTACTAGTTCTAAAAGAATTCTGGTGAATTGAATGAAAATACGAGACTTGCTTTCCACCCTTCTTATGTTCTAATTCAGATTTTCTTAAGATGTTTTCTTACTAAACAGTAAATAAGAGCTCGGACCATAGCTGCTATTTAGAATAATTTTGAATGTATATTTTATAGTCATTATATCGCTATCAATTCTGTATGGTTATTCTACCAGATCACCCCCAGCCCTGGGACTCTGATGATTAGAAATGTTTCATAGCATCGAAATGTGTCCGGGGGCTGGACTCCGATGACTAGAAATGTTTTATAGAATCGAAATGTGACGTCATATTCGAAATATCGGTACTATGCTTCCCATTTCTAACGTTCAAATATGACGTCACATTCTCGACACATTTCGATGCTATGAAACATTTCTAATCATCGGAGTCCTAGCACAGGTTAGATTGGCTAATAATTTATACATTTTCAACTCAGGATGTAGTTGCTTTGTAATTTAAACTTCCCGGCATTACACTGGATTATCACAGAGCGCATATTTCGTGCATTTTACTCAGTTATGAAATAAGTCAACATTTTGACTAGGGGGTGACTGAAGAAAGCGAGAGGATACGTCATTTGAGGAAAATTAAGTTGGCAATCTTGAAATTGGGAGTTTTGGAATTTTTTCTCTATTTCAAAGGAGTCGATAGGCAAGGTAATGATGCCAATCCCCGACGTATTGGGCTTGCTTGGAGTGCGCGCCGACCACCCGGGGTGGTGCTATTGGTTTTCCGGTTTTTTCCTACAGCTGAAAAGTGAATACGCCACCAAAAATTAGTAAGTCGCCCCGGAGCGCCACGGAAAATAAAAATAATGGTCGTCCTCTACCCGCACAGGCTATGCCCTTGGGTACACTCTATGAGTGTTTATGAGGGAGTGATATTATTATTTTCATTATTATCATTATCTCTCAATCAGACGCACATTTTTCAATTTACTCGCACCGATTGGTTTCGGATTCAATGTAACCATTACCCAGTTAACACACGGACATTCGGTGGATATCCATTGGACATTTATTTTGTTTATTGGGAATATCCAGAGAACATCCAGTTATATCCAGTGGATATTTTATGGACGTCCGGTGGATGTTCCGAGTGGACGAAGATGGACCTCTATAAGATATCCTTCTGGAATATCCATATCCATGAGATATTGTTCACAGATATCCATTAAATAATGTTCATGGACATCTATGATAGATATCCACAAGGATGTCCATAAGACATTGTTTATAAATATCCAAAGGATATGTTTTAGGGATAACAATATAAGATTATCATTGAGGAATAGGGAAACTGTTTAAATATATTAATACTGAAAATTGATATTGTACCCTGTATTCATTTTATATTTGATTCGGATATTTATATATAGCTATCTGATGTAGAATATCTTCTAATGGAGACAGATTACGGCCAAGGAAAAAGAAACAATTGGTATACGTTGAAGAGAGAAAAGAAAACATCGATATTGAAAATTCACCTTTATATTTATATTCGTTTAGGCTTGCCTCGGATATTTTATGTTCACCGTTAGAATATTTTCTAGAAGATTATCCGTTTTTGAATCCATCGACCATCGATAAATATCTTATGGATGTCCATCTCAAGTCCAAGGAAAAACAATGATACGATATGAGCTATATAAGGAGAGTTCGGCAATTCCATCCGTGATGCGACGGATTTTTTTGTCACGTGACTTCGGATTAGACGGATTATATGAATAAACGAACGCTGAACACTCATCCCTGTCCTGTCAAATAATTATCATCAGCTTGAATGATTTTTGCTGTTCAGAATCAAACAGTTCCAGCTCCTGCATTATGTTCATAAAGTCAAAAAGTCGAAAAATTGTCCTATCTGAACAAATAAGCAATATCCAACCATCTTGGACCAACACAACCTCACAAATTCAGATTGATCGCAGGCCTCGGTCAAATTACTTCGAGCGAATTGATCTTCCTACGATCGATCTGATTTCGCTTACCGAACGATCGGGATTTAGCTCAGACACATCCGATTGCAATAAACGAACGATACGGTATATATCTGAGTGGTTCGATGTAAATACCGAACGCGACTATAGTATTTGTTGAAAGAAATTTTTCTACTGTAACGATTTCGGGACCGGCCCTGATCGCCTCTAATTAGTTATGCACCCTAACGCTATTTTCACACACACCGACTTTAGTCAGGTCGACAAAAAGTTGGGCAAATGACGATTTTTTCACAAACCCCGATTTCCAACCGACATTAGTCGTCCGAGACTTCCGAGAGCAGTGTCTAGAGAACCGTGTGTAGTGAACATGGATTGGGGAATAACAAATCGTAAAAAAAATGTTATTATGTGGTTGTTGCACCGTCGTCGTCGACGACTAAATTGAATGAATTTACCCGAAAAGAACTTCCAAGGGTTTTCTTGAAAAAATCCAAGTAAATTTCAAACTGTTTTTGAATGGTTCTGGGGCCTCTTTATACCAAATAGAAAAAATAATGAAATAAATATAAATCATAGATAGAATTCTGTGATTCAACAATGTTCGAACTTCTTCTTCTTCTTCTCTCCGTATTTGGCATTAGCTATTAAGCTAGTTTGCCAGCCTCGGAGGCCTATTTGTGAGGGGGCCACGTGGACCGTGAACCCTAACCTCACTTTTGGGCCCCCCTTCTGTGGGCAAAGTGTACAATGTTTGAACTTCGAGTTGCAGGTTAGGTTTCTATTTCATCATAGAACACAGAAATCAGATAAGCAACACGAATATCGAATCAAAATTAGGTTCGATAGTTGTTGAGTTGAAAGTTTTATAGCGCATTCTACTGAAATGCTCGCATTCGGTGTAGGAGCGTATTTAGCGCTGCTTTGATTTGGTACAGAATTCTTGATTATATACAATCAGAAAATGCGAATTTATTCAGCACAACTATCACTGGCACGAGGCACATGTAAAGTGACAAGCACATTCGACTGGACCGATCAAATTATCAAAAAGCAGCCGTGTTTGCACCGTCCACAAAGTACAGTGCAGAATTATTCGAATTCATAGCGAGCGCTATTATTGCCAGTCGAACATAGATTTGGCTCTAACCTCGGGTAATATATGCCAAGTCGAACAAGAATATTATTGGTACTGTACCAGTGTATATCCAGCCGAACACACAAGCTCTGTAAAGGTTGGAATAAATGCACATTAGTGCAGCCAGTCGAATGCACTATTAAATTGTAATTGTGATCACAATAGTGTAAAATATCGTTACTGGTTAACAATGTTGTTAGAACTCAACACCCCGTTAAATTAAACATCGTCACCATAATAAGCCTGTAAATAACGTTTAAAAGTCAAAATAGTTGTGGCAGAATCAAAAATTTCGTGGTGCAATATTATTGACTATTAATATTGTTCGTTTCTTTAGTTTTCTGTATTTTATATTATTTTCCTAAATAAGATGACCATAATCCGTTTTTGTGTGGACAAAATTCAGAGAGATGAACACAATAATTCATTTATGTCTATGGTACCGAATGTGAGTACCTACTACTTAAAATCTGTAAAATATACTTTGGAACCAATTTGGAACTTACATTTTATTTCTTAACTCGCCATGCTCTAATAAACATGGCAAACATTTTTTCAAATCGATTCAATCAACTGGGTGCGTGTTGTTATATACCCTACTGTTTCTTTGAATATTCCATAAGTTCAAGTTGCGAAATAGAAAGAGAATATATTGGGTGCATCCCATAAATCAAAAAAGGGAACAAGAAAGTGCTTTCTATACTTCATTCGTGGAAATTCGGAAAGATGAATTAAAATTTTTCAGTTATTTCCGAATGTCCATAGCAAGTTTTGATGCACTGCATGGTCGTTTAAAAGATTCCTTGCAGCTTCGGGATACTAAAATGAGACACTGTATCCAACCTATACAGATGTCTATCTCAAACTGCGCCATTTTAACGACTCGTAATGCCAGTACACTCTCCTCTTTGAGCAATCGGGCGACCAAAGTCGGAACGTCTGAAAGTTATCATTAGACGCTGTTATTCACTATACGCATCGATGATCGGCCGACTGTCAGGTTTATAGTGAGGACTCCGACCTGTACCCGACCAAACCCGACTGTCGACCGACTGTAGTGTCGCGGTCGGGACGTGTGAATGTTTCCATTTATTTCAGTAGTTTACTATTTACCCGACTTAAAGTCGTCCGACTGATGTCGGTGTGTGTGAAAATAGCGTAAAAGCAAACAACTGGTGCTGGCTAGCGGATCAACAAGTATGACTCATTGCCGAGAACAAGCTCGAATAATATCGATCGCTTCCATCTGCTTCTACAGCCATGCATCTGTATGAACCGTTCTATAGTCCCGATAAATCGAGAACTGCGAAAAGGATCTGCTTGTGGGTATATAAGGCGCTCGACGGAAGAGGGCAGATGTACAGTCACAGAGAGTTGCAGATGTAGTTCCAGAGTTCCCAGATAGAGAGTGATGACAATGAAGATAAACTGAAATAGTTAGTCAAGTCAATGTTTTAGTTGAATAATTGTTTAAGTAGTATTTTAAATAAATTATCAAAATTAGTTTTAGTGCATTTTTACTACAATACGAAAATGGAAGGTAAAAAAAATATAGGTTGAATACTGATTTTGTTATATTTATATTAATTTATGCCCACTAAACATGATACATAACAAAAATATTTTCCAGATATAACTTTTGTGCAATTTTGTGATATTGGCAAACTAACATTATATTAATGTCACCTTGACGTTTCCAACACAGTGTTTTCAACTATATGTTTATGTAACATCAAAACACAGTGTTTTCAACTATATGTTTATGTAACATCAAAATAATGTAACCAATAATATTCATTAGATAATACATATAATGTTGGATATATGTTGCCCAGATATGTCTTAGACAGAGTAGTTATGTTATTTGTTCGATATTTTTGTCTAACCTTCTCAAAACATTATTGACATGTGTACAGGGAGCCTTGAAATTAATATTATCTTAAAGGTTTCTTAAATGTAATATTTGGGTAAACCTAAAACCTAACCTCATAACCATATAACATATATCATAAATGTCGACAAAAACTCAAAATCTACGTAACTTAAAAAAATGATATCCACGTTCAAACAATATTACCCAGTAAATATGAAATAACTATATATCACTGACGCCATCCTTCATTTCATCCTAATAATCATGGTGGTCATGGTAGGAGTTTTGAGTTCATAGAAATAAAATATAATTCAAACTACTTAAAAGTGATTGGAATCAATCGGATTGCAAAACTCATAATTTTCATGGTAAGATTATGAGTTTCCACTACTCCATCCACTAAATGTTATTTTATCATTTAGGATATGTAGTGAATGTAGTGATATCTACTATTGATTAGAGAGTATATCTATATACATATATGATGCTATGAATAGTAGAAAAGCTATCAGTTGTGGTTCTTGCTAATCAGATATTGGACAGTATGGAAATGGTTGCTAACATCTAGAGCTGTGTCAAATTATTTTGAACCGATTGATCAAGGAATTTTTGGAACTGAAACCAATGAATTTAGCTTGCTAAAACAACAATATTGGAGCTGCTTAATTTGTAAGTGAACTCAAAATTATATATTTTATACAGAGTGTTCTGATCTTTCTTAATTTCATTAATCTATATGATAAAATTAACGTTTCTTTAGATTTGTAGAGAAATCACTTGAATTGTTTAATACAAATTATCAATAAACTAACTGCATTTTCTCTTTCTTTTCAGTTTGGTAGTGTCCTTTCACATTCCTCTATCAGTTTTGATGTACAAACTGGTACTTATTGAATGATCAGATTACAAAAACTTAAATAGCAGTTGTTGTTTCCGAACTAATCGAAGATGAGCCCTTCTGGACTGGGCAAAGAAAAAATCCAAAAGTTTTGAATTGATAATTATGGACATACTGAAACGTAAGTAATTATTTTTCTTTCACCTCTAGAGGGGCAACATAGAATTATTAATAATTATTGAATGGTCGTTTTCTTATATCATAAAGATTAATATGAGTTTTCAGTGACTGTAATGACTATATTTTCAGAATATGTAAAAGATGTTTGCAGTTCAATCACAGATGAAGAGTTTGACTCATAGTGATGGATTGGATGACATTAGCAGAGCAGAAACTAAAAAGAAAGGAGAAGTGACCAAGACAACAACCATATAATTATTGATTCGGTGATATCTGTTTTTATTTTTCAAAAGAAATAGGTTTTCATTCAATACTATTCTTCTAATAACACTTAACTTTGGTAGATCTATCAATAAATTTTTCATCTGATTCAGGTGGTAAGTCATATATTATTAGGTACTTTGGTCTGTTCATAGTGATTCAAGATTATATTTTTTATACTGCTAATTTTAATTTAATTGTTAATGATGTAACTGTCTTGTTTTATAGCGCTTTATGCATGAGATTTTAATCATTGACAATAAAGTTTTTTGATTGATTGGTATGTTTTACATCATTACCCCCTTGTATCATGTACATATTTTATTTCTTAGTATGCAGGGTGGAGCTTATACTCATTGTTTACCAACACTTATTTTTCTACACTTAAAGTTGTATTTCTGGAATTTCAATCGCCACTCTTTGGTAGATGAATAACTTTGTTAATTGCTATTGTTGTTATTCATCTACTGAAAAGTGACTACTGAAATTCCAGAAATATACCTATAAATATAGAAAAAAGTGTTGGTAAATCATGAGTATATGCTCCACCCTGATGTTACAAATGTTACATTTTACAAATAATCACATTAAAGTTACGCAAAATATGATACATTTATGTAATGTTAAGTAATTAATATTACATTGTAATATTTAAAAGAGGCACAAAGGCATATGGACGCAACGTATCTGTAACATCAAGCATATCTCTGAATAACATCACCAAGTCACAATGTGATATAACAGTTATGTTTAAGTTACGTTTTTATGTTTACTGGGTGATTGCTTTGGATTGGATATCCGTAGGATATTATGTGTTATCTGGGATGGCTTTTCATAATAAGCACTTACAGATGTAAAATTCAATGTGCGTATGGAAAATTAGTTGTTTTTAGTCAGATATTTGCCTTATTTTTCCACTTTTTGGGAATGTGTGGAGAGGAGGGTATATTCGACGGCAGTCGGTATTATTTATATATTCATTTATTACCTATCCTGCATATTTGTTTCATTACGTGTGTACATTTTTACATATTAAATTAATACGTTTCGAATTAAAAATACTCACCAGTTGAATAGACATTTATTTTCATTTGCTGCAATCGAATTGCTACATTATTATTAATCGTCTTTCCTCTTTTGGGGAGTAGGTATGGGTAGCAGAGTCGTCCTTAGCAAATGCTAGGCCCCTAGCAAAACATTTTTGCTAGGCCTTTTTTGAGAAAGTGACTTGGCGGTGGTCTGGGGTGTAAGGAATACCCTCCAGCACAAAGATGGGTCTGGGGGTCTCCCCCGAAGTTTTTTTGAAATTTTTGCACAAAAAGGTGTGTTTTGAGCAATTCAGATGAAGTCATTTCATCTCAAAACACACCAATTTTCCCAATTGGCCGATTATTTTCGTTATTTTTTATTCATTTGCCAGAATTGAATCTATTTTTATCCGTAGACAAATAAACAGTAAATTCACTTCCAGTCGGCGCCTTTGATGTTTCGGGTTGATATTCTAGTTTTTCAGTCATGAAGCGGGGAAAGACCCAGCCAACACAGATACATCTCTGAGATATTGCTGCGATGTCACTTCGTGACCTGCGACTCGACGGACATACGTCCCAGAGACTCACTTTTGTCACACTACTCATGATACATGCAGGCGACTTCTATGCGATGTAGTCCTGAGATGTCTTTGCGATGTAGTAATAACGTATCAGGGTTGTAACATTGCCTACGATCTGTGTTGCCAATTTCTTGCCAACTCACTGCGTTACTCCAAATTGGACATTTAATACAAATTGAGATTCGCCTTTCGACCGTGGTGCAGGACAGATGGCGTCCTTACGGTTAGCTGTCAAGTGAATGTGTGTGAAAGTCCTATTATCACCTGCATGATCTGGAGAGTACCCAATAAAAATATAGTAGCAGAGATATCTAAGTATAGATGTTGATGTCTAAATGATGTCGCAAATAACAATTTGACATCGCAGAGACATCTAAATCCAGCTATCATTAATTTAGATATCACAGAGATGATGCAGTGTGATATCGCAGTAATGACAACAATATGACATCGCAGAGACATCTATATCCGGCTATAATTGATTTTGATATCTAAGGAGTGTAATATCGCAGGAATGTCAACGATATGGTATCAGAAGGACATCTAAATCCCATTTTTGACATTCCTGAGATGTGGCTGAGCTTCATTGTGTCTCAAAAGTAGTTCTGTCTCACCTGTTCTCACGTACGGTGTCCGGTCTCAGCTTGATTTGGTTGCGTAGTAGGTCTGCTAAGAGTATTAAATTCAAGTAAAAAGCGCAATTATCGCAATTATCTCGTTCGTAGGTTTTGAAAATAATCAATTATTCAACATATTGCGCCGGTAATAAGAGAAATATTTCAGGCACGTATATCTGTACATCATTATTTTATTTTCATTCAACCAAAACTTCCTCATTTTTTAGTGCAAGTTGGGTCTCGCGGTGCCCGGCATTCCTCAGCGCGAGGCCCTCCTCAGCGCGAGGCCCTCCTCAGCGTGAGGCCCTCCTCAGCGTGAGGCCTTCCTCAGCGCGAGGCCTTCCTCAGCGCGAGGCCTTCCTCAGCGCGAGGCCTGGAGCGACCGCTCCACTCGTGCCACTCTAAGGACGGCACTGATGGATAATGTAGAGTATAGTGTGTACTACTCCAATTGAACCCATTCTCATCAAGTAGGTACCTACGTAACCACCTTTAGTTTCTCATCAATTCTGAAAAGTTCATGTTCCCTCCCTAATAAATACAGATAACAAAGGCACATATCAAGATATGTATGCAAATAACACTCTAGATAGATATCAGAATTGCATTTTTCAATAGGACCTCGTAGCATACGGCTTTATGCAGCCAATAATACATGTATTCGTATCAGTTGTAGGTACCTGCTGAACCAGCAATCGATTCACGTTAAATAAGGAACGATGACAGCAAATATAAACTTGACTTGGGAACGCAAGCACTCAAATGTAAATAAAATATCAGACGAGCGACATAATTAATAAATCAAATTACCTTATCTCGTCGTTATCTGTATCAACACCCTATTGTTTTTCAATCGTGTTCAATGGCTTCCAACCTGTTCTAATCATTATAGTAGTGATAAATATTCTAGAAGAAAGTAAAAGTTTGATACCTACACGCTCGTTCTGCTGGTAAAAGTGCTAACCGGAACAGTTGAAATTTGAGTTCGTGATTAAATATTTCTCCGAAATGAATCTCAGCTGTGGTGCAAAGACTATCAAGTACTTGATTTTCACTTTCAATTTTTTTTTTGTGGTGAGTACCGCTATTTTATGGAATGTTCTTCGCATTGACGATAAAGAATTTGATGATGAATGCAGTTATAAACACAAAATAAACACGTGACTGTTCAATTTTGGACTGTAACCTTGCGAAAATTGCCACTAAAAACTACATACGGAATGTTAAAAGCACATTAATAATACAAACAGGTTTATGCCTATGTGAGTAATAAATTGAATAACATCGTTTCGGAGAAATCCAAACAGAAATAGGTACCTATTTACTGGGTTCTGTCTCTGTGTTTTGAGTACATTGGTATTAATGGTACTATCAATTTTATTGTAAACAGAACAAATCGATTAGTCATACAATAACCTTTGCCATGATCCGATTGAATGTATTGTAATGTAATATAATATTTTGTTGAAAAGGAGGTGATACCTAGGTTTCTTGGCAGGATGAGAAAGAAATTGTGATATATCATTTATTATTCATGGCTCATTATGGGAAAAAAAAACTCTGTGAATTTTTATGCTATACTCACAGTTCAAACTCGCACATTTCGGGGAAGGTGAATTAATAGAACACACTTTTTTGTTTTGATACAAAATTCCCACCGAACGATTGACGAACGATTATACGAGGTGTCAACGTATTCTTTGGGCAAGCCATAGTTTCCAGAGTTACTATCAAAATTGTCGGGAGTATTGGAATCAGTTTCTCCAATATTTTTTACTCCACCATCACTTCCGATTTTTCTGGAAACGACTCCAAATTGGAAATTTCTAATGGAACACTCTATATATTATCACTTTTTTGGATTCTAGGGATGATTCTGAGAACGAGCACATCATTTTAAGACACATCTTTGGTACATCTATGTTTTTTAGAACGACTCTTTTAGAAATTCAATATTTGTCGTGATAGAGGTAGTCGATATAGCCAGGTTTGATCCATGAGTCTGAGAAATGTTTGTCAAATTTCTTGAAATCGATAGAAGACCACATGGCTTGTTGAACGTGGTGTAAGATACCTAGATGCCAATCCCGTCGTCTGATGCTTGCTTGGAGTACGCACCGACCACCCGGGGTGGTGTTGTAGGTCTTCCAGGTTTTCCTACAGATGAAAATTAAATATGCTACAAAAATCAGTATATCGCCCAGCAGCACCACGGCAAATAATAATAATAGCCGTCCTCTACCCGCACAGGCTATATCTTTTGATACACACTCTATAAGTGTTTATGAGGGAGTACTATTATTATAATTATTGTAATATTAGCCAGAAAAGTAGTTCAAAATCTTTGGCTTCAAACTAGTTGGAGCGCTTTCTGTGGTTCTTATAGATGGTTCTGTTGATCACTTTCTTGGTGGGTGCTGGAGTAATCGTAGGGTCAGTTAACAAAATCCATTGGAAATCGATTTCATGTTGTGACCAGGTCTGCACTGATGATCGGGTCTACCGTGAAAATAGTAGTTACTTGTTTTCGATTACCAGTTGTTATAATATTGCAAAGTATTGTAACGATTTCGAGACCGGCCCCGAGACCGGCCCTGATCTAATTAATTATGCACCCTCGTTCAACTACGAATCGCCGAGAACAAGCTAAAATAAAATCGATCGTTTCGATACGGTTCGAAGAGCCATCTAGATGAAATGTTCTATACTCCGGAATAATCGAGAGCCGTGGATGGAATCTGTTGGGAGTATATAAGCTGGTAGTCAGAGTCAGAGTTCAGAGAGTTACGAATATAATAGTTCCAGAGTTCACAGATAGAGACTGACACAGTAATAAATAAATTAGTGAAGTAAATGTTTTAGTTGAATAATGGTTTTAAACAGTGTTTTAATTAAATTAGGAAAATTAGTTAGTGCAGTTTTACTACAGTATGTTCTTGTAGAAACAACTTTGCTAGGCGGGCGTTGGGTAGAGGTGATTCGGCAGCCGTATGGGGGCTGTTGAATTATTTTCTATTGGACTCTTGCCGAAAATCCTTTGGTATGAGAAAATGGGCGAAAGGCTGGATTATTTATAACCAAATTTCGTTTCGGAAGTATTTATTTTTTGTCAGATATTTTTCTCTTATTTTCCACCTGGAAAGTTTGTAGAGAAGGGATATTTTTCTTCCTTTCACTTTTCAATAAATATTTGTTGAAAAATTATGAGAAAATTTTGGGGTGTATCGCCCATCAAGTATGCTGCGGATACAAAATAGAATAGAATGAAATTGAATTAAGAAAAAAAATTCTCATAACAGAAGTTCGTAACAAATTCAGAAAAATCCCTCATAATACTGTAATAAAAGTGCAGTTAACTATACTTCGCTAATTTATTTATTCCACTCTAAACAATAACTTCTAGTTTACTTTTTACATTCACTTTATTGCTAAGCCAACTATTGATTTATTTC
Source organism: Chrysolina americana (assembly GCA_958502065.1). Lineage (NCBI taxonomy): Eukaryota > Metazoa > Arthropoda > Insecta > Coleoptera > Chrysomelidae > Chrysolina > Chrysolina americana. Next base: position 48,248,495 of record OY293416.1, read on the forward strand.
TGCACTATGAACTATCTCCGCAACTTATATATCGGCAAGTAGATTCCTTTTACCATTTTCGAACCACCGAAACTCTATGGTGTGACTCGTTCAGTTGGCTCTGGTGTATTCCAGAACTGTTCGGAACGATGAGGCATCGGAATGCGATATTTAATTACCCATGCATTCACTGTCAACAAACCGAGGCCGGTTAATTATTATGCGGTCAAGTCTAGCTCAAAATTTGTTATATTTCCCCCTTCTTAAAGACGTTTTGTCCCAAAATGTCATCCTTGGAGTGTGACGACATCTGCAAGATTCTCCACTTCTGCACCTTGAAGTTCGATGGAAGTAACACTCCACAGTCTTCATGTTGGGTCGTGGAGGGTAGTTACAGCACATCAAAATCTTGACGCAGCTGGATCTGAATATCGTCTCCAACATAATTCTTATAACTCCCAAATCCAGCACATCAATCCCACAGGTTAATAATTTTGGGATTGCCAGATTCACTATCGTATCTCTTAATCTGGTTAGGCTCTTCCAGACATCTTCATAGGTTGATTTATCTCGAGAATACTTCTTGATAACCAGGTGGTATGGATGGTTCTTTGGCCCTTCTTTATTGCAGTACTCCTGGGATTATGTTCTAGTACTTCCTGGAGTCGACCAAACTTCTTGGAGAATAAATACTACGGCAACGCCTCCGGATATTTGAAGGTCTTTCGACACACAGTGTGCTAGCGAGTAATCAACAGGCACCTCAAATAGGTCTCGTGGCTCTTCTCGAGGTACCCCATGTCGAACTTTCTGTCCGTTTGAGTATGAGGATATGAACGTCTTTATCCCACGGTGGTCTGTGAGTGCGGACTTGGTCGTGGTTTCCGGCGTAAGAAAATAACCTATCTAAGTGAACTACCCTGGGTTTTCCCCGTGGTGGCTTATAGATGCGGTGGACGAGGTCGTTTATCCTTTTCATGATCTTGTACGGACCTTCCCACGAGTTCCGCCACTTCGGCGATAGTCCTCGGCGACGTTTGAGGTTGTACAGCCAAACTAGGTCACCTATCTGAAATCCTCCTGCATCGGCCTTGATGTCATAAGATTCTTTCATTCTGTCGCTTGCACTCTGGATTTTCAAATGGACATTTTGTTACAGCTTCAACGGCCGGCTGCTTTTTCACTACTGAAACTTATTTTAAATGGTCCATATGAAATATCAAACGAGTGTGATTTGCTTGCACACGGTCTTGGGGCTTTTCGTATCAATTCTTTTCCATGTTTTTTCACGACTATGCAGTTGACATGACTCGTGCTCCACGAATGCGTCATTATCATTATCTCGACAGAGGAGCACCATACCATATTTCAATTTCACGATTTAATTTTGAGAGCCTAGACGTACGAATTAAACGTGCTGCCGTTATATTTCAATACAAATTATCACACGGTAAAATTTTCAGTGTAATAGAGCTAGAATTTATTTTATCTTATACACCATGTGAGATAACTTCAATAAGATTTCAAATTACTTGCATATTTATTTATTGTGATACACTGAATTATATTAATAGCTGTTCAATATCTAAATGAGAACATGTAATATGTAGCAGTTTTTTTCATGTTGTTATATTTCTTTCAATCATATTTTAATACATTATTCATCAAAATGTTTCGTCCACTTTGATTTTTTTTTTCAATTAATTTGTCTAGTAAATGGGTAACCACTGGGAAATATACCCTATCATAACCACCATAAGATTTGGTCTAGTGAAAGTCCAAACAGAGCGGGTAATCTTCAGAAGGGGTGCGTTTCAAGAAGGCTCCCTCAGCCCTCTTTTTTTCTGCATCTCCCTATTGCCATTGTCTGTTGCACCGGAGGCATAAGGGAACTCATTTATTTCACATGGATGACCTCAAACTATATACCTCGGGAGAAAAAGATCTACATCAGACGTTAAGGGTTGTGGAAGAGTACACGTATGCTACGGAATGGAGTTCGGGATCGATCAATCTGCCACCAGTTCATCTAAAAATAAGGACGATGCGAGGAATACGGAGACGATGTCCAGCTCTCGCACGAAAGCATCCTACATCTTGATGCCGGAGACACGTATGTACTTACCTGAGGAGTGGAACAACACCGCTCTTAAAAGGTAAACATAGTTGAAAACTCTCCCCGCAGCATGTATCAGCACAAACTTACACAGATTTGGTCGTAAGAACTGTCGGATGTGTGAACAAATATGCTGCAATTAATATGCTTGCCTTTCCAATTCTGCTCTACTCCTTTGAGCTGCGACACCTCGACATCAAAACTCGTAAAATGGTGCATATTCATAGAATCTTGCATCCTAAATCTACCGTTCCCCGGTTATACTTCCCCAGAGACAACGGGAAGGCCGTGAACTTTTGAGCTTTTGAGTGACTACATAACATAATAATTGTACTGGATGGAACATGTAAAGTCACCAGGAGTTCACATCTCTGCTTGGTCGTCGACCATAAGAAAGCAGGCTATTTAAGGCAACAGCCCGTTAAGGAAAAAGCTCACATATAAGCTGCGGAGTACCTATGGATAATCCAATGAGGGGGTTGTTTTCCAAGAACGTTAGAGGCCTTGGTTTATCCAAAAACTCGACCTTTTCATTCCTCAGGTCAAGTGGGCTGGAGTGGGAGATCAAGGGATTTATGATGGCCTTCCAGCCCGGTCTCACGAAGTTCCAGACACTAGATGGAGATCATGAGGTGGGTCGCCTGAGACCGTAATGCATTTACTCTCTGCTTGTCAAGCTTATGTGGTCTCAGCGTATCCAAAGGCATAACGCGGCTTACGAATATTGTACTATCATCTACGACACTCATACGCCGGTGTTGCTTTAAGCTCCGGGGGATATTGAGTCCGTTATGGAGAATGAGAAGTATTGAATCTATAGGAATTCTCCATCCTCTGGCATATTCAAACCAATAAGCCGGATGTAGTCCTCCTTGACCATCAAAGTAGGATGATTTTCATCATAGAGTTTTCAGCTCCTGCCGAAATGAACATCGTCAAAAAGAGTAGGAGAAACGGACTAAACATTGATAGTTACTCTTTGAACTCGACGTAACTCCACTGTATCAAAACAACTCTATTGAAATAGTGGTTCTAATCATAGGGATATTTGGTGAAATGATGAACATGCTGCTATCGAATCTGAAAATTATACTGGCTCATCAGGACGCTGCAGAAATTCTAGCCAGATGAATGCCGAAGGTCATCATCGTTGATTCACTGTCTACTCAGGGCACATGATTATCGGATCCAGTAATCACTTTCAATACGGATTTGGGGACTGACATCGGGGTAAATGACAGGGCCCGACTGGTAAATTTCTAACGGAAAACTAGTATTAATTCGTGCAGCCGTAATCTTTAGCTATGAAGGTAGTTTTTTTTGGTGGTAACAGTATGAATGTGCGGTTTTCAGTCAACTTTATCAGAGAATATTGTATCTGAAAATGAATGTTATAGAGCTAAATGCATTTTTATCACGATAGAAAGAGAATTGTAGTTGTGCACATCACTTCCCAAGGGTGGCTGAGGCGTTGCAGCCAACGGGATTGGCGACCCGTGGGCCCTAGCTTACCGTACACCAACGTCAAAAACACACATGTTCCCCGACACTTAACACACACACTCACACAAAGGGATGCGAGAACTTGAAAATTCGCATCCAGTGGGAGCTGAGGAGGAGCCTCGGATTGGGTGCTGCGGGACTGGTAGCCGGTGATAAAGTCACCCGCGGCCGCCGCTTTGCCCGGTTGAGAACCAGCCCTACCAGGGTTTTTACAAGGAGGCGGATCGAAGGAACTCGCTGTGGGAACTGGAAAATTTGTTCTTCGGTGGGGCCTTGGTTCGGGTGCTGCGGGACTGGTAGCCGATGAATGAATCACCCGCGGCCGCCGCACTATCCGATCAAGAACCAGCCCTACCAGGACTTTAACGAGGAGGCGGATGGAAGGAACTCACAGTGAAAACTGGAGAACTAGTCTCCAAAGAAAGCCGAGGAGGGGCCTCGGATCGGATACTGCGGGTCTGGTAGCCGATGATGAAATCACCCGCGGCCGCCGCACCGCCCGACCGAGGACCAGCCCTACCAGGGCTTGAAGTGGCGGACTGAAGGAACTCGCTCCCTTGACAAGCACATACACACTACACACCCAGACTTTGAGGAGAGCAGGTGGAAACCACAGGCAGGCAGAACACCATGCATGAGGAGAGCAGAGGATGGCAAAAAGGGACAATGGGGGTCTACTTGCTTGGCTTTAACAACAGCCTCCCCATAAGTACTACTACTACTACTGTGCACATCACATTACACAAAAGAAATCCGATATTGCACAAGGCATATATATTCAATCATTTTAAAGTGAAATGCTTGTTATAAGAGATAAGTACTTCATACACAGATAACATTATACACACATAACAACAATCGTTATTTAATACAATGTTTGATTGGGACATGTCATAAGAGTAGAACTAAAAAGAAACCTTGAAGATAATGTTGCCCAATAATATCACTGTCGATAGTGGGTAAATTTTTTGTTCTTAAGTTTAAATTAATAGGTAATGATGTCTTCCCGAGTGCAGTTCTGTGGAAGCAAAATTCACCTTAATTCTGATTTCCTGGCGAAATATATTCGAAGCGGAACACAATCGAACACTTTGAAAATCCACTGTTGCAATGGCGGACACAAGAAAATCAATGATATTCAGCCCTATGCTGTATCACTTCCGATAAAAATAACGTCACCGTTATTCGCCATTACCTAGATAACTCCTGAATCGATTCGGCGTTTAGTCATGGGAATAGTTGACTCTGTCAGAACGCATTTTACATTATATGGTTTGATGATGAAACTGAGAATATATATACAACCAAGTGTAGAATTGTTTTTTTGGGTAAGAGAACAACTCTTTTTATGCCCCTTATAACCTTTCACATCACATTGCCGGCTAAAAACCTCTACAGGTCCGTCCCCAGAAAAGTGATGTTAATGAATACGATTCAAGTTCCTTGACAAAAATCAACATGGAATTCAACAGTGAACAACTTACCTCGACATCTACATCTCAGTCGTACTCTAATGCACTCCAAACATTCAAATTCCCATCCAGAGGGCAAGCTATTGAAGGAACGAAAACCAATATTACTTGATCTCTCTTGGACCAAAATTCTACCAAAGAAATGATATTCTCATCCAGGATTTGTCATACATAATCAAGTCTGAAATAAATGTACCACATAACATTCGTTAAAGTTGGTATCTCGCAGCCGGAATTCCGTTAACTTCTTAGTTTTGTAGTCAGGTTTTTATTCAACCTGATGATGACGATGACATAACAATTCCTGGCTCTATTGTCATTCCTTACAAATGTAAAAAAGAGGGCCATGTAGCTGCATCATGCCAAAAAACAAAAGACCAATCTACTTTGGTCGACGTACAAACAACTACTGAAAGTAATGAAACTCCACCAAATAATGAACCATTCCAGCCTATTATTACTCCTTCGTCGAAGTGACCTATCTCCGAAATCACCATCAGTATAACAATTGAAGAAGACATAACAAAAAAAACTATTTTTGCAAAGCCATTGTCTCAAACTGAGAAGAAACATAAGACAAATGTTCCAAAAGGAACCCTAATTCCTTGTACCAGCAAAAAAAAATATTGAAACATCATCATTCTCCGAAATCACCATCAGTATAAAAATTGAAGAAGACATAAACAAACAAAACCTGTTTTTGCAAAGCCAATGTCTCAAACTGAGAAGAAACATAAGACAAATGTTCCAAAAGGAACCCTAATTCCTTGTACCAGCAAAAAAAATATTGAAACATCATCATTCTCCGAAATCACCATCAGTATAACAATTGAAGAAGACATAAACAAACAAAACCTATTTTTGTAAAGCCAATGTCTCAAACTGAGAAGAAACTTAGGACAAATGTTCCACAAGGAACCCCAATTCCTTGTACCAGCAAAAAAAATATTGAAACATCATCATTTACTCTATATTTAAATCAACCTACAGCTTTCTTGAAAACTCTTATGGATTTCCTCATCCGCTCAGTGTCTCCCGTACACTCCCTAGTAGGAATTATATCAAAAATGAACTCGCTTTCAACAGGAAAAAGAATCAAGATCAGAATAACCAAAATCAAAAAGAAAATCCGGAAACAGCTTAACAATGAACTCAAAACACAGTCAGAAAATCAGTTAGTTTCGGAAAACGATAGAGTGATCTCTCTCAGAAAACCTACTAACAACAAAATCACCTCTCTCTTTTTTCTAATTTATCGCACAACTCATTTTACCATGGAATATCAACGGGATATTCCCCTATCTAGAAATGTTTCAGTTGCTGATAAAAACTACGAATTCCTCCGTAATATATCTCTACAAGAAACTATCTTTTAAAATGATGGGACATTTGAAATGAAAAGCTATAACTAATTTCTCATTTCATCAAATCAGAACAAACCACATCAGAGCTTGTGTCAATCTACGTTTAAAACAAAAATGACACAGTATAAATTCCCCTCTCAGAGTAATAAAAGACATAGAGACAGGCCTTTTCCATCCTTGTTTTGAAGGTAACATAGTTTTGTTTGTTTACAAGCATGGGCCTTCAACCATAGTTTCACTAGGATTTTTTTATATATTCTTTTCGAATCTGACTATAAAGTACAAAATTCCTTAGCTTGTAAAAAAACGGGCACATTTTCTATAATGATTGAGAATAAATTAGATTTCCTGTAAGAACTATTTGAACAGAAAGCTACATTTTCAATTAAACTGATTTATGAAAACTTATAATATCTCTCCGATTATTAACTAAACCAGCCGCCACTGCTTTCTGGCCCAACTCACTCCCAATGTAAACAAACTCTCCGTAACGTCTTGCCACCCGCCTCCCCCCTCGCCTTTAAATTGTATAGAAAAGTATAGTCCAATACCGGTTTCCAAAACATGTTTTTCTACGACCACATGGAAATATGCCCATTTTATGCGCTTTATCGATCAAGGAAGTAGGCCGATTGTAAAAAACTGTACTGTAAAAACTGTACTGTAGTAAAACTGCACTAACTAATTTTTCTAATTTATTTAAAACACTATTTAAAACAATTATTCAACCAAAATATTTATTTCTACTGTGTCAGTCTCTATCTGCGAACTCTGGAACTGTAACTAACTCTGAACTCTGACTATCTGACTATCCCGCCATCTAATACCCAGTGGCTTATATACTAGTATTTACAGTTCTCGGCCATTCGAGCCTTTCGGGCGACTTCTAAGATGTCCCTAGAGCCTTCGTTAGAAGGTTCGCGATTCTTCCACGTGATGTAGGTGTTTGTCAGCGGAGAACAATGTTTACATTTCGAGTTAACGATAATCAGGGCCGGTCTCGAGGCCGGTCTCGAAATCGTTACATTGCCCCCTTCTTAAAGACGTTTCGTCCCGAAATGTAATTTTTGCAGTGTGGAGATATCTGCAAGATTCTCCATATCTGTACCTGGACGTTCGATGGAAGTCACACTCCACAGTCTTCGAGATGGGTCGAAGAAGATGCTCGCAGCACACCAGAATCTTGACGCCGCTGGATCTGAATACTGTCTCCAACATGCTCCTTATAACTCTCCAGTCGAGCCCATCAATCCCACAGGCCAATTTTGGGATTGCCAGGTCTACAAGATTCTGGTTCAGCATCGTGTCTTTTAATCTGGTGAAACTCTTCCAGACATCTTCATAAGACGGTTTATCTCGTGAATGCTTCTTGGTAACCAAATAGTAGATGTTTCTCTGGCCCTTTGTCAGCTGTAGCACCCCTCCAACTTCCGGGTTCTGTTCTCCCAGTTCCTGGATTCGAACAAACTTCATGGAGAAAACTACGGCAATGCCTCTGGACATTTGGAGATCTTCTGCTACACAGTGAGCTAACGCGTAATCAGCAGGCATCTTGAAAGATCTCGTGGCTCCTCTCTGGTTACCCCATGTTGTCCGTTAGAGTACAGGGACATCAACCTCTGAAACGTCATTTCATCCTCCGGTGAAATGACGGTGCGGACTTGGTCGTGGTTTCCGGCGTAAGGGGACAACCTATTGAAGTGGACTACCCTAGGTTTTCCTCGTGGTGGCTTATATATGCGGTAGACGAGGTCGTTTTTCTTTTCATGATCTTATATGGGCCTTCTCACGAGTTCCGGAGCTTCGGTGATAGTCCACGGCGACGTTTAGGGTTGTACAGCCAGACAAGGTCACCTGTCTGATATCCACCAGCATCAGCCTTGATGTCGTAGGTCTCCTTCATTCTGTCGCTGGCACTCTGGATGTTCAAACGGACCTGTTCGTGGATGTCGTCCATTTTCCGTCGTAGTTTGCTGACGTAGTCATCTCCCGCAGTGTCTTGTCCTGGTGGCGTCCCAAACTCCAGGTCACATGGAAGTCGCAGCTCTCGGCCCATAATAACACTAGCAGGGGTTTGGCCGGTTGACTCGTGAACTGCGGAACGATAGGTCATCAGAAACAAATGGACATAGGCTTCGGTCCAGATTGTGGGAACGGGCCAGCGATGTCAATGGCGATCCTTTCGAATGGGCTGCCCACATTGTACTGGCGCATCGGGGCCTTAGGTCTTGTTCGAGGCCCATTACTGGCAGCGCATACAGCACATTTTCTGCACCAGTCCTTGACGTCAGCTTAACAATTGGCCCAGTAGAACCGTTGCCTAACTTTCTGGAGGGTCTTCGTCACTCCCAGATGTCCTCCGGTGACCCCATCATGGATTTCTCGGAGCACTTCCTGTCTTCTGCTCCTGGGAACTACTACTTGACATCTTTCTTCCCCGCCATCCTCCGACTCCAACACACGCTTCAAGACTCCATTGTCTAAGGTGAAAGAGTTCCATTGGGCCCAGTAAGTTTTAACGACTGGAGAACAACTGGCTATTTCCTGCCACGACGGTCTTCGCTCACTCTTCTTCCAGCCGATGATTAAACCAAGATCTGGATCTTTCTCTTGGTCTTTCTGGATCTTGTTGTCATTCCAGTTATCATCGACCGCCGTGGTTCTGCAGAGTGTCGACTCCTTTTCCTCTGTTCGTTGGCAGTGCGAACAGTCGTCTGGGCATGGTCTTCCCGATAGGGCATCCGCATTCTTATGGCTGGTCCCCGCCCGATGTTCGATCTCAATGTCGAATTCTTGGAGCCTCTCGATCCAACGTGCCACTTGACTCTCGGGATTCTTGAATCTTCGCCCATACACGTATTTGTAGAAGTGCTCTACTCCCTTAACCACGGCCAACAGCTCCCGCCTGGTGACACAGTAATTCCGCTCCGGTTTACTGAAGGTCTTGCTGAAGTAACCGATGACCTTCTCCTGTCCTTCTTGGATCTGAGACAGGACAGCTCCAAGTCCCACATTACTTGCGTCCGTATCCAAAATGAATTTTCCGTCCGGAAGAGGATAGCTCAGTCTTGGCATTCTTCAGACCACTGGAACTTTGTTTGCCCTTCTGTAAGCGTGGTCAGTGGTTTAGCGATGTTAGCAAATCCCAGCACGTATCGGCGATAGTAAGTGCACAGGCCAAGAAAACTTCGAAGCTGGTGTATGTCTTTCGGAACGGGACATTCCGTAACAGCTTTGATCTTCTGCTCATCTACTGCCACTCCTTTCCCAGAGACAACGTGGCCGAGATATCGTACTTCTTTCTGGAACAGATGACATTTCTTGGGGCTCAATTTGAGTCCGGAGCTTCTCAGTGGCTGGAATACCTCCTCCAAGTTTTTCTCATGGTCCTTGAACGATCTTCCAACCACAATAATGTCGTCGAGATACACCAGACACGTCTTCCATGATAGTCCTTTCAAAACCGTCTCCATCAATCTTTCGAACGTGGCTGGAGCATTGCAGAGGCCGAGTGGCATAACTGTAAACTTTGTCCTGGCCCCATGTCCTTGGATGAGATAGCAACCAGCTTCTCCAATTCTGCTGGCATGTGGGCTTGGCTAACAGTTCCGAGTACACTTCTAATCACAGAGGATATTTACGAGCAGTGCCCCAAAATCGTTCCCTTCTTCAAGGTCACCGGGTAATAATTGACATTCATTACCCTCACTGGCACAAATTTATCAGCACGCAACAAGGTCTTCCCTAGAGCGATTCCTCGTCCAATTTTCTCATCATGGAGCTTGGGCTCGAACATCACCACGTTTCCATTGCTCGAACCCCTATCCAGGCGAGCCTCCACAATGGTTTCAGCCCTCTCCGGTACGCTCACATCTTCAGCCAGCTGAACACGAATCATTTCTTCACTTCTTCCGTGAAGCACCAACTCTTCTTCATTCACTCGTAGGACACCGTCTCTGAAATTCAACTCGAACCCTCCGGAGTTCATGATGTCCATCCCTATGATTGCATCATCCTCGATATCCGCTACTAGAGCCCGGTGTTTCAGTTTAGTACTGCCCAAAGTCAATTCATTCGGAAGTTCACCATACACAGTTTCCGGCTCTCCTGTTGCTGTGCGTAGCTTCCAATTCGATGATTCAATTCTTGCCAGTGTTTTGGCAAAAGTAGGTTCAAGGATTGTCCTAGTCGCACCTGTATCAAGCAGCATGGTGCGAGGCTTGTTGTTGATGAGACCGTCTACAAAAACACCTTTGTTCTGTCGTTGAAGCACAGCGACATATGCGTTGTTATTTGGGGCTTGCTGGATACAGGCCGACGACTGTCCCTCCTCATCGACCTCCTTTAGTTTTCCTGTGTCGATGTCGCTTCTATAAGAGTTGGGCATTTGCTACGCACATGCCCAATTTTCCCGCAATTCCAGCACCTTATTTGTTTTCTTTCAGGCAGGACTTCTTTCATTAATTTTCTCATGACAGCCTCGATATTAGCGGGCTCCTGTGGATATTCCTCGATCATCCGGACTCTACTCTGGCTTTTACAGGATTGCTTTGCTGCTTCGAATTCCAGAGCGCGTGCCAATGCATCTACGAGATGTGCGGGGCGAGATAGTGTTAGGGCTTGCCGGGTTTCCTGGTCACAAAATCCATCCAAAAATGCTTGGACCGCTAGTCGCTCCATTACACTTTCCGGTGTGGCTGGGTATGCAAGGCGAACCAAGCGTGTAATGTCTGCTTCAAATTCTTGCAAGGATTCGCTTGATTTCTGGCATCGGTTCTTCAGCTGTGAGTGATATACGTGTTCAAGGTGGGCTTGGCCATAGCGAAGTTCCAAGTATTTTACCAGCTGTTCATAGTCCTCCTGTTGTTGGACGGTGAGAGTTTGCAAAATATTTGTTGCTTCGCCACGCAATGCCAGTGTCAATGCTATAGTCTTATCCCCAGCATTCCATCCGTTCGCTTTGGCAGCAGCTTCAAATTGTCGGCGGTAGTTTGCCTATGGAATATTTCCGTCGAACTGAGGCGGTTTCAATGAGAGCTTTCCTGGTTCCGTACTGACCTTAAAATCTTTTACGTCTTTTTGATCTTTCTCCAAGTTCGTACTCAGATCCGGCATTGAATTTCTGTTGGAAATTTCAGGGGTGTGCACAGAATCCATTCGGTTTTCCAATTCACTGAATTTTTCCTTGATTTTTTCCATTTCTTCCTGTCATCTTTGATTTTCTCCACCTCTGTTTCAACAGTTCCCATTGTTCCTTCCAACCGATTCACCACGCCGCAAACTTCTTTCAAACTCTTCGAATTTTCTAGAAGCTCCTCCCTCAGACCATTCCAATTTTCCAGAAGCTCTTCTCTCAAATTCTCCGAATTTTCCATAAGCATCACTTCTAGATTTTTCGAATTTTCGTGAATTTTTTCTTTCAGGCTCTTCACATTTCCTTGAAGTTCTTCCTTTAGACTATTCGAATTTTTCAGAAATTTATCTTCCATATTTTTCAAGCTGACCGAGTTTTCTAGAAGCTTTTCTTCCAGGCTTTTTGAATTTTGAAGAAATTTACTGCAGACTCACCGAATTTTGTTGGAGTTTCTGCTCCAATGATTTCGTGTTTTCGTCGAGTTTGTTCATTATAGAGCTCAAATCTATTTCAGAAACTTCGAACAAAAATGTTTCGGGGTCTTTACCTTCTTCAATCAGTCCTTCTGCAAGTCTTTTTTGAAGTGTTGCCTTTCTGCCCGTTGTATCCAACTCTTTTTCTTCCAGCTTTAAATCGGCTAAAAGAACTCTCCTTGAAAATATTTTTTATTTCAATGTCTTTGAACGGAATATTAGTATATTTCACCCAAACAGTTAATCAGTTTATTCTCCCGTGGTACGCAAAACTGTCCACTTTGCACACTTATACGGATCAGCAGTTTATTTCGCGCTCAAATCGTCTCACTCCGCGACACAGAGATTGTCCGCCAATCTAAAGTTCACCGAGCAACAAATCACTTTTGTCCCGATCACAGGCCTGTTTCACGCGAAAGAAGTTCAATTGTCCTCTGCAAAGCACTTATTTTATCTTCACATCCTCTTCTGTACACCAATGTAGTAAAACTGCACTTAACTAATTTTTATAATTTATTTACACACGTCTTAATCAATAATTTATATCACAAGTCACTATTTTAATTTATCTTTACTGACACTCTCTATTATTCAAATATCGTACTCCGGCTGATTCAAAAAACTGTCGTCTCGCCGTTGAGATTTCTTATAGCGTGTTGAACGAGTTCCGGAAATCTCTCGAATTTCTACTGGCGACTAGATGTCGCTTCTCGAATGATCTTGTGTCAATCGCCAGCGGCGAAGTTAATGGTGACATCATCGGCTATAAATAGCACTGTTTTATGTGCTGTTTACGAGCTCTGTCAGGACCGGCTTGAGGAGAAATCGTCACAATACTTACCTATTCAGTGTAATATGAAATTTCGTCGAAAAAAATAAAAAGCATAATTCTTTGGTTAATTATTAAATAACAAAAATAAATGTAGAGAAAGAAAATAAATATACTGTAACGATTTCGAGTCCGGCCCCGAGACCGGCCCTGATCTAATTAATTATGCACCCTCGTTCAACTACAACAGCATATCTGCTGGCGTACGGATCGTCGAGAACAAGCTGGAATAAATCGATAGCTCGATACTATTCTATTCTAGATGAAATGTTCTATACTCCAGAATAATCAAGAGAGGCTTGCGACTTTATAACCGCTGGAGGACAGTCAGAATTCAGAGTTAGTAACAGTTCCAGAGTTCGCTGATAGATAGCCACAGTAGAAATAAATTTGAATCTAGTGAAATCTATGTTTTAGTGAATAATTGTTGGAAATAGTGTTTTAAATAAATTAGGAAAATTAGTAAGTGCAGTTTTACTACATTTGTTGTCAGAAGTCGGATGTTTAAAATGAATAAGTGTTAAAGTGTTCGCCGTTTAAAAACTGATAGACGTTTATCGCGCCTAATAGACAGTTAGTGGACCCGTTGAACATTTGAGTGCAAAGTGGACAGTTTTGCGCGTCGCGGGACAATAAACTGAAAACTTTTTGTGTGAAATAAATAATAGACTGATATCTTGGTGAAAAAGACACTGAACAACAAAATGGAAGAAACGAGAGTGCCGAGTTCTGAAATACGGAAGTTTCACGTGAAGCCGCCCCAGTTCGATGGAGAAATTCCTTGGGAAAATTATCACCGACAGTTTGAAGCAGCGGCCAAAGCAAATGGTTGGAATGCAGGGGAAAAAGCTGTTGCACTAATACTGGCATTACGTGGTGAAGCTGCGAATATCTTACAAACCCTCACCGAGCGAGAACTAGAGGACTATAATAAGCTGGTGAAACATCTGGAATTACGGTATGGCCTGATTCGCCTGGAATACGTGTACCATCTACAGTTGAAAAATCGAAACCAGAAGGAGGGCGAATCCTTACAGGAATTCGAAGTTGATATTGCACGCTTAGTTCGCCTGGCATACCCAGCCACACCGAATAACGTAATGGAGCGATTAGCGGTTTATGCATTCTTGGATGGACTTCGCGATCAAGAAATCAGGCAAGCATTGATATTAGCACGTCCAATTGATCTCGTAGACACTGACACGCGCTTTGGAATTTGAGGGTGCGAAACAATACTGCAAAAGCCAGAACAACATCCGAGTGGCTGAGGAAGACCGACAGGAGCCTACTAATATGGAAGCTGTGATGCGAAAAGTGCTGAAGGAAGTTGTGTCTGAGAGAAGACTGATACGATGCCGAAATTGTAGAGAACTTGGGCACGTGCGTAGCAAATGTTCAACATTGAAAAAATCGACATCAACGATGAAGATCAAGAAGGAGCAATCGTCAGCCCGTATCCAACAAGCCCCAGTTAACAATACATATGTCGCTGTACTTCAAAGACGAGACAAAGGGGTCTTCGTAGACGGTCTCATTAACAACGAGCCTCGCAACATGCTCCTTGATACGGGTGCGACTAGGACAATCCTTGGACCTACTTTTGCCGAAACACCGGCAAGAATCGAATCGTCGAATTGGAAGCTACGCACAGTAACAGGAGAGCCGGCAACTGTGTATGGTGAACTTCCAATTGAACTGACTTTGGGCAGCACTACAGTGAAACACCGGGCTCTAGTAGCGGATATCGAGGACGAGGTAATAATTGGAATGGACATCATGAATTCTAGAGGATTCGAGCTGAATTTTAAAGACGGCGTCCTTCGTGTGAACGGAGAAGAGCTGGTACTTCATGGGAGAAATGAAGAAATGGTTCGAGTTCTGCTGGCTGAAGACGTAAGCGTACCGGAAAGGGGTGAAACCATTTTGGAGGCTCGCCTGGATGGAGGTGCGAGCAGTGGAAACGTGGTGATGTTCGGGCCCAAGCTACATGATGAGGAAATTGGACGAGGAATTGCACTAGGAAAAACCTTGGTAGAACAAAGGTGGTTCAGCACAAGATAGATACTGGAAATGCCCGACCAATCAGGCAATCAGCCAGAAGACTTCCTCTCGCCAAAAAGGAGGAGGCTGACAAAATAGTCTGCGACATGGAGAAAGACGGAGTCATCGAGCCATCCGACAGTCCCTGGTCCTCTCCAGTCGTGTTGGTGAAGAAGAAAGATGGATCAACACGGTTTTGCGTAGACTACCGTCAACTAAACAACGTGACGAAAAAGGACAGCTACCCTCTCCCAAGGATAGACGAAACACTAGACACGCTGGCTGGATCTACGATTTTCTCGACCTTAGATTTGAAGAGCGGATACTGGCAGATAGAACTGGCCCAGGAAGATCGAGAAAAGACAGCTTTTACCATCGGCTCCGGATTATGGCAGTTTACAGTTATGCCATTCGGCCTCTGCAATGCTCCAGCCACGTTCGAAAGATTGATGGAGACGGTTTTGAAAGGACATTCAATGGAAGACGTGTCTGGTGTATCTCGACGACATTATTGTGGTTGGCAGATCGTTCGAGGACCATGTAAAAAACTTGGAAGAGGTATTTCAGCGACTGAGAAGCTCCGGACTGAAACTGAGCCCTATGAAATGTCATCTGTTTCAAAAAGAAGTACGTTATCTCGGCCACGTTGTCTCTGGGAAAGGAGTGGCAGTAGATGAACAGAAGATCAAATCTGTTAAGGAATGGCCTGTTCCGAAAGACATTCACCAGCTTCGAAGTTTTCTTGGCTTGTGTACTTACTATCGCCGATACGTGCTGGGATTTGCTAACATCGCAAAACCACTGACCAGGCTCACGGAAGGACAAACAAAGTTCCAGTGGTCAGATGAATGCCAAGATTCATTCAGGAAGTTGAAAGGAGCTTTGAACAACGCACCAATCCTGAGCTACCCCCTTCCAGACGGGAAATTCATTTTGGACACGGACGCCAGTAACGTGGGACTTGGAGCTGTCCTGTCTCAGATCCAAGAAGGACAAGAGAAGGTCATCGGTTACTTCAGCAAGACCCTCAGTAAACCGGAGCGGAATTACTGTGTCACCAGGCGGGAACTGTTGGCCATTGTCAAGGGAGTTGAGCACTTCTACAAGTACGTGTATGGACGAAGATTCCTACTGAGAACTGACCATGCAGCTCTTAAATGGCTCCTACAATTTAAGAATCCCGAGGGTCAAGTGGCACGCTGGATTGAGAGGTTCCAGGAATTCGACTTTGAGATCGAACATCGGGCTGGGATCAGCCATAAGAATGCGGAGACCATGTCCAGACGACTGTTCGCACTGCCGACGAACAGAGGAAAAGGAGTCGACACTCTGCAGAAACACGGTGGTCGATGATAACTGGAATGACCACAAGATCCAGAAAGACCAAGAGAACGATCCAGATCTTGGTTTAGTCATCGGCTGGAAGAAGAGTGAGCGAAGATCGTCGTGGCAGGAAATAGCCAGTTGTTCTCCAGTCGTTAAAACTTACTGGGCCCAATGGAACTCTTTCACCTAAGACAATGGAGTCTTGAAGCGTGTGTTGAAGTCGGAGGATGGCGGGGAAGAAAGACATCAGGTAGTAGTTCCCAGGAGCAGAAGACAGGGAGTGCTCCGAGAAATCCACGATTGGGTCACCGGAGGACATCTGGGAGTGACGAAGACCCTCCAGAAAGTTAGGCAATGGTTCTACTGGGCCAATTGTCAAGCTGACGTCAAGGACTGGTGCAGAAAATGTGCTGTATGCGCTGCCAGTAATGGGCCTCGAGCAAGACCTAAGGCCCCGATGCGCCAGTACAATGTGGGCAGCCCATTCGAAAGGATCGCCATTGACATCGCTGGCCCGTTCCCACAATCTGAACACAGGAACAAGTACATCCTTGTGGCGATGGATTACTTCAGCAAGTGGGCCGAAGCCTATGCCCTGTCCAACCAAGAAGCCATCACCGTTGCCGACGTCTTGGTGAAGGAGTGGATTTGTCGATTCGGTGTCCCGTTAGAGCTGCATTCGGATAAAGGCAGGAATTTCGAGTTAAACCTGTTTCAGGAGATGTGTCAGATGCTGAACATCTGGAAAACGAGGACCACAGCTCTACATCCGCAGTCCGATGGAATGGTGAAGCGGATGAATAAGACGATAAACCGCCACCTGTCCAAGGTTGTCTCTGACCACCAGAAGGATTGGGACCAGTACCTCTATCTGTTCCTGATGGCGTATCGTTCCGCAGTTCATGAGTCAACCGGCCAAACCCCTGCTAGTGTTATTATGGGCCGAGAGCTGCGACTTCCATGTGACCTGAAGTTTGGGACGCCACCAGGACAAGACACTGCGGGAGATGACTACGTCAGCAAACTGCGACAGAGAATGGACGACATCCATGAACGGGTTTGTTTGAACATCCAGAGTGCCTGCGATAGAATGAAGGAGACCTACGACATCAAGGCGGATGCTGGTGGATATCAGACAGGTGACCTTGTCTGGCTATACAACCCTAAACGTCGCCGTGGACTATCATCGAAACTTCGGAACTCGTGGGAAGGTCCATATAAGATCATGAAAAGGATAAACGACCTCGTCTACCGCATATATAAGCCACCACGAGGAAAACCTAGGGTAGTCCACTTCAATAGGTTGTCCCCTTACGCCGGAAACCACGATCAAGTCCGCACAGTCAGATCACCGGAGGACGAAATGACGTTTCAGATGTTCATGTCCCTGTACTCGAACGGACAGAAAGTTGAATATGGGGTAACCCGAGAGGAGCCACGAAATGTTTTCAAGGTGCCTGCTGATTACGCGTTAGCTCACTGTGTGGCAGAAGATCTCCAAATATCCAGAGGCATTGAAGTAGTTTTCTCCAAGAAGTTCGGTCGAATCCAGGAATTGAGAGAACAGAACCCGGAAGTTGGAGGGGTGTTACAGCTGAGGAAAGGCCAGAGAAACATCTACTACCTGGTCACCAAGAAGCGTTCTCGAGATAAGCCGTCCTATGAAGATGTTTGGAAGAGTCTTACGAGATTGAGAGACACGATGCTGGACCAGAATATTGTAGACCTGGCAATCCCAAAATTGGCCTGTGGGCTTGATGGGCTCGACTGGAGAGTTATAAGAAGCATGTTGGAGACAATATTCAGATCCAGCGGCATCAACATTCTGGTGTGCTGCAACCATCTTCCTCGACCCAACTTGAAGACTGTGGAGTGCTCCTTCCAACGAACGTCCAGGTGCAGATATAGAGAATCTTGCAGATATCTTCACACTCCAAGAATGACGTTTCGGGGCGAAACGTCTTTAAGAAGGGGGTGATGTAACGATTTCGAGACCGGCCCTGATCTAATTAATTATGCACCCTCGTTCAACTACAACAGCATATCTGCTGGCGTACGGATCGCCGAGAACAAGCTGGAATAAATCGATAGCTCGATACTGTTCGAAGAGCCATCTAGATGAAATGTTCTATACTCCAGAATAATCGAGAGAGGCTTGCGACTATATAACCGCTGGAGGACAGTCAGAATTCAGAGTTAGTAACAGTTCCAGAGTTCGCTGATAGATGGCCACAGTAGAAATAAATTTGAATCTAGTGAAATCTATGTTTTAGTGAATAATTGTTGTAAATAGTGTTTTAAATAAATTAGGAAAATTAGTAAGTGCAGTTTTACTACAATACATAGAATATAGAATCAGTATGAAGAATGAACATCGAAGCACATTCTGATAATAGTGTAACAGTGGGCACTGTTATGTTTAATGATAGTGTGCCCTATATAAATCGTTCTTTTAAAATTTAAGGAATCATATTTGCGTGTCTGGATTCAGTGTGAGTTTGAGATAAGAATGTATACCTACGCTTGAACCGGGGACAAAATTTGTTTTATATATATATACAGTGTGACCCATTTAAGATGGAAGCACCCTTATAAAACTTACATTTTTCAACCGATTGGAATGATTTTTTTTGTTAGGTAGATATTCAAAAAGTCTATTAGGACACCAAATATCATGAATAAATCTCAATTTCCAGGGCCAACTAATCTTATTTTTCAAGGTCAAAAATCTAAAAAAATTACTAGCGATTTTTTTAGAACAAATCTGACTACACCACTGGATTCGCGACATTTTCAAATGATTGACATGTAAATTAGGTTGGAATGCGTCAATCAATAAAAAAGTTATAAAGGAATGAAATTTGAAAAATATGCCGTTTAATCAATCCACCAATTCATGTTCAGGAATTTTATGAAAATTATGAATACACCACTGGATTCAGGATGTCTTGAAATATCACTGGTCACAGTTTCATCGAAATCTGTTCAGTAATAAAAAAGTTATAAGGAAATGAAATTTGAAAAATATGTTGTAAAATGAAATTTTAACAACGTTCTTACTACACCACTGTTGAGTATTGAAAAAATTATTGGGGTGATTATTGCAATGTCGTACATCTGAAAATCATGATGGTAAAAATAGTCTATAGGTATTTCTCGAAGTGGAATGCATTAATGAAATAAACAAGTTAGCTGTGACTTACAGTTTCTCATCTATTTATTTGCGCATGAATTGTCATTTTGTTACGCACCATTAGTGAACTGAATAATTTGTGTTCCAAAATAAAAACAGATAATGGCTCAATTGTCAATTCAAGAAAAAATCGAAATTATACGTCTTTCCGGTGATGATTACCGGAGTGAAAGAGAAGTAACTAGAATATTCAATGAAAGACACCCAAATCGTCCAGCCATAAATAACAGCACGGTACATAAAATAAACCAAGTTTTCAATCGGACTGGAGCAGTAACCACATATATTTTAAAGAACAATATGCGAAGAAGGAACGAAAATAACCAGACTATATTAGATTACTTCAGAAATAATCCAAATAGTAGTTTGGGGGTTGCCAGCTTAGATTTAAACTTACCTAGGGAGAATATTAGGCGATGTCTGAAGAAAAATAAATTGAGGCCATTTAAACCAAAGTTTTTACATACTCTGGAACTAGGTGATCAAGAAAAACGATTGGAATTCTGCTTAATGACAGGCAATTTTTAAAGAAAATTTTATTTAGTGATGAAGCTAGTTTCACAACAAATGGAGTGGTTTCATCACAAAATATTCGCTATTGGGCCCCTGAAAATCCTAACTGGGTGATAAACTGTAAAAGGCAGTATTCAGAAAAAGTGAACGTTTGGTGTGGAATACTGAATGAAAGGATAATTGGACCATTCTTTTTCGACGGAAACATGAATGGCGCAATTTTCCTACAATTTTTGAGGAATGAATTTTCGGACGCAATAGATGAACTTCCCCTTGCAGAAACAAGAAATTTATATTTTCAGTTAGATGGTTGTTCCATACATAATGCGGGAATTGTGAAGAATTGGCTGAATCAAAATTACCCTAATCGTTGGATAGGAAGGGGGAGTACATTAATTGGATGGCCACCAAGATCGCCTGACCTTACTTCACTCGATTTTTTCCTTTGGGGTTATGTTACACAAAAGGTTTACAAATCACGACCAAGGAATCGAGTGGAACTGTGCACCAGAATTCAGCAAGCTTGCGATGCAATTACTCCACAACAATTGAGGAATACTTTAAAAAATATTCGTAAGCGATATGACAAATGCATTGAATTGGATGGAAGTTTGGTGGAGGCCACCAGAATATGAATTGCACTCATTTATTTTTCAATTCGGTATCTTCTTGGTTTCTATTTTTACATTGATTGTGAATAAAAGATTGTTTTCCGCTAGTTTGTAGCAATTAGAAAAATGTACTTACAGTTATTTTTTTGTAGATTCATTTGAAATTATTGACACTAAAGTTTGTTGTGATAAACTGATTGATTGATATGGTTCGACATACATATGAAAGGAAATTGATTCTCCCATAAACGTTTCATGAATTTTATTTGAATAATATTTTGTTGAATATTGCCCCTAATCCAGTGGTGTAGTAAGAACGTTGCTAAAATTCCATTGAACAACATATTTTTCAAATTTTATTCCTTTATAACTTTTTTATTACCGAACAGATTTCGATGAAACTGTGATCAGTAATATTTCAAGACATCCTGAATCCAGTGGAGTATACAGAATTTTCATAAAATTCCTGAACATGAATTGGTGGGTTGATTAAACGGCATATTTTTCAAATTTCATTCCTTTATAACTTTTTTATTGATTGACGCATTCCAACCTAATTTACATGTGAATCATTTGAAAATGTCGCGAATCCAGTGGTGTAGTCAGATTTTTTCTAAAAAAATCGCTAGTAATTTTTTTAGATTTTTGACCTTGAAAAATAAGATTAGTTGGCCCTGGAAATTGAGATTTATTCATGATATTTGGTGTCCTAATAGACTTTTTGAATATCTACCTAACAAAAAAAATCATTCCAATCGGTTGAAAAATGTAAGTTTTATAAGGGTGCTTCCATCTTAAATGGGTCACACTGTACATGAAGGGTCGCTCTGTGTTGATAAATTTAATGACTTTTGTAACACTTTGACCTGAGATAGTCGAGATTTTCGTTGGGAACGAACGGGACTGATATTTTTATAAATTTATTGGGTGTTGTGAAGTGCAAGTGATCGCTTGGGTTTGGGAGGACCACCCACCCGTGAGGGTGTAGGCAAATATGCCACTCTCAAGAAATGGCACTAAAACAGTTATGAATTTTCGTAGAGTCGATGTGTGTGCCTTGTATGAAGTGTTTCACTTTATATATTTTTCCATTTTTCCATGATCAACAAAAATAATAATAATATATAGTTTCTGTTGAATAAATAAGATATGCAACGCGTGAACCCTTTGTATTTATGTATATTTAATCAAGTTGTTTTATGTTGAATGAATGATGAGTTTTGTTATTATTATTATTATAGTTACTGTCACGAAATATATTTTTCCAAAAGTTGATTTCCCCAATCATTCCACTGAATAACCAACAGCTTCGTTTTAAACTTGGGGCGTGTTTGGTCTGTTGACGACGAATATGGGGTGTTTCACGGTATCAAAATAAACTTCAGGCAGTCAACTTAGTTTCATATGAATAATAGTAATAATTGCTAACTAGTATTGGTAATTTTGTCATTTTAAATCGAGGGTAGATGTATTATAAATCTGAAGGAGTTATGAGGGCGAATACGAGAGACTAATAATAATAATAGTTTAAATGTGGCTATAGTAGTGAGTTAATTTGGAAAATATAGCAGTTGATTTATTATCGGGAATGTTTTGAAAGGGTTGTTGGCTCTTTAGAAAAATGCATGTTTAACAGTAGAGCGATCTTTCATGTTTTGAGAGAGTGATCATTTTTTTTTCAACTATTATATACTTTATTTTTCTTGCGCTTATTTGCATATACGGAGTGTATGAATTTTTGCAGTTGTTTTTTTTTATGTTTTACATATTTTTTTTAAATATTTTCGCTACTATTTTCCACCATTTTGCTTTGATGAATAAAGCTGGTTGGTGGAACATTTTACTGAGTATTACATACAAAGTCCACGCATTTGAGAAGCCGTGACCGAACCTACAAATCTACATCTTTGCCTTCGAGAGGATGGTGAAATATCGAAAACCAGTAGAGCTGTGAATTGTAAGATTGAGCATTCTGGCTTTTGGGGAGGCTATCTCCTGAGCCAAAATCCGGGTGATCCAGAGCGGATTCAAAACTATACTCTGGGTCTGGTGGCAGCAAAAGTATTCAACATCTATATACTTTAATTTAATTTTAACATAAAAAATTCTTCCTAGGGTGGGCGACTGAGGAGAGGTTGGTTGCTTTGGTGTCAGTTCGAAAGTGAATCAAAGATATCGTCGTCTAACCTCCCTAGCGATTTATTACAATAGGTACATAACTTCACAACTAAGAACAGAACTATTTAAAAAAAAAGTTTTTTTCCTTGATAGAAGCAAATTCATGTATGATTCCTTATATCAATTTCATCGAGCAGGTCTTGATTAATAGAAAAAATTGCTGAAGAGTTAAAATTTTCTTGGGCAATTGAATTTCTCAAGTAGGTCTCAACTCTTTTTAAAGTGGAAAAGGATCGTTTATCACTGGCATTTGTGACCATTACGTAGAAAAATATTTGAAAACAAATATTTACGTTGGAAAAGATAATAATTTATTCTCATATAAAGCTTTGACTAATTTCAATGGAGTTTTTGCTTTTATCTCCGGAAGAGAAATTAAAAGTTTTCTTCTGCATACTTTTTTTGTATATCAGTTGCCAATTTGATCAAACTATTATCCTCTTTTGACTTAATCATGAACAGAAAGTGAAATGCTTCTGAACAAAATTTGTAAGTAGAAGAACGACGAATTATTTCTGCTTTTTGTTATCTCAAAACAACATTAACTAGTTATTAATGGGGTACAGCGTACCGCGCCTGATATTTTGCCGCCTGGTGCTAGGTACTATAGCACCCAAAAGACCTCTGGCTAAACCGGTACTGCCTCCCGGCATCGCTTCTCGCCAGAGTCTCAAGTGTTGGTTGGACCCCCAACATTGGTATCCCCGATTATTATTAAGTAAGTTAAAGATGAAATGGAGTGTTTTTGTAGTGAAAATCCATGTGTCCCAATAGAATGATCCTAATGTACAACTTTGACACTGCTCAAAAAAGTAGCTACTTTCTTATCATCCATCTATTTTTCAGATAACCGGCATAGTCTTGATTGCAGTTGGAGCATCTATAGTAGCTGTATATTCCGATTATCACCTATTCCTCAGTGGAAAATATTATTCCCTACCAAATCTTCTGATCGCAACGGGATGTTTGATATTTTTTATTTCCTTTTTGGGATGTTACGGAGCAATGAAGCAGAGTTGGATAATGCTTGGGGCAGTAAGTAATTTTCACAATTTGCTCACCATATTATTATATCGTACAGAGAAATATTTTTTGTGAGGGCTTTATATTTTATTCCGCTATTGGATGAATTAATTTGCTGAGTAGAATATTTTCAGTAGTAATACTATAAATGCTTCAAAATAATTAGGTTATAGATCGATAACTTGTTTTGTTATCAGTTTGACAGTTAAAATAACGAATAAAGTTGATCTCCGATAGGACAACCTGGACACTGAAATGAAATGAAATTTCACTAGGTAGTCCTACCGCGACCTCACGCTATGACGTTCAAAGCATAGGATTTTTTGCAATTTTTCGCCCACCGAAAAGCTCACTCTATCTAGTACGTCGTACTTTGCTGATCGCACGTTCGAATTCTCCAGTTGAGATCGCCCATAATAGGTTCCTTAATAGGAAAATTGGTATCACATGTATTCATGCCTTTTTTCATAGAAATGGCAGAAGCTGGCTGGAATATTGTTATCTAGTTTCGTCATCACCAGATTATGAAATCTTAGGTACTTATTGTTAAAGTTGTTGTTGTTGTTAAAGTTGTTTTTTACATCAACCAGCTGTCACCCCCCTACTTGTGCGAGTTAAGGATTAACGAGGTCTTACCTTTTAACGTGCGAAACCTAGCATGAGACCAGTGACCATGCTTGGAATCGAACCCACCTGATTGATATACTAGCGCTCTACCATCATGACCATTGCGGCCCATACTCATATTTTCAGTATTTAATCAGCAGACGGTTCTACGATTTTCTCAACCCTAGAATTGAAGCGTGGATACTGGCAGGTAAAACTGGCTCAGGAAGAGAAAATCAGCTTTCACCGTCGGTTCAGGTTTGTGTCAGTTCACAGTTATGTCATTCGAGCTCTGCAACGCTCCAGCCACATTTGAAAGATTGATGGAAACGGTTCTGAAGGGACTATCATTGAAGACGTATCTGGTGTATCTTGACGACATTATTGTGGTCGGCAGATCGTTCAATGACCACTTGAAAAGCTTGGAAGAGACTGAGAAGCTCCGGACTGAAATTGTTCCAAAAAGAAGTGCGATATCCCGGCCATGTTGTCTCTGAGAAAGGAGTGGCAGCGGATGAGCAGAAAATGAAAACTCTTTAGTAATGGCCTATTCCAAAAGACCTACACCAGCTTCGAAGTTTCCTTGATTTGTGCACATACTACCGCCGATACGTGCTGCGATTTTCTGACATCGCTAAACCACTGACCAGGCTCATGGAAGGGCAAATGGAGTTCCAGTGGTCTGACGAATATCAAAACTTGTTCAGGAAGCTAAAAACGGCCTTCATTAACGCACCTGTTCTGAGCTATCCCCTTCTGAAAGTAAGTTCTTTTTAGACATGGACGCCAGCAACGTGGGACTTGGAACTGTCCTGTCTCAGATCCAGGAGGAAAACAAAATTACTGTGTCATCAGGTGGGAGCTGTTGGCTGTTGTTAAAAATGTAGAGCTTTTCTACAAATACGTGTATGGCAGAAGATTTCTGTTGAGAACTGACCATGCAGCTCTCAAATATCCCAAGGTTCGAGTAGCACGTTGGATCGAGAGGCTCCAGGAATATGACTTTGAGATCGAAGATTGAGCAAGGACCAGCCATAAGAATGCAGAAGCCCTACAGCGAAGACTATGATGACTATTCACATTGCCAACGAGCAGAATAGGAAGAAGGGCATCACTTTGTAGGACCACGACAGTAAATAACAACTAGAATAATAACAACATCCAGAAGGACCAAGAGAGAGATCCAGACCTTGGTTTGGTTATCGGCTGGATGAAGAGCAACCGAAGACCAATTAGGCAGAAAATAGCCAATTATTCACCAGTCGTGTTAAGTCTTATTGGGCCCATTGAAACTCCCTCACGATGGAGTCCTAAAGCATGTGTTGGAGTCTGAGGATGGTGGGGAAGACAGACATCAGACAGAACAAGTACCCAGGTGCAGGAGACAGGAAGTGCTCCGATAAATTCATGATGGGTCACCGGAGGACATCTGAGAGTGACGAAGACTCTCCAGAAACTGAAGCAATTGCCAAGCTGACGTCAAGAACTGGTGAAGAATGTGTGCTGTATGCGCTGCCAGCAATGGGCCTCGAATGCGACCTAAGGCCCCGATGTAGGCAGCCCATTTGAAAGAACCGCCATAGACATAGCTGGCCCATTTCCACAATCTGACCATGGAAATAAGTATATCATTGTGGCAATGGATTACTTCAGCAAGTGGGCCGAAGCCTATGCCCTGTCCAACTAAGATGCAATCACCGTTGCCGACGTTTTGGTAAAAGAGTGGATATGCCGATTTGGTGTTCCGTTGGAGCTGCATTAGGACCGAGGTAGAAATTTCGAGGCAAACCTGTTCCAAGAAATGTGTCAGATGCTGATCATCCGGAAGACAAGAACCAACGCTTTGCATCCACATTCTGAAGAAATGGTGGAAAAGATGAACATAATGATAAACCGCTATCTGTCCGAGGTAGTCTTTGACCACTAAAAAGATATGGAGAATCTTGCAGGTATCGACATACTCCAAAGACGACATTTCAGAACGAAACGTCTTTAAGAAGCGGGCAATGTAACAACTCTGAGGCCGGACCTAGTCGCAATATTCACGCTCCGCATTCTCGGGTGATCTCATCTCTGCTCATTGACGATACATCTATGACTCATCGTTCTATCCGCGCCGAGAACTTACAGGATCCATCTGAACGAGTCACCGTAGAGGCGCGGATGTTCGAGAAGGGCAAAAGAATTCTACTTGCCGGTATATAAGACGCTCAACATCAGATAGCAGGGAGAGTCGTAGAGTTGCAGTTGCAGATATAGTTCGAGAGTTCGCAAATAGATAGAGTAATAATAGTGACTGTGAAATTAATGTTTTAAATAAATTATTTTTTAGAAGAGTTTTAAATGAATTAGCGAAATTAGTTTATTTTCACTACAATAACTTCATTCGAAACATCATAATGTCTAAAGGTTTTCAGCTATTTTAATTTTTTTGAAAATGTTGATAGGCAGCACTTCACAGGAAAATATTTTTTTTGGAAACAAAGATAATCAGGTCAAAAATTGCCAGAATAAGAACCTGAAGCTTCCTAAATTTTTGAGAACTTCATTAAAATTATAAATATAATATTTAAATAACCGAAACTTGGAGCACTTTAGACATGATGTTTCGTTAAAGTTATATTGAAATTCATCGTATAGATTCAAAATAGGCCATAAAAAACAGGGCGTTCTATTTAAAAAATCTCAAGTTGGAGTCCACTTCCGATATAACCGGAAGTTGTTGACAATTGAAAATATTTTATGTGTAGTTCCTCGGAACAAATTTCCAGATAAAACAGTCTCAGTAGTTTCCCATATTAAAATCGACTCAGCTCATCGTAGTATATATAACAATCTGTATTTGTGTTATATAACTCTTATCTTAGTTTTCAGTTTTACTGGGAATTATATTCATTTTTGAATTTTCTGCTGGCATTGCGGGGTACGTTTTGAGAGATGAAACTTCTAGTTATCTTGAAAATACATTGCACAATAATATGTTGCTGTATGATGAGGACAATGATATTGCGACGTTGTGGGACACCATTCAACAAGAGGTAAATATATATTATCAAAGTGTATGCATGAGGGGTATTTAATAAGTGCAAGTAGATTATTCGGCAAAATATGGTCACTTGAGCGAATAAACGTGAGGACTTTAAGTCGTTGTATACCAAATACGAGGAAATTGATTATGACATAATCCAAGGAGTTTGCTGGAGAGTAACAACACAAGGATAATTTCAACAATATCGGATTACTTTACTTTCCAGTTATCCTATAGAAAAGATCTGAGATAAATAGTGGACAGAAAAAAACTACTCATATATACCATGACAGACATCTCACATCAACCAGATACTTTTGCAACGTTTCTCGGACAGAGCGCTTCTTGTTATCAAACAGCAAAGGTTCTGCAGACCAGTTTCGAGGTTATTGCATTCCATTGGTACTTTTCATCAAGCCAGACGAGATTGAAGACGTCTCGATCAAATTAATTATAGTCTCAATTTTTTATATCTTTGTCTCTAGCTGAAGCTGCGACCTACGATAGGTCAGTATCATGTCACAATCCGCCAAACTCTTTGGACTATAATTCAATTTGACATCTGAGCAGAAAGCTTTTTAATTTGTCGTTTTTGCAAGAAAATTGTGTTTGTTCTAGAGCTCAATATTGAATAAATTTATTATCATTTGTCAATTGTAGTATAAAAAAATATGAATTTGGTACAAGCACAGTAGTCCTAATTCTTCAAGACGGTTGTGGTACAAGAGTAAAGTACATTTATTTGTGACAATATTGAAAATTGTTACGCAAGCATATGCATCAACACAAAACATTTTTTTTTATTCCACGGTTTTCTAGACTTTTCTCTCTTATCAATATTACAATTCGTT
This sequence comes from Chrysolina americana, assembly GCA_958502065.1. Lineage (NCBI taxonomy): Eukaryota > Metazoa > Arthropoda > Insecta > Coleoptera > Chrysomelidae > Chrysolina > Chrysolina americana. Next base: position 48,276,734 of record OY293416.1, read on the forward strand.
CTAGATCGTTATAGAACATATGAATGAATTCTCAAACATTCCAGAGTATTTTAAAACATTCTTGAACATTTTATATATTGTCAGATCATTATTATAGTGTATGAAATTTAAGAAAGGCTAATCTATTTTCATTTTATGAAATTATGGCCTTTCAAGTCCACATGAAAAATATTCAATTATTTTTTATGATGAAAGTTTTTTTGCTTTCTGTGGTTTTTATAATAGGCTCTGTATGCAGTTCGAAAAATGTTAGTTGGAGAGTAATTTCGACGAAGTCGAAATACTCTTCTCTCCACACTATCCCACGAAGTGGAGAATTTGAAGCAACTGTCTATCAGAAAACAACTACTTCCCCCTACGAACATTGAATTACATCTGACATCTATTCGTGCAATGTTCATCCAGGAGGACAGTAATGCATATTCATAGGAACCCAACGGGGAGGCCATAGAATTTTGAGTTTGGAGTATCTATATGATAGAATGGTACTAGTTGGAGTCTGATAAGTCATCAGGAGTTCAGATTCCCGTCTCTGCTCAGTCATTTCTTCTTAAAACAGAAGGCTGTGCATCCGATGAATTTGGTCTCTATTCGACACTGAACGAGTTAGTCTATCGTAGTCGCTTGATGGGTACAGAAATCCCAGACACTAGATGTAGAGTGTGCCGTGGTGCTTCTGAAACCATGGTGCATTTGCTGTCAGCTGTTCAGGCTGCGGTCTCAGCCTATATCAACAGGCATAACGCGGCGCTATGGGTGTTGTACTACTACCCATGACACTCGTAAGGTATAGACGAGACACCGGTGTTGCTTCGAGGGATATTGAGTCCGTTGTGGAGAATGAGAAGTGCCGAATTTATTGGAACTATTAATTCCCCACCTTCAGAAAAATACAAGTCAATCAAAGTAGAACGATTTTGGTCATAACCTTTTCAGCTCCTGGCGAAACGAGCAACGTCCGAAAAGAGTAGGAAAAACGGAATAAATATCGAGACATACTCTCTGAACTCCGCAGGCTTTACTTAAACCATTCTTCAAAATGATGGTTCTGATCATAGAGGTACTTGGTGAAATGATGGACACGCTGCTATCAAGTCCGTAATTCTTGGTTCACTCCGCTCGCTCAGGACACATGATTCTCGGTCCCAGTTATCACTCATTCCACGGACGTGGAGAGTGTTTAATGGGGTTAATGACAAACGAGCGCGCTCTCCGAGTGATTCGGAGCACCGGAAACAGGGCACGACTGGGAAATTCCTCATAAATAGTCATAGAGTGTACCAAAGGGTATTATCATCATTATTCACCGTGGTGCTCCGTAGAACTTTCTACTTTTTGGTGGTGTATTCGCTTTTCAACTATAGGGAAATTCGGTGCGCACACCAAGCATGAACCATTCGATTCACAATGTAAAGTGAAGTGACGAATCGAAATTCAAGAATTCGTGAATGTTCAATCAACATATTAAAAGATTGGAAATTCCCGTGTAAACCAAGAACGGCGACCTCAGATGCGCTTTAGACTGAATGTATCGATTGGTTTGTTGTGGGAAACTATTATCGGTCCGTATATTTATGAAGGGAATTTGACGGCCAAGAGATATATCAATACGCTGCATAATTGTGACGTCAAAGGTGGGGGTAGGTCAAACATTTGTTTCTTATGTAGTTTTGCACTGTGCCGAGTGAGTTTTTGTGGTCAGCCATTCTGAAAATATCGTAACTCGAATAGCAAACTCATATATGCTTCAGAAATAATAAATGTTTGTAGGTCAATCCACTGCTAGAGATGAAAACAATAATGTCCAGACCAACAGGGTATCAAAAAATTAGGGAAATAGAAAAAAAAACACCACTTCAAAATAATACCAATGCAAAACGCCATTATACGATTTCTGTGTTTGGATTCAAAGCTATGACATTTCACAACAAAATGACAGATGTGACGTCGACAGTAATTATGCGTATTAATAGTAACGGTTCGAGGTAAAAACATAAAACAACAACAACAATTTACAAACAAAACAACAATTTGGAGGATACCACCGATACTACTTTTTGAAATAAAATTACTCGATAGATGGCACGGGAGGTACATCAATTTTAAGTGTCACATCGTTGAAAAGACAATTACATTTTATTTTCAACCATCTACATTTTTTCGAATTTCTACAATACATTTTTTCATAATATGCATTTGAAATGTCAAGTATAAGTGCGGATTTGAAGCTTGGGTGAAAACTTAAGACTCATTCGGTAAACTCTTTTTATTGGGCAATAAAAACGATATTATGAATGCCGACAGTCCACGTGGACTTGATACTTCATTGCACCTATTAGTCAACAGCGCATTGTGATTTAATATAGCACCAAGTTCATGCTAGTTTTTATTTCAAGACACAGTTGGTATTCCTCTAAAATTCAAGTCTTGGAAACTATGTTCCTATATAATTATATATCTTTTATCAGCAGCACATCTGACATCCACTGACTGATATTCACTAATTTGGTTTTGACTCGATATTGTGTTGATGTTAGCGTTGAACAAGTAAATCGTATTATGAAAACATCAGTAGAATATTAGAAGATATTGTGATAAAAATTCACTTAACTATAATTCACCAATTTATATTAACTCATGAACTACAATTTTTAATTGATTTCATAAATCTGCGACTGATTTGATGTTGAGTGTCCAACTTATATATCGGTGTAGAGTTCTTCTCAAAGAGCTATCTAGAACAATCTGGAGTGTTGGAATACGATGATGTCATGGCTTTTAAACAAGCCGAGGTCCACCATCCGAACACTGGCGATCAGGTCCGTTATACAGGTCCGGCTCGCGCACGTTACATTGCATCACATTATATTCGTCCCGAAATGTGATCCTTAGAGGGTATCGTGGTGTCGATATGTGCAAGACTCTTCAGATGTGCACCTTGAAGTTGGATAGAAGTAACACCATACAGTCTTATGTTAGGACGTGGAAGATGGTAACAGCACGCCAAAATCTTGACGCCGCAGGATCTGAATATCGTTTCCAACATACTTCTTATAATTTTCAATTCCAGTAACATTTTGGGACTGCCAGATCCACAAGATTCTGGTCCCACATCGTATTCCTTGGTTTGGTGAGGCTCTTCCAGACATTTTCATAGTTCGGTTTCTGCAGTCGACCAAAGTTCTTGAAAAATACCACGGCGATGCCTCTGAATATTTAAAGATCTTCTGCCACACAGTGAGCTAGCACGTAATCTACAAATACCTTGAAAAGGTCTTTGAGCATAAGGAACTTCTGGAATGTCATCTCATCCTCCGGTGGTCTGAGGGTGCGAACTTGTTCGTGGCTTATAGATTCGGTAGACGAAGTCGTTTATTCTCTTCATAATACTACGGACCCCTTCCACGAGTTCCGCAACTTTGGTAATAGGCCACGGTGACGTTTAATGTTATACAACCAAACTAGGTCACCTATCTGAAATCCTCCAGCATCGACCTTGATGTCGTACTCTGAATAATCGAACGGACCCGTTCATGAATGTCGTCCATTCTCTGTCGAAGATTTCTGACGTGGTCTTCTTCCGTAGTGTCTTGTCCTGGTGGCGTCCCAAACCTGATCACAGGAAAGACGCAGCTCTTGGCCCATTATAACACAAGCAAGGATTTTGACGGTTGATTCTTGTACTGCGAAACGATAGACCATCAGGTACAATTGAAGGTGACAAGTTATGTTCTTATACATTCGCTCTACCATTCCATCTTACTGTAGATGTGAACCTGTAGTTCTCGCCTTACGGATGTTCAGCATCTGACACGTGGAACACGTGAGACTCAAAATTATTGACTTGGTTCACATATCCACTCTTTTACCAAGACGTCGGCAATGGTGAGGGCTTCCTGGTTAGGCAGGGCATAGACTTCGGCCAACCTGCTGTAGAAGTCTATCGCCACAAGGATGTACTTATTCCCGTGGTTAGATTTTAGAAACGGTCCATTGATGTCAGTGGCGATACTTTCAAATGGGTTGCCGACGTTGTAATGACGCATCGGTGCCTGTTTTTGATCCATTGCTGGCAGCGCATACAGCATACTTTCTGCACCAGTCCTTGACGTTAGCTTGAAAATTGACATTGAATCAACATTGGGCGAATGACTTGCTATTTCCTGCCACGACTGTTTTTCTGGATCTTTCTCTTCATCCTTCTGGAACTTGTTATTTCAGTTATCATCTACAGCGGTGGTTCTACAAATTGTCGACTCCTTCTGCTCTGTTTATTAGCAATGTAAGCAGTAGTCTGGGCACGTTCTCAGCGAGAGAACATTCTCATGGCTAGCCCTTGCTCGATGTTCGATCTTTAGTCAAATTCTTAGAGCCTCTCGACTCAACGTGCCATTTGACCGTCGGGATTTTTGAACTCCTATGGAGATGCATCATTTTGCAAGTTTTTACGTCGAGTTGTCACAGCTTTTCTTGAGTCCATTTCATTACTCCAAAGGAGTAAAGTAGAATCGGAACGGCAAGCATATTAGTTGCAGCAACTTTGTTCTTCCCCGACAATTCTGATGACCAGATCTGTCGGAGTTTGTGCTGATACTTGCCGCGGAGAGAGTTTTCAACAGTAGCTCCCTCTTGGGCGAGGCGTTGTTCCACCCCTAGGTAGGGATACGTCTCTCCGGCATCCAGATGATGTAGGATGCTTCCGTCTACGAGCTGAACGTCCTCTCCGTATTCCTCGCATCGTCCTCTTTTGAGATGAACCGTGGCACATTTGTCGATCCCAAACTCCATTCCGATAGCATGCGTATACTCTTGCACCACCCTTGAGGACTGATGAAGATCCTTTTCTCCGGAGTCATAAAGGGGGTGCCGCAGGTGTATCCGCGGGTTTTCCGTAGTGCAACGGACAATGACAGAAGTGAGATGCAGAAGAGAAGAGGGCTGAGGGAGTCTCCCTGAAACACGCCCCTTTTAACGATAACCTGCTCTGTTTGGACTCTGACTTGACCAGATGTTATGGTAAAGCGAGTCCTCTAGAGCGGCATCAGCTATTCAATGCATCTCACTATTTGATCGGGTACCGCAAGGCATCTGAGCAAAGGCATGATGAGCTCAGGCATGATGAGCTTATGCGATGTTGTATTAAATGCCTTGCGATAGTCGATCCAGGCCATTGAAAGATTACGATTATATTGCACGGAGTCCTGCGTGATGCATCTGTCGATCAGCAGGTTCTCCTTGCAGCCAGCGACCCCTTTCTTTGACCCTCTTTGCTCATATATCCGGTCATACACCGGCTCAACTGCGGAGAGTATTCGCATGTATAAAATGCGTGTAAACATCTTATAGTATGCGTTCAAGCATGTTATCGGTCTGTAGTTCTTCGGATCAGACAAATCTCCGTTTTTGGGGATTAGCACGGTTCGCCCCTCGATAAACCAATCCAGAATCTGTTGCTCCCCATCTAGCCAAGAGTTGAAAACTCTTACTAGATGGTGGTGGGTACATGAAATTTTTTCCACCAATAGTAATTTAGTTCATGAGGACCTGGAGCAGCAAAGTTTTTCGAGACTTTGAGGGCCTGTCGAACTTCTTCCGGGGTTATCGGATTGCGCAGTTCATTGAGCTCAGGCTGACGAAGCCTCCTGCAAAAGGCTTCGAACTGCGCTAGGGCTGGAGTATCTACGTTGACTGGTTGCGGAAACGCGTGTTGTCTCGCTGACTTGATCTTCCATCTTGTGTATGCGTCGCTCATGCCTGCCAATCAGAGGGGTGGTTTGCCTCCTCCCCGCTTGGGACAGGCTCTTAGCGGCGTCATACACAGCAGAGTTGATCTGCCAGGTATCAGCCTCTTCCGAAAGGACATTGTGAATTTCAAGTGAATTTATCAAGCTGTGTGCACGCTTCAATACACTTGAAGGAAGAAAATTTGTATTTCTTTCAAAATATTTTTATTTTAAAAATTATAGCAGAGCGCTTTCGACTGTTAAGTCATCATCAATGCGTACTCGTCAGATGTACAAGAAGCCATATAAAATCATCATGTCCATGGACCAAATTAAAATGTTACAAAATATAAAACATATTTAAAATTGAACAATTTTCATCCTGTTCAAGGATTATTAGAGATAAAGATATGGGATACTACATCATATCTGTCTGAGTGTTGAAGAGGAAGTGCATCCACCCATGCCCGTTGTTGTGGCTTCAAAAGCTTGGTGTGATGAAGCGCCCTGCAGGTTCTGATGCCTTCCGTAGGTGGTATGATACGGGCGTCCTCTACATCCAGATCAACACGTGGCATCAGTAAGATCCGGTCCACCAACTTGGCCACCGCACTAAGCAGTGAGATGGGGCGGTATAGCTCTCGACCCTTGCGATTGGGACAATTTTGGCCTGTTTCAGGCATTGCGGGGACTGCTGCTATCTGATAAAATCGTTGATGAAATTATAGTATGATGACTGGAATGCTCGTCAGGCTGCGCAAATGGATTTCTCATGGAGGCCGCCATCTTTGTTTTGTGTCTCCTCACAGTGGCGGACGAATGATTATTTGCTGAATTTTGAGTAATTTTACGAGTTGAATATTGTTGCACTGCACTGGCGTGTTTACAAACGCTGGATCGGAAAATACGTCCAAATGAATGTCTCTCTCGGACCCAAACAATTAACTAATGAAGTATTTCGTTGAAGAGTTACATGTGCATCCTTTCTTCTACTAGAGAAGTCACTTTGAATAGGTGTGTAAAGGAACTAAGAGCATTCCAAAGGTTGTATATATTTCAAAATATTTAGCTCATAAAACTTCGTTGTAAAAATTCGAGTATCTCATTTTAAAATCATGAGTCGATGAATCCAAAACAACGAAGTCGTTTGGAAATGTTCATGTCACGCACCTGCTTTCTCATTCAATATGATCATTTGAGAAGAATTAAACTCGTCCTATGTTACTTATTTGATTTTCAGTTTCAGTGTTGTGGAGTAACTAATTATAGCAACTGGGTAGATATAAGGAATACCAAAGATTTACCTGTTTCATGCTGTCCAGCAAAAAGTGGAACGAGTGGTACGTTTTATTGTAATGCAGTTTCCAACGATACTACTAGAGTGACTCCGACAACTGCACCAACAACTCAAATAACACCAACAACTAGTAACGACACAGTGAAAATATTAAAAATGGTACCTACAATCAACTCTCACGTCAACCGCAATAGAAGAGGTATGTATCAGATAATTTAAAAATATTGTTTATATATTATATTTTATCAAATTACTACGTTTTTGAACCGCACCAAAAATAATAAAATAATTTTGGCATAGATTCAAAAACCCGTGCAGATTCCTAACCACATACAGGTTGCTCTGAAATTTGTGATAGATAATTTTCAATAAAAGCTATGAAAAATATTGTGAGATTTAAAACGAAAAATGTGGGGCGCATACAGTAGATAATAGTAAGGAGCGTAGGGACTAGTCCCCGTTGAGAAAATGTACGCTACGGTATAAAATTACTGATTATTTCAATAAATAGAGACAGGATTTTGCCAAAAGTAGGGAAAAAGTCATCAGCAACAACAACAAAAATATATATTGCATTAAATTCACAGTAAAAGTGTGTTGGTTCATTCTTGCCTGCTGGGTTGCATATAAGTGAAACGTACCACATTTCAGTCAATAGAGGATATTCTGATTGAATGCGACCAACCACAGGAGCATTTTGCCCATCCAAACTAAAACGTGGTACACTTTGTCACTTCCGGCGTTGCGGTTGATTATGTTCGAACACGGGTGCAGTTTGCTCATCCAGGCTAAAACGTGGTGGCACTTAATCACTTGCGGAGTCGCAGATCTTGCGGTGCTGTCCAAGTAAAACTTCTTTGCTATATTTTCCTGTTATCATGATGTAAAACTATCAAAAGGAAGCGACCATTGGCTCATAACGTACGAAGAAATATGCCGAATGCTAAATCGAATAGTTAAAATGCTTAAAAGGTATATTTTATACCTATTTTTTTAATTAGATTTTTTTTAGAATATTTCCATGTATTCATCTTTCGATATGCAGTTACAGTGCATGTTACACGATGCAATATAGAAAAGCGTTGAATTTTCTAATACGTATAGGTAACGAAATAACACAATACAAACGACCGTTCATCAAACCGTAAATGTTCCTTTTTGAAGTGTATTAATATGCGAGTATCTTGAGAATTATTCTTTCTTGATTTATTTCACAATTACTTACTCCTACAACTTGAAAAAAATCATTAGAAATATTTTCGAAAAATCTGAGCAAATGAAAAAGTGACTGAAGGTTGTGATGAACTTTCAATTGACTGAATCCACGTCCGTTTCAAAAACCTGTGAATAATTGCAGTAATACCAGTACTGCATATGCTGTAACGTCATGTAAAGGGTTATAATTCATATTGTAAGTGCATGATGCATGCGAAGAGGCGGCATGACAAAGCGTATCATGTCTTGGTCTGGATGGACAAACTGCACCTGTGTTTGGTCACCACCAATCAGTGGGCTAGAATATCATCTATTGACTGAAAAGTTTTGCTTATTTGCTACCGGGTTATCCTGGGGTGGAAGAAACCATATTACCTTCTGCCCCCGAGTCTGAGGCAGACCCTACGATGTTAATGAGTATATTCTTGCGCTAAGTCGCATGTACTGGACTTTTCCTGCCTTCTCCTAATTATACAGGATTGTATGGTTTTCAATTAGACTCCGGCTATTTGAGGTTATCATTGTCGAATTTTCAGTAGAGATTCCGGAAAAACTACGAAAAATCCGGAATTATACATGCATGCTGTTACGGTGTTTTATCACTCGTCCTCTGGTATTTCCTTCCTGAAAAATGTCCAATGCGTGGTAGATAAGCACACTGTGTTTGGTTTTCCTGTTATGGTGGGCACTTATTGCTGTTATGTCCTTGTTAAACCACTTCCATGCATAAAGAAGCGGTAGAATTAATCCGCAATTTGCTTGATATATTCTTCGATTGATCGATTATCGGCCAGCTCTCTCAGGGCGTCTCGAATGTATCGTGATGATAAGAAGTTTTTACTTCGCATTCTCTCAAGTCTCATCATTTGATATTTGGGGAAACTGCTAAATACTGGGCAGGCGTAGGTCATTGCTGGCCTGATGATCTGTTTGTATACTAATACTTTGCATTTCCATGCCAGCTTAGAGTTCCTTGGGGCGTCCCTCTGACTGTAGCCACTCCTCGCCGGACCACCAAGCTGACATGTTTGTACAGTGTTGGTTTTCTGTTCAGCTGCACTTCCAGGTAGAGCACGGAATCGGACTTTCCAATTCGATTATTCTAATCCCTAATTCCATCAAGCATGTTCGCAGTCCTGCATCTTTTTATGAAATTGATAAGTTCAGTCTTATTGGAGTTCAACCACTATTTTATTTTTCTCCAGGTGCAGTATGACCGAGCTATTTAATGCGTTTCAACACAAGCATGCAATTTAACTACTGCGCATAAGTATCCATCGGAGCCGATCCTTCAAATACATAATTAAGATATATATAGTCGGAAGGATTACGCCTTCATCATCAAATACCCTTGAATTCTTGATTTATAGATAACCTACCTGCACCGATAATATCATACCATTTCACTCTAACCATTCTTATAATCAGAAATTTTCAACTTAGTGACTCCAATTTCTCAACAGAATTCAACATCATCAAACAAATTGCCTACAATAATGGTTATCCAATCCGCTAGATTATATTACGGATATGTAACAAGTTTTCAAATCATAGATTAACCCAATCAACAACTCAATCTAAATTTTTCTCTTTATCCTATTTTGGTCCCCTATCATTAAAATAAGCTAAGCAAACTCAATGCTAATAGTATAAGTATTTAAAACCTCCAATAATCTGGAACATCCATTGGGACACTTCAAAGACAAAATTTCAATGTTGGACGAATCAGGTGATAATAAATTAACTTGTTCTAATCCTGATTGTAATGTATGTTATATATTGGTAAAACAGGCCACAAGACTAGAACTCGTCTTGTTGAACACGTTAGACTTATAGGTTCAAACTCCGAAAAGAACAGATTAATTCTCAGTTTTTTCTAATAATATTATAAATGAAAAACACGATTTTGTTCCCAATAATGACGTAAAATTTTTACATATCTGCAATAAAGGTAAAAAACTCAATTCATTAGAAACTCTTAAAATTAAAAAGGCTATTTAGAATTCAGAATCAAAATGTATTAATGAACAGACTCAGTTAGACAGCCTAAAACTTTTCAATTCTCTACTATTTTGATAAATTTCAATTTCAAAACATGATACATTCATATAGTAAGTACATTATATAACAAGGGACTGATGTGGATGTTTTAATCCCGCACGTGATGTTTATTGCCTGAGAGCTCGTAGAGATACATTTTAGTCCCTGTTATACGGGACTAAAGTTGGTACTTTATTCCCGGAAGTGCAAAAAAGATAATTATACCCATTTTTATTTTCTATAACATAGATAGTCGTATTTATTCAATTCTTGTTTCATGGAATCATGGAAAAGCCATGTCTCTGTCATCCTGAATCGTGACGTTTCATGGTTTCATATGACTGATGTCAAACTTTAAACTTTATCTCATAACCTGTTCCTTTCATTCAGGCACGTGCATGGTCACAACTTGCTTATTAAATATTAAGATTATTATGAAGTTCTGGTGGCCCAGTTGTGATCCCTAACATAGGTGGACTCCGCACTAGCGGCAGACCACCGTTCTCGGTCGTAATTATGACCAGGATCAAATTTTTTCTCAACTTTTACCATTTTTTATGCTATAACATGTTAATATTTTAAGACGTTTTTCCACTACAAACCGGTATGTTATATACTATTATTATTTTACTTCCCATTGTAACATTTAACTTTTCTGTAGATCCAACCCTTATCACTGATGATGAAGGCTTAATCCTTCGAAACAAATCTGAGCTAATGTAAGTCTTTCGACTACATCTTTATTAAAGATTGAGTTGACTTAAAGTTTTTTACCTAGCCAGTTGAATATAAAAGTGGCGAGAGACACGATCCCTGTGGTACACCTGCTTCCTCTTTCTTCATTGTTGAGCTTTTTTCGCCAACCCTAACCCTGAAAATCTTGTCAACAATGTATTAATCAAGTTATCTGACCTTATGCAAAAATGTTAAAATTTTGACCTATCAAAAGCATTTGGCATCACTGACCACCATTTCTTAATTATGGAATTAGAACAAAATGGCATTCGCGGTAGGTGTTCATCTCTAGTCTCTTCGTATTTAGAGAATAGGAAACACATGTTTAATGCGAAATGGGGAAAAACACAACCCTAGTATACAGAACATAAACTAGGGCGTACCTCAGGTTTCTAAACTAGGCCCCCCCAGCATACGAATCGATTTGAACAAAAATGTTTTAATTCGATAAAAGTCGCGCTAAATGTTTAAACAATTTTAATGACAATATTACATATGCCATTGAGGTTTTTGTTCGATATTACATAATTATATAAGTTTCTTGGTCGGCATACGAATCTGTCGAGACAAACTTGCTTAATACATAAAAATAATAGTCATTCTTGAAGATTGCTGCGTTGTCAGAACAAGAACTGAACGAATTTTCGATAAGGACGCTAAAAAAATAAGAATTACCAAAAACAAAATGGCATGCGACTGCCGTTACCCGAATGACGCAAAGCGGAGTTCGGGTAAGCAGTCGAGTGCGGGAGAGTACCTTTCCGTATGAGTTAGGATCAATATTTTTTATACAAGCGAATAAAAAAAATCATGTAGCACTCTTGAACAAACTTTCGCGTGCGGGAAAAATTTTTCCCGCACTAGTGCGGGAATAACTTACTTGAAGTGACTTAAGCGTGTGGTAAAATTTTTCCTGCACTAGTGCGGAAAAATGACACCTCTCAAACTAAACTGCGTGCGGGTATAGGGTGAATCACGCACGCTTGTAGGAAATAGTTATTATCCTAACAAGTACGGAAAGAGTACCATTCCCGCATGAGACTGCCGTTACACAAACGACGCAAAGCGGAGTTCGGGTAAGCGGTCGAGTGCGGGATAGTACCTTTCCGTATGAGTAAGGATCAAGATTTTTTCTACAAGCACATTGAAACATCTTATGTAGCGCTCTTGTACAAACTTTCACGTGCGGGAAAATTTATTACCGCACTAGTGCGGGAAAAACTCACATGAAGTGATATTAGCGTGCGGGAATTTTTTTTCCGCACTAGTGCGGGAATATGACACCTCTCAAATTAAATTGCGTGCGGGAATAGGGCGGAACACGCACGCTTGTAGGAAAAATTAATATTATACCCATTCTTCAATCCAGTGCGATAGTCCGGAGATGCTGGTAAAAAAAGCAGAGATTCATAAAAATGGTCGGTAAGCTGGATTTTAGAGTGCACCTTGATATTGTATTTCTAAACAGAAAGTCATCCATCAAGAGTACGTGGGTTCACTTAACCGAGTTAAGTTTTCTCATTTTTGTATCAACACTTTTCAAACTGATTGTTTTTTGTGGTTCAGATGTGAATTTCAGATAGGTTAATCTAAATAAAAATTATATATTTGACAGCTTTACAGCGGCGGTAAACCTAACAGAAATTATTCATTTGACAGCTTATCCGCACGCGTGCAGAAAGTTAATTTCTTCACATGTATGGAATCCGCACACGTGTGGAGTGGATATAAACCACTTTTCGTGAAACTGTGAAAATGTGCAAAAAACGATACGTTACTTTCCTATGTCCTATGTCACCAAAAACGGTTCTCTGTAGTGGGTGCATGGCTTACTCATCCCGTTTCTGAATCATTAACTATTTATCACTACTTTAAGGGCAAACTATTCATTTGGAGGAGTTAGTTATTTTTGGTTAACTTCGTTCAAACTAGCCTTCGTTCACCAAGAAAATACAATAAGATTTTATGGTTTCGTCAAACCAATACTAGTTAGTAGGTGGGAGTTAATTAGTTCAATTATCACCACCGGATTAGTATGCCGTTACAAAATTGACATAATAAGGTGAATATCCAAGAAACACTACAATGGCATACGTTATACTGTCATAGCAATTGTTTAAAAATTTAGCGCGACTCTTTTATCGGATTAAAACATTTTTGTAACATCCGATTTGTATACCGTTCGAACAACTTGCATAATTAAATACACATTTGATGAAAATCATAATGGCATAAGTGACACTATTATTGGCCGGAAATTTTGACCACTTTCAATCAGTTTTTCGAGGGTGTGTTCCACGAAAGACGTATGCCCTTACAAAAATTAACAAACTACGATGTACTTGGTCAATTTGCAATCTTAGTTCAATGTTATACTATTATCGCAATTACCCTGATATTTATACACAGGTATACAGGTGTGAAGATTGTTAGACCCGCGCGAGAGGTATGCCCTTCGATAATTGTGCATTTAATACCAAAAGCTGTTGAATTTCAAAAGGGCATAAGTTATACTGTGGATTCAACACATTTGAGGGTATACGGCGACTCTTAGGACCCACGCGACACGTATGCCGATCGGTTTCCGTCGGATTTTTGTTCGATGAAATATCGTAAATGCTTGGCATACGCTAAACTATCATTAAAATACGTGATTTCTTTATGCAATAAATAATTAACTTGTCCAATAAAAGTTCCACGGGCAAGCGCTAATTTTGCTTGTTCATTGATCATTATGTTTATAACTGCCAAGACCCTAGAGGGCATAAATACGTTATAAAATCATTACACATTTTGGCAGCGGGCTGACGGCCTATTAATGAAAAAGAAAAGTGAATCCCAGTATTATCTGAAGAACCACATCAGTAAAAATAATAAGAATGGACCAAGGAGGATGGTATACTCCTGCAGAATTTAGTAATTTCTGTTAACAAAAGGGCATAAAATGCGAATATACGCTACGAAACTATGCCCAGCAGAATGGGATTAGCGAGCGTGCAAACAAAACCCAGAGATCACGCTGAATACATACTTGAATAGTTGTCTTAGGGATTCCCAATTGAGCTGAAAGAATTTTTTGATTCAATTGAGTTAAATTAGCCTTCGTTGATGATTGGCAGAGTGCACGAAACCGGTATGGAGGTGTTCCCCCAAATAAATCGATCTCGTCTCTAAAACAATCTCAGCATTGATATTTATAAAGCATTACAAACAAGTTCTTGTAGAGAACTTTGGCAAGTATTGTTTTTGTCGTTGTTAAAATTCTTATATCCGTCAACCGGCTGCACCCTTACGAGCAACCCTCAGAAGTCAGAGACTTGTGCAAGCTAGAGAAGATGTAGCCCCTACCTTTTAACGTGTGATGCCATGCATGAGACCAGTGACCATACTGGGAATCGAATCCACGCCTCTGTGATTGAGAGGCAAGCGCTCTACCATCACGACCACTACGGCCCATTTAATTCAACGGTCGTAGGGGGCAGTAGTTGTTTTCTGTTGAATACTTGCCGACTATTGAATAGGTATTTTGCGGAAGATACGAATACGTATTCCACCATTTTTCATAACTAGTAGTACCTAGTAATAATAATGGTCTTCCGTCAAGTAGTGTCGTCTCCTCTTCATAAGTTATATTGCTTGATTTTCCACAGCTTTCCTTCATGGAAATCCAAACATACACATCTATATACAAATCTTAGATGGTGTAACTGTTGATGAGAAATTCAACTAATTGAAGCTAAGAAAAGAGCTGTATGGCTTATAGAATCGCCTATAATGTGGAACGTACGATTCCAAGAGTTTGTAGATAAATATCAACCGAGATGCTCAGGAAATTACATTCGTCTTCATATTGGGGAAGACATGGCTTTTTCTTTAGGGAGAGGATATTCTTTTGACAGGCCCAAATTATCCAAGAATTTTTAAAGTACTAGAAGAGGAATTTAATGCGAAAAACCTAGAGAAATTCAGTATTTTTTCAGCGACGGAGATACAAACCTAAAATAGCCAGGCAACAGTGACAACACTCATTCATTATCATTCAGTACTATTTTTAATTGAGGGTGGTATGCTGCCATCTGAATTTAGTTTATTCTCTGACCACACGGATTCTGATACCTACAGTGGATAGCTTTCCAAATACAATAACAATAATAACCAATCCTGAAATTCCCGAGCTATAGATTTAGGGGGATTGTAGAGTAAACCATACAATCAAAATCTACAAATCAGCCATATGTATTAAGTAGTCAGACATGTAAGGGGCAATAATATCAAAACATTTGTATTACAAGAAAGCGTGTAAATGACATAAATGTTTTGGTCTGAATTAAAAGTACCCTAACATGCTTACCGGTCGATCACTAATGTCTTTATTCCTCCTCATGATTATGATTGTTGTTGGAGTATATCAGCTTTGAACATATATGGACAAGAGTTAAAATATATTCTAGACTCCTATTTTCCACAGCTCGCAGTCTTTTGAATACTTCTGAGGGTGCATCGTAGAAGATGTAGCCGGTTGGCGGAAAGAACAAACGGTCAAAAACTGTTTTTTCTAAAATATCTCTAATTCCGATCAACCGACTATTTTGAGGTAGTTTCAAAATTCATAGGATCTCTGATACCGTTTCCTTCAGGGAAATGGAGAAGTCTATTGGGATAATGATCTAATTTTGAAAATAACTGTGGGGACAGATCCCAACAATTCGTTTGCCTGAGGTGAAAATTGGTTTGACCGATATTTCTGGAAAGAATTTTTTAATATAGCTTCATGTGAATTTTTGCCTTTTTTAATACATAATTAATTTCTGACAAAGTAGAATAATAATAATTCTATTTTGCTCGATATACATTTCTTATACTCATGTTTCTGCATTTCATGCATGTGGTGTACAGAAATTGTAATGAATTGATTGAGTAACTTGTTATATGTTTCGTCTATAGCCAAAAGATTAGGACATTTAATTCAACGTAATCGAATATTTACAGCCTTGGATGCTGAAGGGCCCGAAGGTAACGACACCAACATCACCACCACCATCACCACGTACCCACCGACTACTAATCCTCCTTATCCAACTGGATGTGAAGCTGCCTTCGGAGATTTTGTAAGAGCTCACGCTGTCGATATTGGTGGGATTGGATTTGCTTTGGCTGTCCTCCAGGTATTTAACGTTGTTAATTATTTCAGTGTAAGACCACATTGTGTTCATTGATGTATATGCTGACCAAATAGTAAAGTACTCGAATTATGTGAATTAAACGACCCTGCACCTTCCTTATGAAAAATGGCTTTCTCATAAATTTCCTGAATTTTTTTATGTTGTACCTGTATTTCGAAAGAGAATCGGTAAAATTCCATGAATTTTTGATATAATGTACGGTTTCACGAGTCCGAGATATTATCATCAATATCAGCATAGGTATTCGGACTCGTTAGTCGGGTATATACTTTTGAATGTACGGATTTTATTGATACCTCATATATTCTATCACAGAACAGATTGGGTAATTTTTGAGAAACTCTTCCCGTTGAAATGAATTAGGAGTAGATTAGTACTGAAACTATTCCAAAACTGCAATATCTTATACAGAGTGGCCACTTTTTTGATGGTATTGCATTGGTAACTTTCAAACCATTCTGATTTTAATTTTTTCTTACTTTATTTGAAATATTATCAAAAAATGATACAGGAATTTTTCATTCGAAGTAAATAATCTTCAATTAATCGTAATCAGATTTCGAATCCAACGTTTCGTACTCTCTGGGCCACCCTCAACCTCATTTTTTTCAACACGGGCCTGCATATTTTATGACACTTTTAGAAACAAATTTTAACGCTGAATTCAACAATATATCATACAATGTCATTCAAAGTTGATTCATAGGTGATTCTGACCCTTATCCAAATTTCTTTGGGTCGGATCTGTATTACATTTACCTTTAGTTTAATTAACAACATGCAATACATTTCGATAAGAAAATCAACTCACTCATCTTAAACTGAATGGAACGTATCAGAATCGAAGCAAGAAACAAGTTATAATTATTTACGTATTTCAAGAGGAGAAAAACCTGATTCGTAATATTTAAACGAAACTATCATTTAATGAAAGAAGAATTAAATGATTATTCGAAAGTAAATGAAAATTAATGAAGTAAGTGTTCGAAACGTCCACCATTTTGTAAAAGGCACTTTGCGGTTCTGGAACCCATACTTCTTATACATTTGCTTAGTTCGTCTCCTTGAATACCTTCCAATACATTCTCAATCTTCTCGCGAGGAATCACAATTGTTGGATTTGTCATTTGTTCCGTTGAAATAAATTACAGAATCGAACTTTATTCTCAAGATCATTACGATATAATTTTTGCAAGGCTTGGTATTCAAATTTAAAATCATTGTATTCGCGTCTCTTGACTATTTTATTAACAGCAGTTTTTGATAAATTGCATTCACTGGCTACAGTTCTCGATTTTTTTCTGGATTTGGGTCAGAACATTGATATCGTTGATGGACTTTTTTTTTACATACACACAACTATAGGTTTATTGAATGTATTATTTTCAAGTAGTCGGCCGTGGATAAAAAAGAACATAATAAGAAATGTCATATTGCATCACAAGATACACAAATTAAGAGAAGAGGGATATGTACGAAGTGTACATAAAACTAGATAGGAATTCGTTGAAAGCACAACAAAGGTATAGTGAATTATATCCTGAAAGAACAAAACCAAAATTAAAATTTTTCGACATTTATCTACAACGTTACTTACACATAATTCATTCATCAAACCTAGAGGTCCTTATGTATGACGAAACGAGCCTATGAAGGACATCAATGTTCTTGCCCAAATTCGAATGAATCCAGGAATAAGATCGATAACTATGGCCAGTGACTGCAATTTATCAAAAAGTGCTGTTAATAAAATAGTCAAGAGACACGGATACCATGACTATGAATACCAAGCCATTCAAAAACTATATCGTAATGATCCTGAGAGAAGGGAAATTTGTTTCAAAGGAAGGTGCGGAATAACAACAATTCTGCGCACAATATCATTTGGGGAGACGAAACGACATTCTGGCATGTTGAATCGAAGGAAAAAACATTTCTATGCCACATAAAATTCTCACTTAATTCATGAAGTTAGACATCAATATAGTTTTTCTTTGAACATATGATGCGGTTTGCTGAATAATAAATTACTAGGATCCTTTTTATTGACGGCAACTGAACCGGAGCAAAATATGTAGAAATTATAGAAGAAATGTTGGA
Source organism: Chrysolina americana (assembly GCA_958502065.1). Classification (NCBI taxonomy): domain Eukaryota; kingdom Metazoa; phylum Arthropoda; class Insecta; order Coleoptera; family Chrysomelidae; genus Chrysolina; species Chrysolina americana. Next base: position 48,295,027 of record OY293416.1, read on the forward strand.
TGATCTTCCTATATGGTATCGGCGTAATAGTCCATGGTTCCAACAAGACGGATATGTGGTCCACACAACTCAAGAATAGTCACAGACTATCGAAATCGAACTTTTCCCGATTCATGGATTGGAACAAGAGGTCCAGTAGCATGGTCTGTCAGATCTCCGGATTTGAATTTGCTGGATCTCAAAAATAAATTTTATGATACTTCGAACCCGACAATAGACATTCTTTGCGAGAAGATTGAGAATGTATTGAAGATATTCAAGAAGACGAAATAAGCAAATGTATAAGAAGTATGGTTCCAGAACCGCAAAGTGCATTTTACAAAATGGTGGACATTTCGAACACTTACTTCATTAATTGTCATTTACTTTCGAATAATCATTAAATTTTTCTTTCATTAAATGGTAGTTTCGTTTAATTATCAAAAATTAGGTTTTTCTCTTCTTGAAATATGTAAATAATTATTAATTGTTTCTTGTTTTGATTCAGATACATTCCATTCAGTTTAAGATGAGTAATTTGATTTTCTTATCGAAATGTATTGCATGTTGTCAATTAAACTAAAGGTAAATGTAATACAGATCCGACCCAAAGAAATTTGGATAAGAGTCAAAATCACCTGAAAATCAACTTTGAATGACATTGTATGATATATTGTTGAATTCAGCGTTAAAAGTTGTTTCTAAAAGTGTTGAGGGTGGCCCAGAGAGTACGAAACGTTGGATACGAAATCTGATTACGTCAAATTGAGGATAATTTACTGTCGAATAAAAAAATCCTGTATAATTTTTCGATAAAATTTGAAATAAAGTGGGAAAAAAATAAAAATCAAAATGACAGAATTTAGTTTTCTTATATCTCAATAACCGGCCCTGATAATCTCTATTTGTTTAAACTGCTTGACAATACTTCTATGAATGCAACTTTTTAGGGTGTAAGTTATGGATGTTCCTACTTCAACCAAAAATGAAAATTTGAAAAAGTATTATCCAAATCGTTTAGTTTTTTAGTATTAAAAAGAGTCAATCAACGATTGTAAAAATACCTATTTGAGTTCTATGCTTTTTTCGAAACATTTTTCTCAATTTAGTTAGAAATTTTGGTAAAATGCTCATAATTCAATTCCATACACTACGTTTTTCATAGCAGGCTTTGAAAATAAATTGTCTATTTTTTCTTTGTTATAATTTTGACAGTTATTCTTAAAACGCTTTCTACAAGTGATTGGTGAAGTAAGTTATTAACAGGTTTTGCCATTTTTCAAAATGGTAGGTAAATCTCAACTTAGGCGAGAAAATTGATACTGTGCATTTTGTTGGTGATAATGCTCGATCAATGTGGGAAGCCGCTGAAGAATTCAACAGAAGACATACCACCGTCTTCAGGATCAATACATTATCCAATAGAGCCGGAAGAGTTAATGAAAAATATGTACCGAAACAAAGATAGTCCAGTTCCCAGAGGATTTCATCTTACAAAAGGTGGGGTAGAAAATTTATTTTTTATTTCGTTTTAATGAATACAAAGAGTACAATATAAAAAATGAGACTAAACCTGAAATGAAATACTTCACTTGTTAATGGTTATGGTTTTTTCCATACACATGTTTTCTCACTCTCTTGTCTCCTTTATTCCTTTAGTTGGTGATTAATTTTTTGATGTGATTTTCATAACAATAACGCCCAATTCAAATTTTCTGCTAAGCACCATAGTTTTGTTTCACTGTATTGACTTTAGGCCTTGATGAAGCTTTAAAACAATGCGAAAGCTCGCCGAATAGGTTGAAGTGCTTTTGGTCTTTGAGATGCTGTAGCTCGCTCCCTATTGGCTGTAGAAGAAAAAGTTATATAATGAATGGTCTCCAACTTTGCATAGGAACTGTTTTTCGCTACAACCACAAAACTTCGAGGTTTTTCGGCTACCAAAAGTTTTGCCGAGCCCAGATTTAGTCACATTTTTTATATTTTACTCTTTATACTCATTAAAACGAAATAAAAGAATAAAATCTGCTAACCCACCTTTTGTAAAATTAACCCATTTTTTGGACTGTGGGAACTGGACTAGAAGACAATCTAGAGATAGACGGACAAGGCAATCTTCTCTTCACCAACTACATAGTGAAAGATTTTATTTTTTCTTTACTATGAATTTCTGGGATTTTATGGAAGAACAAAGCATTGAAGATCGCAGAAACGTTAAAAACCAGCTAGACGGTGCCTCCATTCATAATGTGATTGCTGTACGAAAATGGCTTGATAAAACATTTCATTTGTTGACCACCTCTTAGGGAACCTGTTATTTCGAAAACTAGTTGGCCTTTTTTCTTTGTTCCCATGAACACTTTGCCGAGGAAATTAAAATCTTGAACATACTGCAACGATTTCGAGGCCGGCCCTGATCACCCAATTAATCATGTACCCTCGACTTCTAAATAAACAACTTGTGATGGTTAGCGGATCAAAAACTATGACTCATCTCCAAAAACTAGCTCGAACAATATCGATCGCTTCTATCCGCTTCTAGAGCCATCTGTATGAATCGTTCTATGGTACCGATGAATCGAGAACTGAGTAAGAATCTGCTTGTGGGTATATAAAGCGCTCGACGAAAGAGGGCGGAAATAGTCGCAGAGAGTTGTAGATATAGTTCCAGAGTCCGCAGACAGAGAGCCACAGTAGAAATAAAATAGTGAAGTCAATGTTTTAGTTGAATAAATGTTTAAGCAGTGTCTTGAATAAATTAGCAAAATCAGTTTAGTGCATTTTTACTACATTTCGTGTCATAAGTCGGATGTTTAAAATAAATAAGTGTTCGTCATGTCAAAAAATGATAGACATTTATCGCGCCTAATAGACTAGTGACCCGTTGAACATTTGAGTGTTTGCAAAGTGGACAGTTTTGCGAGTCGCGTAACAATAAACTGAAAACTTGTGTGAAATAAATAATAGACTGATATCTCGGTTAAAGACAATAAAAGACAAAATGTTTCCGAAGATAGTTCACATGGTTGACCTAAAAGTAAGTGAATTGAAGCAAGAATTAGAGGAGCGTGAGTTAGAAACAGCTGGAAAGAAGGCCGTACTCCAGAAAATACTTTCAGAAGGACTAATTCAAGAAGGTGAAGACCCCGAAACATTTTTATTCGAAGTTTCTGGAATACATTCGAGCTCTATAATGAACAAACTCGACGAAAACACGAAATCATTGGAGGATAAACTTCAACAAAATTCGGTGAATCTGGAAGACAAATTTCTGGAAAATTCGAATAGTTTGAAGGAAAAACTTCTAGAAAATTCGGTTAGCATGAAAGAAGAACTTCTCAAAAATTCGAATAGTCTAAAAGAGGAACTTCAAGAAAATGTGAAGAGCCTGGAAGAAAAAATTCACAAAAATTCGAAAAATCTAGAAGAAAAGCACCAGAGAAGCGATCAACATAAATGTAATGCTAGACTTGAGGTTGGACTTGGATGAAGTCCAAAGAGACAACACATTTCAAGGTCAGTACGGAACTAGGAAAGCTCTCATTGAAACCGCCTCAGTTCGACGGGAATACTCCCCCATGGGAAAACTACTGCCAATAATTTGAAGCTGCTGTCAAAGCGAACGGATGAAATGCTGGGGAAAAAGCTAAAGCATTGACACTAGCATTGCGTGACGAAGCCACAAACATTTTACAGACTCTCACCGCCCAACAACAGGAGGACTATGAACAGCTGATAAAACATGTGGAACTTCGCTATGGCCAAGCCCACCTTGAACAGCTATAACATTCACAGCGGAAGAACCGATGCCAGATATCAAGCGAATCCTTGCAAGAATTTCAAGCGGACATTGCACGCTTGGTTCGCCTTGCATATCCAGCCACGCCGGAAAGTGTTATGGAGCGACTAGCGGTTCAGGCATTTTTGAATGGACTTCGTGGCCAAGAAACCCGGCAAGCCTTAACATTAAACACTAGCTCGCCCCGCACATCTCGTAGATGCATTGGTACGCGCTCTGGTATTCGAAGCAGGCAAGCAATCCTGCAAAAGCCAGAGTAGAGTCCGGATGAGGAAGATTCCCAGGAGCCTGCTAATATCGAGGCTGTCATGAGAAAATTGATAAAGGAAGTTATGCCTGAGAGAAGACTGATACGATCCCGAAATTGTAGAAAACTTGGGCACGTGCGTAGCAAATGCCCAACATTAAAAAAATCGACACCAACAAAGGTCAAGAATTGTCAGCCCGTATCCAACAAGCCCCAGTTAACAACGCATATGTCGCTGTCCTTCAAAGACAAGACAAAGGAGTCTTCGTAGGCGGTCTCATTAACAACGAGCCTCGCACCATGCTCCTTGATACGGGTGCGACTAGGACAATCCTTGGACCTACATTTGCCAAAACACCGGCAAGAATTGAATCAACGAATTGGAAGCTAAGCACAGCAACAGGAGAGCCGGTAACTGTGTATGGTTAACTTCCAATTGAATTGACTTTGGGAAGCACTAAAGTGAAACACCAGGCTCTAGTAAGGGATATCGAAGATGATGCAATTATAGGGATGGACACCATGAACTCCAGAGAGTTTGAGTTGAATTTCAGAGACGGCGTCCTACGCGTAAATGGAGAAGAGTTGGTGCTTCACGGGAGAAATGAAGAAATGATTCGTGTTGTGCTGGCTGAAGATGTGAGCGTACCGGAGAGGCTCGCCTGGATGGGGGTGCGAGCAATGGAAACGTGGTGATGTTCGAGCTCAAGCTCCATTATGAGAAAATTGGACGAGGAATCGCACTAGGGAAGACCTTGTTGCGAGTTGATGAATTTGTGCCAGAAAGGGTAATGAATGTCAATTATGATCCGGTGACTTAGGGCGTAACGAAGAACTTCCATAAACTGAGGCAACGGTTGAACTGGGCCAACTGCCAAACTGACGTCAAAGACTGGTGCAGAAAATGTACTGTATGCGCTGCCAGCAATGGGCCCCGAACTAGACATTATGACAGTTCACTGAAGCCACAATACCTTTTGTTGGTCAGCAGTTTCAGCAGAATGGCAGTGGAAAATATTCAGAATGGACAGTATTATCTGCTCACAGAATCTGTCAATTTCAGTGAAATTTGTTGATTTTGGAACAGTTATTCAGTAGATTCAGCAATGACAAATGATTTCGGAATATAGCCTCATACAGATGGCTCTAGAAGCGGATAGAAGCGATCGATATTGTTCGAGCTAGTTCTCAGCGATGGAGGTGGTCCATCGCCATCAGAATGTACTTGTTCCCGTGATCAGATTATGGGAACGGGCAGGCGATGTCAATGGCGATCCTTTCAAATGGGCTGCCTACATTGTACCGGCGAATCGGGGCCTTATACTCTAAGAGCCCCAGATCTTCGTTATTTTATAAAAGCTGAAAGTTTGTCAGCGCATGCTCCCAACACAGGTAAGAACGATGGACCATTATGAAGTTTAGGTTGCAGTGATTTTATTGGCAGGTAAACGGTACTAAAGGTGTGTAAAATACCAATCTAAATTCATCAAATAATAAAGTGCGATTTTTTGGTATTACCTTCAGAATATTATTAAAATTCACGTTATTCATTGCCAGACACTTAACATCGTGGCAACCCCTTGCCGGACACTATCCGGCAAGGGTAATGAATGTCAGTTACTACACGGTGACTTTGAAGAAAGGTAGACTACTGCTCATCATTTGCTCTGTAATACAGTTAGCCAAGCCAGAAACTTGCCATCGGAATTGGAAAAGTTAGTTGTCACCTCTTCCAAGGTCATAGAACAAGCTCAACAGCCCAAATTGAGGAAGTCAGTCAGGAAGTATCAAAACATCTTCGATAACAAAAGAAGGAGAAAATGGTACAACAGAGGTCGTTTGACATAAACTAGACACTGGGGATGTCCGACCGATCCGGCAATCAGCTAGAAGACTTCCCCTTGCCAAGAAGGAAGAAGCTGACAACATAGTCATAAAATGGACAAAGAGGAAGTCATTGAGCCATGCGATAGTCCCTGGTCCTCTCCCTTAGAACTGGTGAAGACGAAAGATGGATTGATACGCTTTTGCGTGGACTATCGTCAATTGAATAACCTGACGAAGACGGACAGATTCCCTCTTCCTAGAATAGACTACACCCTGGATACTTTGGCTGGCTCCACGATTTTCTCGCCACTCGATTAAAAAAGTGGATACTGCCAGGTAAAACTGGCTCAAGGTGATCGAGAAAAGACAGCTTTTACCGTCAGCTCAAGATTGTGGCAGTTCATAGAGATGGTAATGAAAGGACTGTCATGGAAGACGTGTCTAGTATATCTCAACGACATAATTGTAATTGGTAGATCGTTCAATGACCACTTGAAAAACTTTGAAAGCAGAAGATAAAAGCTGTTAAGAAATAGTTCATTCTAAAAGACATACACCAGCTTCGAAGTTTTCTTGGCATTTGCACCTACTATCGCCGCCGATATGTTCTACGGTTCGTCAACATCGCTAAACCACTGACTAGGCTTACGGAAGGACAAGCAAAGTTCCAGTGTTCTGAAGAACGCCAAGACTCGTTCAGGAAGCCGAAAGGAACATTAATCAACCCATCAATTCTGAGCTATTCCCTTCGGAACGGAAAATTCATTTTAGTTACGGACGCAAGCAATGAAGGACTAGTAGCTGTTCTATGTCAGATCCAGGAAAAACTGACCATGCAGCTCTCATATGGCTTCTACAGTTCCAAACCCCTGTTGGTCAGGTATCTCACTGGGTTGAGAGAATTCGAGATTGAACATCGAGCGGGGACTAGCCGTAAGAATGAGGATGCCCTATCGCCGACACCATGCTCAAATGAGGTCGACATTTTATAGAATCACGGCAGTAGATTATATCTGGAACAACAACAAGATCAAGAGAGATATCCACATCTTGATTTATTTTTTGGATGGAAGAAGAGTAACCAAAGACCGTTGTGGCAGGAAATGGCAAGTTATTCATCCGCTATAGACAGTAGTACCCAGGAGTAAAAGATAGGAAGTGCTCCGAGAAATCCATGATGGAGTCACCGGAGGACATCTGGAAATGATGAAGACCCTCCAGAAACTGAGGCAACGGTTTAACTGATGTCACGGACTGGCGCAGAAAGTGAGCTCTAAGCAAAGCCAGTAATGGATCTTGAACACGACCGAAGGCCCCGATGGGGCATGGAAACGTCAACGTAGGTAGCCCATTGAAATGGATCGCCATTGATATCGCTGGTACGTTTCCGCAAGCTGACTATGGAAATAAGTACATCGTTGTGGCGATGGACTACTTCAGCAAGTAGTCCAAAGCCTTATGCCCTACCCAACCAGGAAGCCATCACCGTTGCCGAAGTATTGGTGGATATGTCGAAATGTATAGAATGCTGGACATCCGAAAGACGTGAACCACGGCTCTACATCCACAGTCCAATGTCTATAGCAGTCTCTGACCACCAGTAATATTGAAACCAGTACCTTCATTTGATCCTGATGACTTAATGTTTCGCAGTACACAATTCACCCAACTAGCAGGGGTTTTGCTAGTATTATTATGGGCCGAGAGCTGCGACTTTCTTGTGACCAAAAGTTTGGGAAGCCAGGACAGCAGGACAAAACACTGCGGGAGAGGACTACGTTAGCAGATCACTGTAGATAATGAACGTTATTCACGGAAGAGTCCTTTTGAACATCCAAAGTTGAAGCGACAGAATGAAGGGACGTATGACATCAAGGCCGATGCTGGATGATTTCAGATAGGTGACCCAGTTTGGCTGTACAACCCTAAACGGCGTCGTGACAACCAAAATTGCGGAACTCATGGGAACGTTCGTACAAAATCGTGGAGAGGAAAAACGACCTTGTCTACCGAGAGAGACATGGGGTCATTCATTTCAATAGGCTGTCCTCTTACCACCGGAGGATGAGATGAGATACCAGAAGTTCAATGTCCTTGTACTAAAATGGACAGAATGTTCGACATGGGGTAAGGAGACCTTTTCAAGGTGTTTGCCTACTACGCGTCAGAACACTGTGTAGCAGAATATCTTCAAATGTCCAGAGGCATCACCGTAGTATTCTCCAATAAGTTTGTTCAACTCCCGTAACTATGAGGATAGAATCCAGAAGTTGAAGGAGTGCTGCAATTGAAGAGGGGTCAAAGAAACATCTAATACCTAGTTACCAAAAAGCACTCTCGAGATAAACCGACCTATGAAGATGTCTGGAAGAGCCTCATCAAACTAAGGAACACGATGATGGACCAGAATCGTGTGAATCTGGCAATCCCAAAATTATCCATTGGGTTTGATGGGTTCGAAACGATATTCATAAACAGTGGAGACAATATTTTGGTATGTTTTAACCAACTTCCACTTCCGATCATGAAGACTGTTGAGTGTTACGTCCATCAAACTTCGTGGTGCAGAAATGGGGATTCTTGCAGGTACCATAATATACACTCCAAGAATGACATTTCGGAACAAAACGTCTTTGAGAAGGGAGCAATGTAACGATCCTCGAGCCGGACCTGACAGCATGTGATTTGAATAATCCAGCTCGACTTGTTCACAATGCATGACATCATCTCTACGGGCTATAACGATGCATGCATGACTTTTCTCATCGCAGAAGAAACGACAATCAAGTTAGAAACATCTTGACGAGTCACCGAGCAATGATGACATATTTCGGCGACTTTGGAATGTTCCAACAGAAGCTTTTGAAATGTCTCCTCCTCCAGAGTTTGAGTCAATATATGACACATTTTTTCGGTTGGGGCACTGAAGGCTTCAATGTTGTCCATCCTACCTTAGCACTGATGAGAAACAGTTTCCTCATCTCAGTCCAACAATTTAATAATCATACTGACATCGTTTTGGAAATTGCACACGAAAACTTCTCATTGTTGTCCGATCCGTACCTATACAGTTTTTTAAAATTTAAATTGTTATATCCGTCAACCGGTTGCACCCCTACGTGCAACCCTCAAAAGTCAGAGACTTGTACGAGCTAGGGGAAGACATAGCCCTTACCTTTTAATACGTGTGATGCCATGCACGAGACCGGTGGCAATGCTGAGATTCGAACTCACCCTCTCTGGCTTATGAGGCGAGAACTCAACCCGCACACCACCGCTTCTTATGGAAACACCCTCGTATCTTCAGTAATTTTTAACGAAATATCATGAAATTCTTAGGATCGATAGATACACTAGAGATGAACTTTCTGCATGAAAGGGGTCATCCTACGTGATATACACTGCTCGCCAGCAGCGATGAAACCACCCATTTTTGCGGAAAGTAATATTAGGGAGTAAAATTAGCTCAAAATTCCTTCGGATTCGTGTTCAGGATCCCCAAATTACTACAAATACACTTGTCTCCTGAAAAAATTTCAGTTCTGAAAAATTCAATTTTTTTTTCAAATACTTCACGGATGATGACCTCTTTCGTGCAGAGAGGTCATCTCTAGTGTATCTATCGATCCTGGAAATTTCATGGTTCTACGTCAAAAATTACGGAAGATACGGGGGCGTTTCCAGGAGAAGAGAAACAAGTTTGAAATTTGTAGGACTGAAAATTTTTCAAGAGACAGATGTAGTAGCAGTAACTCGGGGATCCTAAACACGAATCCGAAGGAATTTTTGCCCAATTTTGCCCCCTAATATAAGTTTCTGGAAAAATGGGTGGTTCCATCGCTGTTTTCGTGCAGTGTATATCTCGTAGGATGGCACCTTTTTTGCAGCGAGTTCATTTCTAGTGAATCTATCGATCGTGAAAATTTTATGGTTCTACGTTGAAAATTACGGAAGATACGAGGGTGTTTCCATGAGAAGTGAAACACACTGTATATACTTTGAAAATTTACTGTATAAGAACCATTATTTATTTATTTCCATCTTGAAAATGAGTATCCTGAAAGTTGTTTTCGTTTTCAGCTCATTGGAATCGCATTCTCCTGTCATCTGTCCCGGCAACTGAAGAACTCCTATTACAGCACGTAAACATACTTTCAAAAGTTTTATGATTTGTTGAACATGTAAATAGTTTTTATTTTTGTTGTGACCTCAGTTATGAAACTGCTGTGAAATAGTTAATGTTCAAGTTTGATGAATTGGATAAATAACAGCAGAATGACTTGTTTCCATTTGTTATTTGTTTCACAGTAACCATTTTTGTAAAATTATTAATAAGATATTTAAAATTCGTCCAGTTCATCAACTTATATTATTATTATTTTAATTGTTATTTATGAGGACGATTAAGTTGTTAAAATGTCGTGCTCTGGGGCATGTGTATTCTTCTCATTGAAATATAAAACAGCTTATTAGTGTCATAAAAGTATCTTGAAGTAATCTGATCTCAGACAGGGAAAATCTTCCAATAAGTAGGTGGTGTATTCACTTTTCCAGCTGTAGGAAAACCCGGAAAATCTACAATACTACACTAGGTGGTCGGTGCGAACTCCAAGAAAGCACCAGCGATCGGAATGGCATCCAGGCAACTCTTATCACCCTTAATTTAGAATGAGGCAAATGGCTGCATAAAGGAACCGATGGACTTGAAAAAATTGTCGTATACTGTGGTCTTGAACATCTGTCCCTTTCGAGCAGAAGTTCCATGGTCGGAGACCTAAACCGCTGAGATACCAACCATCGAATTATTGTTATCAGTGTGCTAACTTTAGAAAAAGGATTGAGTGTCCATTTGCCAAACTTTATAATTCTATCAATTTTTTAACCAGATCCTCCTAATTCTCTGATTGGTTTACACAGATCCGAATGACAATGACATCCTGTCAAATTGACCGTTTTTATATTTTTTTAGCCACTATAGTGGTTGTTTCTCGTAAAGAAAGTAACAGCTCACGTGAATAACTATTTTTATCCTCAACTTCATGCTATTTTCTTTGATATTTAAAAATTTAAACAACCTTCTTTGTAACCTTTCAGAAAATGGGATGCCATTTTGAAAAAAACAAAATAAATAAACCTTGCGCAGTTCTCAATCTCGGTAGTAAAATGGAAAACATTATGCTATTTCTAAAATCATGTTAATGGAAAAACTGTATATCTTGAAGAACTTATAGCACAAATTTACATAACTTCTATAAAAAAAAAATTATTTCTCGAGGGTAATAAATAATGTTATACTAACAAGTGACTTATCGTAACCTTTATTTTTTTATTTGAATGTGTCAAATACAATATTATAATATGATTAAGTTTCACATCCACATATTATTATTTTTAGTTAAGTAAAAAATATGACAGAAACTGAAAAATCCAAACTACAAAAATTCATTGAATCGAAAACATGTTATTACATTGCTTAATATTTTCCCATTAAAACTATACAGTCTACAACAAACATCTATACATTTTCAAACGCATGGAAGTTTCACTTTGTATCGTTAAATCGTGAGCCAATCAAAACCCATTGCCCTCTTTCATCCCAACATTACTAATGAAGGATTAATGAAGAGCAAAGGACTCTGGAGGTGATCGTAATAGTACCTTGGGCCTGGAGAAGCCTAATTAAAAAAGTGTGATGACAGTATCAGTAGTATTTGATGCACTTCCGATTTTAGAATACAAAGCTGCTAATCTGTCTGAAGTAAATTTGATCATTTTGTCTTTATGAATGTACATATCCATTACGCTAGGACAGAACAAGTTTATTAGCAAAATCGTCATTCGAAGAAACTACAGCAAATTACTATTATTTTCTTCGATTGTTTCCCAACTACAGCCTGGCTTGCAATTAGGTCTACTGAAATTTCCATGAGTTATTTGATAAAAGGTTCAGGGATGAAAAGGGTCGACTACAATGCAAATGGCAGTGGGCCCTTGGCCTTCACATGGAGCGTTAGATTATCTTGCATACAAAGGTCGGAAAGTATAATGAATGGTGAGCTCATTCGGCTATTTTTCTCGCTCATTGTTTCGTTGTCTCTAATTAATCGAATCACACAAATCCCTGTTACGTTGGGATAGCTTTCCCCGAGGAATATTCGAGAAGAAGAGTTATTTTCCATTCTGTTGAAAAAACAACTGCATTTGAAGATGCTGATTCTAAATTTTTCTTCATAATACGAATTTACAGATTGATTGAAGTGAAACTTCCTATACTTTATTTGTAGCTGTTAATCTTCAGTTCATGCACTAAAATTGTTTTATTTTAGTCAACATTCTAGCTTACGGTTTTTCTATACACAAAATTATTTGAGATTTTCAACAATAATGTTATGCTTTCGGTGTCGTGAATCGAAATCAGAGTAATGGAAGTTATAGATGAAGATCACAAAAACATTGGTTTTATAATAATTCTGATGTTCCAAGCAGTATTTTTTTACCAATGGTAACATTTGTCTGCAAGATAATATCTTAAAGTAATGTAGAAAGGGGGATCATGATTTTTTTTGACATGTTTTCTAGTGAATGAATTACTATTTAGATGGAACAATATTCGAAACGATTTTATCCTAAATTTGGCATCGTCATCTACTGCCTATTGCGACGGGGTCCTGAAAAATAAACAAGTATTAGTAAGGATAAATGATAAACTGTTATCAATAGGGAAAGTAAAATTAACTCAACGTTGTCTTTTAGGCGAAAACACTGATGAGAATTCTTGTGAGCATCTCCATAATTTCATAAATTTTTCCAACGAAATTATGAATGTAATCAAGTTGCAATTGAGAATAGTTCGAGGTTTTGTATGAAAAACCGTCGTCAGCTTAGTTTTATTGGTTTTCATTAAGAATATAGGAATAATTTGGGCGTGGTATGCCTAGTATTATGGATTGTAGATACTGTAGATTTTAGGGAGGTTGTACAGGCTATACGGCATCACAAACACTTTGACCCAATAATCTATTCGAGGCCCGAGAGTCCGAGACTTCCTATGAAGTTTATCAGTTTCCTGGAAGCCATTTTCGTCAGCCATTGACGTCAGTGGGCGTTAGTAAGTCTTTTTTTCCAACTCGAGAAGCTGTTTAGGTTTTCTTGGCGAGCTCACTAGCTTTTTCGCTTGTCTTTGTCCTGACACTTTATTCCAGTGAGATTTCATTTCATCGGATACCCAACGTCACAATTCGTCATTTATGTCGGCTATGGTAAGTCCGCAGAAGGGTCCTGGCCTGGGAAACAATGTGTTTGTCCCTACTTCGGCAAGGCAGTCTGCTTCCTCATTGCCTCTTTATGTCTCTGTGACCCGGCACTCAAATCAAAAGTGACCTTGTTTTCTGCCAGTTGTCTCAGGGATTGTTTGCGGTCCCAAGTCCGTTTAGACTCACAAGTGTGTGACTCCAGGTCTCCCAGTGCTGCTTGGCTATTCTATTCTTTTCTATTTAGAGGGGGTGTCAATACACTGCCTTCCTCCATTGCTTTTAAAAAGTTCAGTTCAGGTTAAGTAGATATCATTTTTCTATTTTTTGTTCTCCGATGTATCTCATCTTCAAATTTTTCAGGGTAATGCATTCTAAGACGATGTAGATTTCTATCGTCTTCCTCACCAAAATCTACATCCTTCTTCCTTTCTTAAGATGCCCTCGCAACTGGAAATGCCCAAGAATTGCCGTTAGTATTCTAAGTTTGTTTTTACTCTTACGGGTGCAGTCATATGATCGTAGTTTCCCAGTAGTAAATTCTTGGCCCACCTCATTCATCAGGGCCGATTTCATAATTAACTTAGCGAATGGGCCGTGATGGTCGTGTGGTAGAGCGCTCGCCTTATAAGCATAAGAACGTGGGTTGAAAGCCCAGCACGGCCATCGGTCCCGGATCTTTTCCTTGCTCGCACAAGCTCCTAGGAGCTTCTGAGGGGTTTCTCTGTATGGAAACCTGGAAGATTCGTTACAAAAAAAATAATCATTTAGTTTGAATAGTTGTCAGACTGTGACAAGCTGCCAATTGCAATAATAGTAGTCACAATCTACCGGCTATTCAAATTAAATACTACTTGAAGCTCATTATGAAAATGGCCTCAGTGCATCAAGTATTGTGCTGGTAGTTATTTCACGGAAGGGTTTAGGTCCCAGAAATACTGTTTCAGCACCTTACCCTCCACTCCAGTGTGTCCCGGAACCCATGGAAGGGTAACAGTGTTATTCTTGCTTAGTTCATTCAGTTCATCCAGATCTAGTATAAGTCCCAGATATTTGACCTCTGGCTTCCATTGAATATCTTTCCCATCTAATTCGATGACTTTGAGGTTATTGTTTCTATTCTTTGTAAAGGTAACTAGGATAGTCTTGGTGGGGTTAGCACCAAGTCCTATTGATTTCTACCATTTTTAGTGTAGTCCAGACCTCTTTGAACTATATCACAGAGAAAACTCTCACATTTGCCTCTTGCGATTCTATGTCATCTGCATAGACTAACCACGATATACTGATCTCGATCAAATGCAGAAGAGTCGATCAACTGTTATGCTCCACATAAGTGGGGAGACTCCTCATGTCCTCTGTTTGTGGAGATGGAGATTGTGTCTTGTCCAATTTCAGTTTCTGCTATTCTGGTCGATACTAATTGCGATACAATCTAGTTTTCTGTCTTCTAGTGCTTTTTTGACAGCTTCGTGTGGTGTTTTGTCAAAAGCCCCTTCAACATCTAAAAAGGCACATACTATAGTTTATCACCTGATTTCATCTGTGGATTTACCCGCATGCTGGTAGGAGTGTAGTGGTGCTCGTTCCAGGATTTCTGATCTGATATAGTTATTGGTTGCTTTCTCCACCGTTTTCAATGAAAGACTAATTGGTTACTAATCAATTCAGGATGGTTTTTCCTGCTTCAGGAATAAATGTAACCCTAGCTCTTCTCCATACTTCTGTTCCAGACTGCTACAGCTGATTCTCATTATGTGTGGTAAGATTTTTTCTTGTCCGCGCTGGAGCAGGACAGGGAATACTCCTGCTGATTCGAATAGTTGAAAAGTGTTCATGGTCCATCTAATCCGTCGACTGTTGCAAATGTTTCTGGTCACTGCTGTGCCGTTCTGAAGTGTGCACTAAAGAAATAGGTTTGTTGAGCTCTCTATTATTTCCTTCGGTGTAGCTACCATACGGCCTTTTTAGTGCCATTGGGTTATCCACTCTACTTTTTGCCATGACTCTATGAAGTCTCGCTGCAGCAGGTGTGGAGTCAATATCTTTACATTTTCTGAAGCTATTTCTATCCACTTTTCTTAGTTCGTTATTGTAGGTGGTTAGTTTCTCAGTGTAACTCTGCCAACTTTCGCTGCGTTTTGCCTTATTGAAGAGATTTTGTGCGTCTCTACAATTTTTGCTTCTTTGTTCAGGGCAGCTCGATTCGTATGCATCGAATTGTCCTCGTTACTTCTACAAGAATACTTTCAAGCTCTAGGTGATGCCTGGTCCTTCTGTTTTGGACATGTTCTAAGTTTTCTCCCAAGTTGGTGTTATACTTTTTGCAATTTGTTTTGTAGGGTTTCTTTTCGGATTACCTCTAATCTGAATGTAATTATTATGTGATCAAACATGGACGGTTCACTCGATACTCTTCATTTTATAACTAGATATTTTAGGCTTGGTGTACTAACTATAATATATGCTTGGTGATCTGACTATATAGATTTTCTATATCCGGCTTTCCCTTTTTCGAGGCACTCTCATGCACATATCTCTATAGCACGTACTTCTTCTTGAAAGATTGTTGGGTGTTACCAACGGATTTTGAAATTCTGAAACTTGCATCGTAACACTCACTCCAGCTCTTTCATCCATTTTGGATCCATCAGATCCTTTCCTAGTTGAGATTTCTGTGCAAATTCGGTGGGAAATATGAATCAAAATCTCCAGATGTCTGATCAGATTTATATTGTCTGTCTCAGTCTGAAGGCACTGATTACTGCTTCTTTCATAACATAAAGGTGCAATGGCGGAAGGTTTTGCATTACCTCTAATGCTGCAGCAGGGCACATAAATATCGCCCCTGTGATTCCCAGATAAGCAAGCCGCTCCACTGTCTGCAGCTTGACTTGTGCTGTAGTTTGTTGTATGTTTGGTAATATCAGTGAAGCATAGGTGACTGTAGCGAAATTAAGTGCAGTAGAAAACTATTTAACTTTATTTTCTATCAGTACATACATCTCTTTCTATTCTCTTTGACTGACTGACTTGACATAGCATTCCTATTTTTATACAGGGTAAATCTGATACAAAATTGATGAATAACAATACATCTCTCCCACACTACAAATAAAAAAAAATCAACATCGATATCTCTCTGGAGGTCTTCTCAAACGGGCTGGATTTCGTCGGGGTTCAATGGATGTAGAGGGCAGATTTGAAACTCTGTCTTCCTGCCCAGTTTCATTATCTGTAATTATTTTCTTTGAAGAAATTTCATCAGGTGCTATTGCTGGAAGAAAATCGCTGGAACTAGCATCTCCTAGTCCATTGTTGCATGAATGGTTTTCGCATAAGATATTCAAAAAACTTGATGTTTCTTGTGCTTATCTGTGACTTGTTTCACAAGTGAATGGTTTGAAGATGAAATTTGTTTTTCGTTTTGATTTGATTTTAGGATACGCGGTCTTAGTTGATCAGTATGTTTCCGTTTTTTATTTCCATTTATGTCGACAAGGTACGATACAGAGCCGTTTTGTTTCATAATTCTTCCAGGTGATGATCCTTTTCCTAATGTATTATTTACCCAGACAGCATCATTTTCTGCGAAATTATGACTTCTACACGTTTTATCGTGATCCATTTTCTGTTTTAGTTTAGATTTGTCCATGTTCCGGGATAGATCGGGTTTCAGCTGATCAAAGATTGTTATTAGGTGTCTTCCAAACATCAACTCATTTGGCGTTCTTTCTGTTGATCTTTGAATTGTGTTACGATAAGAACATAGGAATTTGTTTAAGCGATTCATAACATCATCTGATTTGTCACTAGCGTTCAATCTGTCTTTTAATGTTCGGACAGCGCGTTCCGCCAATCCATTTGACTTTGGGTTTTTAAATTCTGTTGCTGTGAGTTGCGGTCCATTATCGGAAACTATGAATTTTGGATAACCATATCTGCCGAAAAGAGTTTCTAGGGAATCAATGGTTGTTGCAGTTCTGATATTATTCAGTAGAAGAATTTCTAACCATCTTGTATAGGCATCGATCAACACCAACCACATTCTGCCTTCACATGGTCCAGTGAAATCTATGTGGAGACGAGACCAAGGTTCGGAAGGTGCATTCCAAGGATAAAGTGGTACATTACTGTCATTTTCTTTAGATTCTTGGCACGATGCACATATTTTGACGTGATTAACAATATCTTTATCTATATTGGGCCAATATACATGAAATCTTGCTAACGATTGCATTGCGTTAATTCCTTGATGGCCATCATGTAACATTTTCAAAATCTGTTCCCGAACTGAAATTGATATACAGATTCTTCCTTTCGAGAGCAGGATATTTTCTTCGTTTCTCATAAGAATGTAACAATTCATTTGACAAATTTTTCCTTTCAGGCCAATATGACTCCACATATCTCACAACTTTTTGTAATATGACATGTCTTGTTGTTTCATCTTTCAATTTACGTTTTTTTAATGGAAGATGATGAGTACGCAGGTGAAGTAAATGACTTCGGTTAGGAAGACCAGCTTGTTCATTAAGAGTTCATTAAGTTCAGGAAGAGACAAACGAGAGAGTGCATCTGCTGGTGAGTTTTCTTTTCCAGGATGATAAGATATACTGTAATTGTAACTGTTTAAAATCATTGCCCAACGCAATAATCGATTACTCGCAACCTTCGGAGTTTCCCTGTTATCACTGAAAATACGCTCCAGGGGCTTATGGTCAGTTAATAAAACAAAATGTCTTCCATACAAATATTAATGAAATTTTGTAACAGCATAAATTATTCTAAGAGCCTCTTTATCTATTGTCGAATATCTGCTTTTAGCATGGCTGAACGTCCGGGATGCAAATGCCACTAGTTTCATTTGTCCATCTGATAATTTATGGAATAATACTGTTCCCAATCCTTTATTACTTGCATCACTTGTATCAAAAAGTGGCAAATTTGTATCGTAGTGTACTAAGGTGTCAGAGGATGTGAGAATATTTTTCAAATTTTCAAAAATCTTCCCATTTTTCTCCGTCCAATTCCACCTATGTCCTTTTTGGAGATGTGGTACGCACCAGACATGCAAATGTTTTATGAAACGGCTGTAATAAGTTATGGAACCTAAAAAGGATCTGAGCTCTGAAATGTTTTGTGGTGTTGGCATTTCCTTGATTGCTTTAATATGTTCTTTGGTTGGATGTAAACTTTCGCTATCAATTACATAACCCGAAAATGTAATTTCCCTCTGAAGCCACGTACATTTGGATACTTGAGTTCTGACACCAGCTCTTTGCAATCTATGCAATACTTTCCGTAACCTTTGATTATGTAATGTTAATGATGGTGCTGTTATCAAGATGTCTATGTAGCAAACCACACCATCGATACTAGAAAGCATTTGATCCATAACTCTCTGAAAAAATGATGGAGCAAATGAAACTCCAGATGGTAATTGTTTGTATGCAAAATAACCTTTATGTGTTATAATAACTGAATATTTCTTTGATTCTTCATGTACTTTGAGTTGTAAATATGCATCCTTGGGATCTATTTTCGAAAAATATTTCCCGCCACTGAGTTTGGCAGTGATTTCTTCAAAATGAGGAAAAGGGAAACTGTCGGTTTGAACATGTGAATTAATTGTTACTCGAAAATCACCGCATATTCTTATTGAACCATTTGATTTCATTGCTATCACAATAGGAGAAGCCCATTCAATGGGTGTCAATGTGGTATCAACTGGCTCGATAACATCGTCATTCACTAATCTGTCTAGTTCCGCATTTACTTGTTCTTGTAATGCAATAGGCACAGGACTCGATCGGAATGCTTTAGGTTGTACGTCACTTTTCATATGAATTTTTACCTGGTGTCCTATAATTGTTCCCAATTTTCCAGAGAAAAGCTCTTAATAATCATTCAAAATGATTTCTATATTCTTTCTTCCTTCAAGGTTTGTATGAAAATTATTTTTCTCAACTGTTTTTTTTTCATTTGTCTTGACATTACAAACCCTAGAACCTGGAGGTAATGGTACCTTGAACGCAAAGCACCAGTCAAGTACAAAAAGTGGTATATCATCAGATGTAACTACATAAACCGTTAACGTCTTACAACTATTGAAAACTTCGACGGTTACTTGACATATTCCCATAGTTTCAATCTCAATATCAGTGTAAGCAATAAAATTATCAGTTTTCTCTAATGTTGGACAACCAATAATTTTCCAGATCCTTATAACAGAATGAGCTGCACCCGGATCAAACAACATATCTATTTTTTATTATTTATATTCGTTAATAACATCACCCTGTTTGAATTTTTGATGTTTCGAATATTGCTTGTATTGGTCGAACTGAAACTGTCAGAATCATTACCGAGATTTTGATCAGTCTGTATATTGTCACGTATGTGTCTTGTTCCTCTATGAAAATTATCAATTTTGGCGTTTCCAGCGGAAATACGTACACGAGAAAAAAGATTCATTTCACCACAACTGGAACATTTTTTTCCAGAAGCCGGACAGTCGATATTCCTGTTGTGTTTCAAATTCCCACAGTATAAACAATCTCTATTTTTATTGATCATTCTTGGATAACCGCTCTTTTGGACCCTTTCCCTTTTATTTTGTGAATTTTTTTTTCCGATTTGAGTTCTCTGCTTCACCTGGTTTGTTTGTCCCTCTGACATTGTCTGAGATGTCTGTCAAAATGAAGCTAATTTTTTTGACTGGATTCAGGCCTGCTCGAGTAATACAGCGGAAGCTTCTACCTGTTCGAGAGTTGATGAGTTGTCAGGGTGCTCTCTTATGAGAACTTCTTGCCAATTTGCGTTATTAATTCCTGTCACTAATTGATATCTCAAACGTTCCCTCAAACCATCTCCAAAACTACAATTTCCGGCTAATCCCCTGAGAACCGAGATGTACTGTGTTATGGATTCTTTATCCTTCCTCAACCGCATTGTGAAGGCTGTCCGTTCCGTGAAAATGTATATTTGTTTGCCATGTTTTGATAGTATTTGTTTGATTTCATCGTATGATTTACTGTTGACTGATTCTGGTTTGAAATAATCTACCAAAATACAAAAAGGCTCAGAACCTACCTTGGATAATAACAAATTCCTCCTTTTCGACATTGCTTCTTCACTATTCAAACCGTGCATTTCCAATTCTATCTTAAATCCTTGCATGTAGTATTCCCATTCTTCTGTGTGACTATCGAATCTTTCAAATTTGAAATAACTGGCATAATTACTGCTGGCTGTTGTTAATTCAGTTAATGACATATTTGTTCTGTTTTTTGTTACCTTCATCGCCAAATGTAGCAAAATTAAGTGCAGTAGAAAACTATTCAAATTTATTTTCTATCAGTACAATACGTCTCTTTCTATTCTCTTTGACTGACTGACTTGACATATCATTCCTATTTTTATACAGGGTAAATCTGATACAAAATTGATGAATAACAATACAACAGTGACCATGAATTTGATGATCCTTTGGTGTTATCAGTGGATCATTTTTGGTTTCAAACCACATGTCTTACTAAAAACTCTGCGGCATATCCAGCACTGAGGAAAATTTTTATTAACCGTAGCTAGAAATCCAATAACTCTAGCAAGAAATTCTGATAGCATAGGGGACAAGCGAGCTATCACCTGTGGTTATAAAGTCGACTTTGCTGATTATAACTCACTTGGGATAAATAGAAACTGTCGAATAACTTAGTTTCTCGAACTTTGCTACCGCTATGGAGTGCATTTACCTATGGCTAGTAGACAATGTTTCTGTAGTAGCTGGTAAACTTTGCTACCGCCAGCGAGTGCACCTACTTATGACTAAAAGGTATTGCTGTAGTTGTAGGAATCTGACTTTGCTACCGCTGGTGTGTGCAGTTACCCATAGTGCATAATTCATGTTGTAGGTATGCTATGGTAACACACATATATCTATTTTTGTAACTGTAAAGTTTTCAATGAAAATTATTGAAAAAAAGTCTGTCGGAATGTGTTCTAACAGTGACAAACAAGAAAGAAGTTTCGATATGAAACATGTAAGACAATTGGTCAGGTGAATAAAGTTCAGCAGAAGCTCTTACTATTGATTCATATTTCGCATACTTTATTAACACGAATATGTATGTCTCGAAAAAACTTGAGTAACAACATTTGATTATATTTATTCACTCCACCCATTATCACATAATTCCTATGTTGCTTGTTTGCAAGGAGCACTACTCGGCACTATGGCTGGACTATAGAACAACCGGTAACACTGAAACAAGAAACAGTTCTTCGTTTTCTCTCATTTCTAAACGTAACAACCTTCAAATTTTCATTGTGTGCATGGAGGGGGTAATTTCTGTCAGAATTTCAGCAAAACATCGATTAAACACAGCATGGAACAAAGTAATCGTAAGTAGGTTCATCGAGTAATATTTTAGTGGCAGGTTGACAACTGATTACCGTAAGTGGATGAACTTCTATGCGATGATCCACTTATCGTAAGCGAAAACCTTAAGGCGAATTATGATTTTCTGATTGAAAAACTTGCACTCCTAGATTGACTGCCTAATAGCGACAGCATTATACCTATTACCTGTGGTAGAAAAACCACCTTCAGCAAAATCGTTTTTGCTGCCATAGTATGTGAATGTGCTAATTCTATTCTTTAATTTGTTAAAGTAATAGTATTTCTTCTTACAGTAGCAAGAAAGATCCCAGCAAAAACTTTAATAGCAGATTTTTTCTCAGTGAGCTTGCCGCTATGTCCCTGGAAAGAATGTGGTTGATTTGGCTGTTTCGTGTCAGTTTTTGGTCGATTATAACGCCCAGATATCTGACTCCTTTGGAAATCGTCAGCTGGGTATCATTGAGAGCTGGAGATTCTTACTAGTTTTTATGACGAATCTCACGTATATTTTTTTAATAGTTTTGAAGTTTTGGTAAGTCTATATCATTATACGTGTATAAAACTGAAGTACAATAATCGAATTGAAGATTATTTGTCTGGAATATAGAGGCATCGAGAAGCCGAGGGAGGTAAGTGACATGTTGGAAGATTTGGATGCATACCGGGTGACACAGGAGAAATGTAGCAGCCTGTAGTTTTTTGATTTGGAGAAATAAAAATGTGAGATCTACAGGAGTTACGTAATCAATAATAACGCTTCCTTTGAAACGAACGATTTTTGATGAACCTCATGTTCTATCGGAAATAATTAATTTTTTTTTAATGAAACTATTACTTTCACCTGACATCTACTTGTGCAATGTTCCTCCAGGAGGACAGTATTGCAAGTGCTAATTCTATTCAAGCATTGATTATCATCCTCCATCTCGTTAGGAATAAGGAAAGTTAGGAACGTTTTCACGACAGATTTACTGTGAATAAGACAAAGTATGATTGAAAGCATTCCTGTTGTGTTTTAGACAATCATTAACTCTGTCAACCCCCCTCCGATGAGTCCGAGTTTTCCATCTGCAACTTTTGGATACGCCACTGTTCGTTGACGATGAAAAATGGGTAAAAACTGAAGAAACAAAATAAAAATGGATAATCGATACGGTTACCTTTCTTACCTTTCGTTGGCTTGGCACCTTTTGCTTTGCATTTTTTTGTGATCTGCCTGTTCTGTTCACAGGACGCGTCGCTGTTTGGTTTCAATTTGTCGCTCCTTGTCATCTGGCTCTGAGCGTTGCACTCGCCCCAGGCACCTTTCTCATATCGACAGGCTGAAAAATAAAGGGAACGGATTTGAATAATTCCACGTATGTGACAGGCGATGGGGCGTTGCACTTTGTTGAGAACTAAACTAGGGTGAAAATACAGTATCTTTCACAACGAGCTGACTCGATATGTTGATGGAAAACTGTCTGGACTAGTGGCGTAGCCAGAATTGTTTCTTGAGCTTTTAATTAACAGATCGTGGAATAGTCCTGCGCCAGTTTGGCTACGCCACTGGACAGGACTATTTTTCTGAAAATGTGTAACTATACGGGAGTTTTCCAAAAAGCTCGTTCCAGCTGAATACTTCAATTTTTTGCGACTATAAAGTTTGAAAACAAAATTTTCTGGATATTCGTAAGGACCAATGAAATATCTAATAGACCTAAATTCGTAACAGTATTAAAACGTATGACCAAACTATTGGAGATTAAATCGACAAAGGTGGTTCAATTGTATCTTGTTTGATTTATTGTATTGTAATCCCTTCGAATGTTTTTTCATGTACCCCAAGTATTTTTTTCATATTCCTCAAGTGCTAGTCGGAAATATTATCTAAAAATTCTGGTGGAGAAATTAGTGGGAAGTTGATTGGCTTTGGCCACGTTTATACCATCTGCTGACTAATGCCTTTATTTTAGTCAAATACCCTTGGTCATCTTAGTACCTAAATACTTGTATACAGTACAATTGATCAAATAACCAGCTTGATTTGGTACTGGAAATTGTTGCGTACCACACCAAAACAGTTAGATGACCAAGATGGTGTAAACACTTGGGATAAATCGAGGAGAGATGGCCATAAGGGAGAGAAGGCCTAGCTCAATATTTCGGAATCTAAATAACAGGTGGCGATACCCACTTAGTTATGACCATCGGACCGTGCACTAGAATATTTCAGATTTATATCAGATTTATTTAATTAGTTGATGAGGTTAAATATTATTCTAACCAAACTTTTATACCCTCGTTGCATTATTTTCAAGATTACCTAGTTGGTATGGCCAACTCTCCTATATAAATAGGAGAGCCAATTTTTTCGAGTATAGATGATCATTATTATGATTTTTTGTTTATTTTTCGTAGATGCCGGACATATACGACAAAAAGTATTCAGTTAAGAGGAAAAATAGAAAGTATCAAAAGGCAACAGAACATTCGGGCAACAAAAGAAAAATTTAAAGCAGCAAAAAAGATAAGAGAAGACAAAAAGGACCAAAAAGAAATAAAAAAGATCCTGTGAAAAAGGGTTCCTTCAATTCAAAGTTCGTCATTGACTACTCTGTATCTGATTTGGTTAATGATTTGAACTGGAAGAAAGATACATAATATGTGACGAGTTTGCAAAGATAATAAACTCTGATATTTTTGTCTCATGTGTGGGTGTTGTGCCCGAGCAGTTATTCCGCTGATAACTTTGTGATTATTTGATAACGTTTTCACTGAGAAACTTTTTATATTCATTTACTTAATTTCAGAGTTGACAGCTTTTAATTTTTCTGTATAGAATCCTCCAAAAATGATATGGCCAAATTTACGTGGTCACTATGGCCAACTTTCCTATATTTCTTACTCATTTTTCTATTGTTTTTCATATGTTTGACAGAAATAAACTTATTCATCGATAGCTGTATATGTAAGCAGTAGTAATCCCCAAATTTTTTTCAATTTACATCAATACTAATCTAATTATGAACAAAATGAAAAACTATGGCCATCTGTCCTCGATTTACCCTACTGCCCTGACTTTCCACCAAGATAATAGTATATTATATAACAAGGGACTAAAGTGAATGTTTTAATCCCGCACGTGATGTTTATTGCCTGAGGGCTCGTAGAGCCCGAGGGCCAATAATCACGTAAGGGATAAATAAATATCTCTTTAGTCCTGAGGCATATACGCTATTTTTTGCACTTCCCAGTATTATAACTTTCAACGTTGATACAATTAATAATTTTGATGAGTTATATAAACACGGTACTTGGATTACTCAGTAGGTGACGTTATAGCATCAGTGTCAACAAAATTTTTCAATTCAGTGACATTTCAATTAATGTTTACATTTAAACGAATCGTAATTTAACTAACATAATATCAAGAAAATGAATCAAGAAATGAATGAATCTATAAATTTTGATGTCGATAAGGCAGCTGACATGATAATTTTTGTCCTAGTTATTATGTATGTGTATATATAACTTATATTTTTTTTTTGACATGTCCAATATCATGTAATATGATCTGACTGGATTAAATATATTATTATTATTATTATTAATAGTGTAGCTGCGGTAAAGTTTGATTTTTACTTTATGTCTCTAGGGATTTGAAATGCAACTTTATCTCCCTAGGGACTGAATGATACATTTTAGTCCCCGGAAGTGCAAAAAATTGTTTTTAGTTCTTGCTAAGCCCTACATCTGCGTTCTAAAGTTCTGAGAGTATAAAAAAGTTATTGTTTTTAGAGAAGAATCTCGAATGGATTATATTATGATAGAAAATAAGAAGCACACTATTTATGACGGAAAACAAAGAGGGCGGTGAATGACCACAGTAGTTGAAACCGCTATAAAAAGGAAAAAAAAAAGAAGCAAACTATTCACAGATTGAACGTGGCGAAAATATGACGTTGCTAATTCTCCTGGCCTGAATTTGGTATGGTCAACTTGGTCAGAGTACCAAATTCACGCGCAGTATGAATGTTGACATTATCAACACAACATCTCGTGATATTTATTTACCCCTATACCCATTCTCAGAATTGCTGATCTAATCCACTATCACAATTACCTAGTATAATAATAACCAATTTCAAAATATTCACTAGACAATATTGATTTTCTACTAATTACTACTAATTACAGCTAGAGTTGTACATAAACAAAGCAGGAAAACATGACTGTCCTTCATGAAGAATTAATTGTTCTGTATGCTGGAATTACAGTTATTATAAATGCAAAATGAAACAATGCGAAAAAGTACAAGTGTTCTCAAATCTTAAAAGATGTTTACCCGCATCTTATACATGCTAATACTCTCCGCAGTTGACCCGATGTATAAACGGATATACAGTGTGTCCCAGCTAAAACTTGTCACCCCCCTAATATCCGAACTCATGAAAAAATGGAAAATCGCTCAGACCCGTCGATTTGTATTTCAAGGGGGAACACTTTCACCAAATACACCATCATTGTGTTGTCAACCCCCTCAACCCCAGCACCCCCTATTTCAGAATTTTCAATGGGACTACTATACTTGTGATACATCATTTTGAAGGGAATTCAATCCCAAATACATCGGTGTACTGAAATTGAGGATCGATCAAGTGTTGTTTTCATGAAAACTAAGTTTTATCCAGATATTTTAATTTTTCATCACCTCTAATGTTAGCGTCGTAAGAAAGGTTCAAAATGTGAACCATTCAGTTCCATACAGAAGTATAAGCGATCTTCGAAATTTCTTCGCACATTGCTCAACATTTCTGGAGTCACTGCACGACACTCCACAACAATTCTCCTGCGTAGATCATCAAGAGAAGTTGGCTGGGTAATATAAACTTTGGATTTCAAATGACCCCATAAAAAGAAGTCTAATGGTGATAAATCAGGAGATCTAGCCGGCCATTCTATTGGTCCTCGCCTTCCAATCCATCGCCCTGTGAAATTGTCATCTAAAAATTGACGTACAGGTGCAACAAAATGTGGAGGAGCTCCATCTTGTTGAAAGGTGAGCTGACCGTCAAGTAACCTATCATCGTCTTCAAGTAACTGAGTGATTCTGGGGTTCACAGTTGTATCAAGAAGTTCAAGATACGTTTGTCCGTTGAGGTTACCATCAATAAAATACGGACCTACAATATGGTCTCCCAGAATACCAGCCCAAACATTCAATTTCTGGGGAGTTTATGAATGAGTTTCCCTGTACCAATGGGGATTTACGTCACTCCTGTATCTGCAGTTGTGCCTGTTCACATGTCCATTTAAATAAAAAGAAGATTCGTCAGAAAAGCACACATTGTAGAGGTAATTATTATCACCAATCAATAATTGACTCATGATTTCACAAAACTCTGTACGTCTGTCAGGATCATCTTCATTTAATTCTTGTACATTCTTCATTTTATAAGGATGGAATTTTGCATCTTTCAGAATTCGATGTACGCTGCTTTTCGAAACTCCAGAAATAGTCTCAAGTTGTCTTAACGATTGAATGTTGTCCATCACTGCATGTCCTACAACTGCAACAGCGACCCCTTCATTTCTCATAGGCTTCTCTCGTTCATGTTTTTTATTCAGCACTGATCCCGACTCCAAGAACTTATTCATCAATTGAAGCACGTACTGATATGATGTGGTGTTTTCTGGATGACTTTCATTGAAACTTCGAGCCGTAGCTCTAGCACATCGTCCATTTTCAAAATACGCAGCTACAATGGATATTCTCTCTTGTACAGTATAAACCATTTTCGAATGTTTTCAAATTGTTGAATGCAGTGACTCGAATACATCAATTACCAAGGCGTAAACAAAGATATGCGTATACAAAAACACGAGGGCCATTTTTTTTTCATAAAAACGTCTGTCTCACCTTCGAAACTATTATTTCTGACAGCATATTATTTTTCAATACAGTGGCGTACCCACAGTGAACCTTTCTTAGGACGCTAACATTAGAGGTGATGAAAAATTAAAATATCTGGATAAAACTTAGTTTTCATGAAAACAACACTTGATCGATCCTCAATTTCAGTACACCAATGTATTTGGGATTGAATTCCCTTCAAAATGATGTATCACAAGTATAGTAGTCCCATTGAAAATTCTGAAGTAGGGGGTGCTGGGGTTGAGAGGGTTGACAACACAATGATGGTGTATTTGGTGAAAGTGTTCCCCCTTGAAATAAAAATCGACGGGTCTGAGCGATTTTAAATTTTTTTCATGAGTTCGGATATTAGGGGGGTGACAAGTTTTAGCTGGGACACACTGTATGAGGAAATAGGGGCAAAGAAGGCAGAATTCCGTGCAGCGTAACTTGGTAAAGGTAATGTAACGATTTCGTGGCCGACCCTGATCGCCTAATTAATTATTCACCCTCGGCGTGTGAGCCCACCTCGTGTGCTCGCATATCTGCTGGCTAACGGATTAACAACTATGATTCTTCGCCGAGAACTAGCTCGAATGAAATCGGTCGCTTCTATCCGATTCGAGAGCCATCTGAATGAGTCGCCCTATAGTCTCGATAATTCGAGAACTGTGAAAAGAATCTGCTTGCCAGTATTTAAGACGCCCGACATGAGAGGGCGGGCAGAGTCACAGATATAGTTCGAGAGTCCGCAGACACACAGCGACAGTGAATTAAAATAGTAGCTGTGATATAAATTTTGCAAATAAATTAAGTTATTATTTAAGACGAGTTTTAAATAAATTAGCAAAATTAGTTCAGTGTATTTTTACTACAGTAATAAGTTTATTGGGCTCCGCCTTAAAATTAAAAGAAAAACTTAACTTACGTAGTTTTGTTCCCTGAACACGAATCCGAAAATATTTGAGGAGGTCTCAACTACTCTTCAAGTTATGCCCTTCTCAATCATTTTTCGGAAAAAATCACACAAAATGTATTCTTCGATTTGAAGCTTTTTTAAGCACCATAAACAATTGTTTTACGTAAAAATTTTACCTTTTAAAGTTACAAACATAACTTGAAATATGCGCGGCCGACTAGCAAATACTTACTTCCCCTTAATTCATATATTCAATTGTTTAATTTTCGCCGGACACGTGTCTCTTTCTTTTGCTTATGTCACTTTTCCATACTAAAGTGATCGGATCACGAGCAACGTGGATAGCTAGTGGCTTGTATCAATACTTTACTGGGAAACTACTTAAACAAAATATTTCAAATATTCCTGTTAACTGCATTCCAAAATTCCAAACATGCCAGCGCAACATTTTAATACATATAAGAGACTTGCGACAAAAACCGCATGTTCACAACCATTTTTCACAATTTGCTTCGTTGAAAAATATTAAACGTAGGTATGCGCTCTATAGCTAGCGGATAAAATTACTTTCAAATTTAATATCTCAGGGAGAGACCTGCCAAATTTCATAAAACGCTGAAATATGTTGTGGTGCAAAGTAGTGGAGCTGGGAATATTAAAATCATAAACCATGTCGAGCGAAATTACAAGGGTGGGTTCGGAAAAAAATGAAAAACGGTTAACGTAGCGTATTTGCTAAAACGCGCGTGTTTATGTTACACCTCGGAATCCCGAATTAAAGCCAATTAGGCTTATGAGTCGGGACGAATTTTACATTCGCTTGAGGCATAAATCCGGCTTTGAGGATTTTTTAATGAGATATTTCACTTTCAGTCGTTCGCGGGGCTAGGAGTAGAATGAGATTATTTCAGAGTGGATTAAAGAAGCTGTTAGTGATTTCCTTATTAAAAAATTAACGTACATTGAAAATTAACGTGTTTTGAACGGTCCATACTCTATAACTTCAGAGACACAGTCGATTGAATATTGAAAAGCTACGCACTCATATTATTGAAAATGAAAATAATAATACTGATAAGATGTGATTGAATACAAAATATTCAATACACATCTTGATAACCCTGATATAGTGTCGACAATTCATCTGATATAGAACACGGAGAGTGTCAAAAAAAGGAAGCGATAAATCATACAGTGCTCGTCCTCCGAATGCTGTTCCTATACATTTTTCTCGTGAGGCTCCACCTGTAGATAGTATTCGTCACTGAGAAGAGTTTTAAACGTTATCATCATGGAATTTCAAGAGTATGCGAAACAATTGAGTATTGTCATTCGAACAATGGCGATTTTTTTTATCTCGCCTATGGAACCAGGGTTGAACTAATCGCAGGAATCCATTTTGGGCCCCATTTTGTTACTTTTGTGTTTCCATAATATTGATTCTGTAATTGAAGTGTGTCATTATACTGCCTACGCTGATGATTTATCTTTGATTATTTTAGCGTCAGATGTCAAAATAAATGTATCAGTGTAGTTAGTCGGTTATCAATTTTTTTTAATAATCATGATTTATTTTTCAATTCAGATGAAACAGAGATTATCTGCATCCATAACAGGTAGAGAAAATAGAAAGATTTAGTTTTTATTTATAGTAATAATGTGACATATTCAGAGACTGTCGAAGTGTTAAGTTTTTGGATATTTTTCCTTGAGTTTTTTTGGCTAGAATGTTGTTCATTGCCAACATTCAACTTCTAAGCTGCATTTTCTGGAGTTTCTTCTCATGGAAAAGGAATCAGCTTCTGAATATTTATTATTCTCAAGTAAAGTCCAGATTAAGGTATGGTGTCTGTTTATAAGGTAGTCCAAGTATGGCGAAAAATGAATTCATTGCCCAAGAACGTATATTGCGATTTATGGGAAAAGTCTCAGTCAGAAAATCTTTTGAACCAGTATTCCAGGATTTTAATGTTTTAACGTTAGTATCTATGTTGTACACCTGAGTACATCGGGAGAAGAATGGTCAATAAACTTCCTGACCACATAAAATTGTAATTTGCTAAACATATTTTCATTACATACATTGATTTAATTTTCAGGGGCAATACAGGCCGTTTCTTTTATCATGTGGTAACATTGCTATATTCTAAACCGTAATAGATTAAATGGGAAAAAATGTAACTATTGTGGTGAGCAGTACATTGGTCAGAGAAAATCTACGGAGACTCTCGCCCTTCCCGACTTATACAGGGAAAACTAAAAATGCTGTTTTCGGTTTTTTACGAATAGAATGGTTATTTCAGAAAATTTAAAAAAATGAAAGAGGAAAGTTTTATTGTATTCAAAATGTACTATGAATATTTGTGATGAAATAGACAGGTGCGTATTTGAAAAAAATAGTTGATGATGGCGGTGTTGACACGAAACGTTTGATTAAAAATTTATCGTTACGTAGTTCTAGTACATTTAGAATACAATAAAACTTTCCCTTCTAATTTTTTTATATTTTCTGAAATAACAATTCTATTCGTAAAAAACCGAAAACAGCATTTTCAGTTTTCCCTGTATAAGTTGGGAAGGGCGAGATACCCTGTAAATTTTCTATGACCAATTTACTGCTCACCACAATAGTTACATTTTTTCCCATTTAATCTAATACGGTTTAGAATATAGCAATGTTACCACATGATAAAAGAAACGGCCTGTATAATAAGTGGTATGATTAATACCGATAATTTTTTGGAATATTAATGAATTGTAATCCCAAAGCTGAAAATACAACGAGTCCGTAGGAGAATGTTTTGTCAACAATTTTCTAGAAAAAATGTACATGTTCAGTGGCGAGAAAACCAATCAAATTATCATTGATCCATAAACATCGGATCCTTCGCCATATTTTGAGTACCAGACCAGTGTAAGCATCCAAGTAACCATTCTACAAGAGCTCGCGTACATCTTCTAGCACATATTTCTCAATCGGTTGTTCATGACAAATAGACCTACCAAATTATTTTCAATTATTCCTGTCCGGACGTTAATCTGAAATGTCTTTTGGTGTGTTATAGATTTTCTACTTTTACTCCTTGCAATTCAGTTTCTAATATTGGAAAGCGAAATAGTGCTTTGGAATCCAGCTGTTCAAAAATAAGATTATTCACTGTATAAATGTTACATACACAGAGTAGCTGATATGTATGGAAACCGGCAATTAATTATTTCTTCAAGTAAGATAGCTCGTGAAAAAGTAATTCAAAAAGTTTCATAAGTGTATTTTTTCATATTTATTTATAGATTTTTGTTGGAAATTGAAACATCTGCTATGAATATTTTTTCTATGATGATTATTGTTTTCAAGTTGAATGAATAATTTTTGAATAGCACTCACTCATCATTTTTCAGTTTGATCGTTTTACTCCCATTCTATCTGATGATTCAACTGTTTGCTGTTCTTTAATTTTATTCAAGTATCAAAACTTTAAATGTATGACAAAATATGAGTTATGTCAAAAAGTATGATTATAAACAAATTAACCTTATATTCTACAAGCTGGTTTGATCAGACAACGCATACTAACATCTCCCCCTTTTCAAAAGGGTTTGAACGTTTTCCCTGGTCTATTAACACTATCACCAGAATTATTATTAAAAATATTTGAACAACTAGATTCTGAAGTTTTTGTAGTATTACTCGGATATCGCATTGTTCGGAATATCTGAATGATGGGAACAATATAAATCATTACCAATGAAATCATTATCACAGTGATATTGCTTTGTTCAGTTTTCTCAGATAAATGGAAGTGCGCTTCAAAATCTTGCTATCCTTCGTTTTTTATCAAGTATGATCTAGGAGCAGTTAATTTTTTCAAAATCAAAGCTGGACTCCAGGTCTTTGATGAAATATTCTGAAGTAATACTTGTTCTCCCTCCTTCAATTTTTCACAATGTATTGTTAATTTTGATCGAATTACTCTGCTGAATAATAATTGAGCTGGTGAAAATTTCAAGCCTGTGACTGGTGCGTTACGTTAATTCAATAAATATAAATGGAAGTTTTGACTCAATTCATATGACTTTTTCTCAGATTAACCATTCGAACTGATGATGATGACTTCCAAAATTCCATTGTAACGAAAATTGTTTGAATTCGAAGCAATTGAATGGCATATTGTCTTCTATGAACTCATTCGGAATACCCAGCCTACATTTCTTTACATTTGAGAATGACAGAACTGCTTGTTTTGTTTGTCAATTTTTCTACTTCAATCCAACAAGGATAAAAATCTATCAGCACTAAATAACTGTTTCAGGATCATTCTGCAATAGCAGTTGCTACTTTATAAAAAGGAATACAAGGAATTTCATGACTGAATTTACAGCCGGCCAATAAAAGAAATTCTGTAATATGCAACTCATTTTAGTTATACCAGAATGTGTTTCATGTAATAAATCCAACATAAATTTCTCCAATTTTTTAGGTATCATCATTCTAAATATAGAAGCCCATCACTAATTTCAACCTCATTTTTATTCTTGAAATAGTGAGTGAGTAATCATGAGCACCTATACAATGTATAACATCTCTCATAGAAATATCAACTGGTTCAATTGTTTTGACTCCACACCTAGAAAGAAAGTCAGCTATAAACATCTGACTGTCTGGTAATTTTAATTTCAGTCGCTTCAATCTATTATTCTGAATGTTATGTAATGGTTTCAATGCAATAGAAAATAATAGCATAATAAGTATGGTCTGTATAAACAGTTATGTCTCTGTGGCCATCGATATTACTATAAAATTTCATTTTACCGGGTGAATCTATGGTATCCATTGTATCAATACGTTTGATCAAATTCAACATCAAACAAGTCTCCAAACCTAGAATTGGAATACAATTATTTTTCATCGCAATGAAACAATATGAGATGACAACTCAACATCAACATCTATTTTTTCCATGGGCTCAATATGAAAACCACTATATGCTTCCAATTCAATTTTTGAATTCATAATTTTTTATGCAAACCAGCTTGTTTCACATTATTATAATATAATAATAATACCATATTATGTTAAAATATCAACCTCAGAACCGGTGTCAATTTTGAATTATATTTCTTTGTTCCTAATAGACCCCACAAGTGAATAAAATTAATTAATTATCATTCACTTGAACTCACTTTTGGAACCGAAACCTAACGGACCCCAACAAAGATGGTGAAGTGACGTCACGCTTGCGGAGTCTATTGGGAGAGTTTTTACCAATGACTTTTTTTCTAAATTATTGACCACATATGGTACAAAAATATTCTCTCATTTTGGAATGATATGGACTGACATTATCAGTCTGTTTGACGTAACTAGAAGTCACTGATTCTTTCGACAGAAGTTTCATATTTTCATCAGCAAGTACCGTGGATTCACACAATGCAACCATCTTGTCCAAGAAAATATCATCTCTGAATAATTTCTCTTGAATAGACTTTGATGCAATTGAGCAATTTGCCTTCCTGATTTCAGAATAAAAATTGTTTGGCCAAGAATTTCAAATCCACAAAAAATATATCGAACGGTTCATCCAATTGTTGTTTTCTGATAAAGAATATGAATATATTCATAATTTCATTACTCTTCGGCAAGAAATACTTTTCAACAATATCCAGAACTTTATCGACATTCTCTTCCACACTAGAAAGTTTTGTAATCGAGTTTCAGGGCTTCATGACCAAGTAAGTTTTTAAATCTTGCTACTTGTACATCGTTAGACTTCTTATTAGTCTCAGTTGCGGCAAAATATTTCAATATTTCTTCTTTGAAGACTTTGAAATTTTGTGCTATGTTGCCATTTAGGTCCAGCACTTTTGGTTTATTGAATTCCATGTTTTACTTTATTTCAAATACTTTATAAATGGGAAGTAATAGTTCTCTAATACGACTGCGACATGTTTACTGTTCTTTTAGTTCTATTCATGTGTCAAAATATAAATGAGGTAAAAAGTGATTTTAAACAAATTAACAAAAATCTTATATTCTACAAGCTGGTTTGATCAGACAACGCATACTAACACAACAAAACCTGAAGCTTATGAATTTAAAGTTTTTACTTTCATATTTTTAGGAATAATAGGCTGTTACATATCAGCTAATACCGACGTTAATCTCCACTTCAGCAGAAGTAAGTGTGAATTAATATAAAGAACTAGTATAGATTTAAATTGTACAAGAAGTGAACCATACTTAAAAAAAAGTTATAATAACAGATTATTTAATTGATATTTTGAATTCCCCTGAAGGTCGATTCGCCAGACCTATACTTTGCTGAGTTCCGGAATTTCTGCAGTCCTTGAAGGTACCATGAATGAGAACTGTTTTGATCAATGAGTTTTGTACTATAGCATTGATATACTTTTCATTGGGAGTAGTTTGGATAATTGCAATTGGATTAGGATCAATTTTGTCATCACCTGAATCTATTGACGTGTGATTTGAAACTTGTTTTTGCATACATCGTGATATAATTGATATTTATGTGTGGTGGATACCAACGGTTTCCCTGAATTAGCACGTGACAATTCAACTGTTTTATGAGGTCTCTGCGGTGTGATTTGTTGGTTAAAACTATACTTAAAGTCAGCTAATAGCTCGGTTACTTTTTCAGCTATACCTATTATAATTTTTCATTCTTTTCAAAAACCCATGAAAATTGTTTGTATACCGTGAAAAATAGGTTATGGTGTCCCAACACATAAACAATGTGTGATCAAATGTTTCTAATTTCTTGGGATTTAAAGAATGTCAAATAAATCCAAATCAAGAGAAGGTATGGTTTGGAACGGTATGAAGCTCTAGCAATGTCATTCTTCAACTTTCAAAAGAAAGTGTAAGCATTTCGGATTACTTGATTTCCATACGGAAATCGTGTACTCCCTGATTATCTTTAATTAATTAGATGGAAGTGAATTATATATATTTCAGTGTCTTCTTGGAAGACAGAATCAAGTTGGTTTTGGCTTCAAAATTGGAAACCGTGCTCGCATCATAAAAAACTCATGGCTTTGCTGGTATTTCGAATTGAGTAGTTTCATTGCTATTTTCCTGAAGCTCATGAAAAATCGATGATATACACGTCAAACGTTTCATAATAACAAAAAGTTGATTATTCTCATCGTTTTTGAATTTCATTCCAAGTTGCATCGATCAAAAATCTTTAAATAGGCTACGAAAACAACTTCCATTATTCCGTGACATTTGCTTCTGGCAGCACTGCATTCTAGTGTGAAATCTAAATAACATGTAAGTATTGATCTCAGTGGAATATTGGAAGTATAAATCAGAGGGCTTTTGCTATTACAACCGCCGGTCCATTTCGCCCAAGCCAGTTATAAATTGAACGCTTTTGACGCCTATTTCATATTTCTTACTGCACGAAGTGGGTTCAATAAGTATAATTGGCAATTCGAAATTCAGAGAGTGACTATGGTATTTATCCCATTACACGCAGAATATCGTGATTTTCCGAAAGGATTAATCTGAGAATTTTGGGATTGAGAATCAAGAAAAATAAGATAATTTGATGTCGAAATTATTATTTTTTTTTTGGCTATTAATGTGATTTATTCAATAACGAAAGTATCTCATGAATAGTTATTTAATCAACTAGTGTATTAATGAAGGAGATTGATGATAGAGATTTTTTGACGCTTGAGGTGTCATTAATGGTCGATTTCGAAAAATCATGCATTAATGACAAATCGTCCATCAATAGGGGTCATTAATGGTCGATTTCTTTTCATTGAAGAACATCAAACAGACATGTTATTACGAGGTCGACGGAACAATGTCAATATCACTCGACGCGCATTTCGCCAACAAAGTTGGCATCTTTTGGTATATTGGTTAGTTTTCATTTCTTGAATTCAATTCACATCAAAGGCACCAAATATTCATTTAATTAATTGATCTGTTAACCTTGGATTTCCATAGAAGAAAAGTAGGTGAGAATACACTTTTCGACTTATGTGTATGGTGGGCCAAATGTTGACCTATTGTGTTTTCTTTAAGAACGGAAAAAAATCATTTCATCCTTGATACAGAAACTGAATTGAACAAATATTTCATATACAAACTCTCCATCTCAGTATACAACTCTTGCATATTTTTTTAAGGGGTTTAATATTTCATAGCTATTGATCAAGAGAATGAAGTGTGTGATACGAGCCGTAGGCGAGCATAGTAAATCATTTGAGTGAATAATAGCCATTGCACGCAACTAGAATACCTACTATAGTTTTTCTGTGACTATAACCAGAGCTCACCATTCAATTTAAACAGATGATTTGTTTCTTGTAATACGACAAAATAAGAATTGAATGAATTTATATTTTTCATGAGCGCCACGGCAAATAATAATAATAGCCGTCCTCTAACCGCACAGGTTATGGCCTTTGGGTACGGTCTATGAGTGTTTATGAGGGAGTATTATTATTATTATTATGTAGTAGGAAATTAAAAAATAATTCATATTGTAGTTAATATCGAAAAAAACATAAATTTCTGGAAAACTAGCTGATTATCTACCTGATGTGATTCAAACCCTCACTACCTCACTAATAAATTGGCGTCCGGCTACATATTCAACTGAGCCACGTACCTTTGTTATGGTAACTTATCCTGATACTCAATGAAAATGTCGAATAAAAAGGGTTATTTCTTCAACATTCACAGAAAAATATTGTAACAGTATAACATTTCTTGATTATAATGAAGAAACAGTTACGGATCCGCAAAAAAATAGGAAGCGCCAACCTTATGAAATTTTAAAGGGTTCATAATAAGGGCAAAAAAATCATCAAAAATGTGGCACCAGTTGTCTTTGGAAACGAAGTGTTACAAATATAGGAAGTGGATACTCCGGGAGATTCTTCAACACGAGCTTCAGTAAAAAAAAAATTAACTTTGGATTCCAAAAAATACAATTTCCTTAAATTCCTTACTCCTATATTCCTGATATAGGTTTTCACGGATTCTCTCCATTTCATTATTTTGAATTGAATTAAATATGATATATTATTATTCATCTGTTTGTGCAACCATATTTTCGTTAATATCTGGTCACGAAAGCATCCATAATAGTCCTTGACTGGTTATATTTAGACTTAGAAATAATAATGAGTGGAAAAGCGCCACTCCCAAGAGTTAACCACTGTTGAAAACTCTTTCCCCGAAATTATCAGCATAAACTTCTACAGATCTGTTCATCAGAACTGTCGGGTGAAAACAACTAATATGCTTGCCGTTCCGATTCTATTTTAATCTCGCAA
The DNA here is from genome assembly GCA_958502065.1 of Chrysolina americana. Classification (NCBI taxonomy): domain Eukaryota; kingdom Metazoa; phylum Arthropoda; class Insecta; order Coleoptera; family Chrysomelidae; genus Chrysolina; species Chrysolina americana. The sequence continues at coordinate 48,332,669 of OY293416.1, forward strand.
AATGATGCATCTACATAAGAGCACCCTAAATCGTCCGATGAACTTGGTCTTGTATTCCCAAAGTCTATCGCTAAGTTGGTACCCTTTGAGCATCGAGGCCTTCTAGATCAAGTGGGCTGAAATTGGAGACCGAGGAATTCATAGTGGCCTGCCAGGATGGTGTCTCCAACACCCTGGTCAACTAAAGTCGCGTTATGGATATAGAGGTCCCGGACGTTTAGTTTACAAAAAAGTATGATATTTCGGGATTGTTTGTAACTGAATTATTGATCAGAAGAATAATCTAACTGGATAAAAATCTATTAAAAAACGAAATACGAGTGTAATAAGAATGAAGAGAAATTCGTTTATTCTATTACTGACATATTAACGTCCATACATTGAAAATCCACATCAGTTTAACAATGAAATGAAAAAACTAGATGAACTTTGGAACAACAAAGACGAATTTCTGGAGGTGCATTTTTTTATTTTCTGGTAACAGGGCAATGTGGGTATTTTCTGGGCAAAATATGACGTTGAAGTCTCACATTCATCAAAATTATGAAATTTGAATCATGTTTCATTCGAATCGATAGAGTGAAAGATTCGAAATTTACAAAAAAATGGAAAAAAGTCGAAGTGACAATACACAGTCCAAATTTGGAGCAAATGTATAAATTGGAAACTGAGCAACTTTTTTCTTTGACATTTTTCGAAATTTCCAAAAAAACTGATTTTTTGAGGATTTTCGAAAAAATGTCAAATTTGGTTTAGAGTAGCACATGAAAAAAAGAAAGATGTTGTATTCTACTCATTTTCCAAGCACAAACTAACTGCGAAATCAAATTTTCTTTAAAACTATCGATAAAAAAAATCTTCCACATGTCGCGAACTCTATGTGTGACACTGTATATGTAACAATAAGAAGGTAATTGAACCGTTTATTGTAGCTTGTTGGGAGCATGTGAAAATGATAATATTTCTAACGCCGAATGGAGTTCTTCATTGTCGATTTAGTCTGGTCAGTACGCCAACGCTGCATTTGATATTTGACAGAACAACAACAAAACATTTCTGTTTGTTTTCGTCTTTGGCTTATTGGAGTGCCTCTTTTGTGAATAAGGGAAAATTCTGAGTTAATTTGTGTTGAACTATCGTTAGTTTTTATTATTAAGCAATGGCGAAGCATTGTGAAATGTGTAAAAGACCAAAGAGTGAAATTAATGAATTATAAAAAAACATGTCAATTAGAGCATCGGCTGTTATCAAAATCCTGTAGAGATTCTTCCATCATAATTTCAGGTTTTCATCCCATATCAAGTTTCCATTATTTTTATTTTATTGAAGCTCGATATTTTTCTGAACAACGCACGACACTGCCGGTGAGGGAAGATTTTCCTTGCAAACAAATTTGAGGAGTGAGCGGCGAGCTACTCATCTAGGTTGTATCATTTGAAAAATCATCATTTTTAAATAAATGAAAAAAAAATATCGTCTTTCAATTCAACCGTTATAACCTTGAAACTTTCATATATATACAGGGTGTAATCTAACCTGTTGTACTCCCGGGAATGACTGGTATATAATGCCATTTTATAACGATTTACATCAGTGGTTGAAAATTCGGAAAAAAATATGTTAAAAGGATTGAATTTCGTTCTTAGGATTTCGGCAAAATTTTGGAAAAAACTGACTACCTAACTGCAACCATAGACAAATGTTTCGGGTTCGTTGGTCATCATCAGTTACAACACTATACATTTTTCTGCCAACTCTTTGATTTCGAAACTCCTTTTGAGATGGAAACCCTGACACCTTATTGAACCCACCCTTTTGGGAATGTGTAGAGAGAATATATTCATTTCATTTGTATGATAGGCACTTTCTCGAACTCTGTTGTAATTATGATAAATGTTACTGTGTGAACGAATACGGGGTACCCTTCTCTCTAAGCGTTTCCACCAGGTGGAAAAATATTCTTATTCATCTTTCGTGAATCATGCTGATTTATTGTTAGCAGCGTCTGAAGGTCGATTCATATTCTGATTCAATTCAGATAACATTTAGGCGTATCGCTTTTTTCGAAGGCTATATTATGCAAGGGATTGCGGGTTGAAAATCGGTTAGCAACCTAATTGGTAATAACAAATCTCAAGTCTTGTGAATTTTTCAAACAACTTCACTTCAGTCTCCTTTCAAAAATATACTCTAGTAAACTCCTTTTGTTGTGTTTTCTCAACACTGAATAACTGAAAAAAATCTTTATAAAATTCATTTTCAGTCATTTTGAATAATCGACCAAAATACTAATGAATAAAACGGCACGGGTATTTCCATTTAGATCTGAATTTTAGGCATGCATGCATGAATATTTCATAGGTAGGTACCTACATATATCGGAAGATGTTTGCGATTTCAATCTTGCTGGATATTCTCGGAAAATATTAGTATGAGTCGAATATTTCTGACTGCATCGACGCCGTTTGCTATTAATATCAAGATTCTGTCTGGCCTTGAGGCAATGTGATATATCGAAGGTCGCAAATATCTTGGATCGAAAAGAAACAAGGACGTCTGAATGGGTAGGCGTATGTTCATTCGTGTTATGAACCACAAGAAAGGAAATTTGAATGAGAGATAATAATAATAATAATACTCCCTCATAAACACTCGTTGAGTGTACCCAAAGGCATAGCCTGTGCGGGTAGAGGACGGCTATTATTATTATTTGCCGTGGCGCTCCGGGGCGACTTACTGATGTTTTAGGTGATGTATTCACTTTTCAGCTGTAGGAAAACCCGGAAAACCTACAGCACCACCTTTTATTATTGCATCTTTTTATTATTGCAGATCTTTTTAATTTTTGGGTGCTAACAAGAATATCGTGAAAACGAAGGGTGGGTAAGAGGATTTGGTAATGATTTTCAAAGGACTCCGCACTATTCTTGAAAAGAGACGTTTTGGGTAAATATCGCTGAAATTTCAGTACCTACGCATGTTGTAGGTATATCCATATCAGACATTTCTTTAGAACCGCCCCTCCTCATTATCGGTAAGCCCCATTTTGTGAACACAGTTCATAGACTAAAAGCCGGGTAGTAATAATTTAGAGGGTGATTTTACCCACCTTCGAATTGATAACTCAAATACTTCCATATGAAAGCACAACTTGAGTTGTAGGCCATTAAATTTCCATGGCATTTGAGGCCCCAATGGAATTGCTCATTCTTATTCCAGGCTGATGGCCGGAGTTTTTCATTAAATAAAAATTTGCTGTACTACTTACGAAGATTTGTTAAAAAGTTATTTTTGAAAAGTATTTAAAAAAATATCAGTTGGAAAATTCATTCTCTTTCACATTTCTACCCACCTACCGAATTTGAACTAATTTTGAAAAACCTTGATATTTTTACCTTACGTTTTTTATGTAAACAATTTTTCATGGGGTACGATTAATTTTATATTATTTCATTTCCGCTGATTCCAAGTTACTGTCAAATATATAAAATCGTCATCAAATTATTCAAATTCATTTAAGTAAATGCAAAGCATGAAGATCTGTGAACCTCAACTTCTAATTTTTAAATTCCAAATATTCAGTATTCATAATTAATTCCATTGTTTAATTTTCTAGTTCATAGACAATTTATACAATTACATGATATAATAGGAACGAAGGCAGAAGGGTCATGATTCGTTTAATTTTTTATTTCTGCTAAGTTTGATATACTGAGTCACATTGTCGATTTTATAAGATGTAGCTATTATAGGTCTGTTCGTTGTTTCTGCATGAAATTTATATTGTACACTACATCTTTTCACATTACACCAGTCCGCGTCGATGAGTGTAGTAGACAGTAGTGTAGTAAATTTAACATGTGTTCGCTGCTGATATTGCGCCATTGCTAGGATTTTAGGTTAGGTTACGATTATTATTATTTGTCTTGAATAAAACTTCAAAATGGACAGTAATGATGAAGTCATAGAAAATTTCACTAATTCGGACGACGAATTATCAATTACGAGTTCGTCTGACGACGATCAATCAATGTGGTCAGTATTCTCATCTCGATTATTTATGGTAGCATTTTGGAAGTTTCTCGTAGCGCTAATTCAAAAGTCTTTTTCGAATTATCAGCAGATGATGATGGTAAACTAAAAATCAGATTCACCACAATAGTTCAAATTGAAATATTAAAATCATTTTAGTACTGATGCTAACTTCTCATTAGAATTACTCCAAAAAACATCCAACACACCTAACCTCACACTACCCAATCTGCACTACACTTTTCACACCTCCTAATTATTAAGTGTAACACCTAGATTTGGTGGTAACTTATTTGAAATTATTGCGCTACAACATTTTAGCAACGAACATAGTGTAAGGGTACACCAGCAATCACCGAACGGGATCAGTGTTACATGATCTACACTAGTGTACGAAATTGTAGTTATTGGAGACACAGCGAACAAACTTTATATATATATATATATATATATATATATATATATATATATATATATATATATATATATAATTCAAGGCAATAGTGATGTGGATTGTTTGGACACCAATCGTGGCACGGAGTTCAACGATTGCTTTCTAAAGGCCCGTTTTTCAATATAGTTACAGTTGAGAAAACTTTGCTGTTAGCTATCTCCATCCTTTACCCAAAATGTTAATCCGCAATTAGCAACAACTTCCAAGTCATTAGGCGCTTGCGGAGGTAGTAATGCAGCAATTAATCCTCCATGACAGCCTTACCACAAAATAGGTTGGATTACTGAAGCGACACTGTCTGGCAGCATCTTTGATGTTGGTGGTACCAAACTGAGTGATCTTGAGTAGTTAATCTGTCACCAGTACATGACTTTTGTCTCCGTTCAGGAATATTCAGACAGCTCGTTTGGGGAGTGTACAACTTTTACTGATTCAATTTGGTATTCCAAGTTGTTATTTGACAAACGTTGGATCATAATAACTGACTAAATCAAAGCATACCTAGATACCAAATGCCAAATATTACAAATAGAAATGTTGACGCACAAAACACATACATATCTATGTGTTCTGTGGGTTGACGTTTACTGAAAAACTACCACAATTGCGCGCATGCGTATTCAAATTTGGAACAGTGAAATAGGGGGAGTGTCGCTTCCTTAACCTTACCTATTCTGTGACCTTACTGTGACTGACATTTTTTTCCGTCATAGTAAATAAGGTAAGCTCGGGTAAGTGTGAATTTGGGGCAAGTGTGAGTTTGCTCGCTATCTTCGCTAAACCGGGCGACAGCCCAATGCCATCTATTGACGAAAAGCCTACACTCATAATGAATCCATAACAATCATATAAAATACCAAAGAGATCTTGTGAAATCCAAATATTTTCCCCAATTTTCTAACCTACAATTCATCAACCCGAACGAGTATAATGAGTTTATTTCAAGCTTTGAGTGTATTGTTAAAATCTAAGGTAAGAATCCATTTTATACACTTTTCTTCTACCTAAACAATGAATCTGACTATAGATTGTCGTTTTTTCATGAAGTTGTTTTTTTTACATTTTTCCATTGCATGTCACACTTACCCCGAAATTAAATTTTATTGGGGATAGTGTGACCTATCTGTCGGGGTAAGTGGGGACCTGGTTCATTTGGCCAATCTAAACAGTAATATTTTTTCAGCTATAGTACGAAATTATATACGGAAATCTCAGAGAGCCAAACAATATACCTGGCCAGATCTGAAAGACATTGATACACTTTCTGAGGATGAAATAACAACTGTGCTTTCATCACCACTCGTCAGAAGATGGGGATCAATGAAATTCTCATTCGATTTTTCAGTTTTCTACCTGTAAATTTTTCTTTGCAACAAATGTTTACTTTCACGATTATTTTTTGTTTTTTTCCAATGGGGCATTTCAAATTCAATATTAAAAAGTTCCTAACTATGTTTTGAATGAAGATATCTCGAAACAAATAAATTGTGGTGAAAGTTCCTTTACTGTTTACTCATACCTGCCCCAAAGAGAGATTAACGTGCATTAATATCTTTAAATTTGACCAGATTCACACTTGCCCCAAATTTTCGGGGAAGTGTGACCTATGGAGATGTATATCTGAATATATAAAACAAATTCATAGAATACGTTTTTCAACAGTTTTCTGTGGCGTATAACAAAGACTGACCTTCGAAGTAAATACCTGCAAAACTTCATTGTTATATTAGTTCATGTTGATCAGAAGGACTAAATTCAATGAGAACTAATGAAAATCACGGTCACACTTACCAGAGCTTACCTTAGGATATACTCGATTAACCCCCATGAAATGACATTAGGTACGCGCCTGCTAGTCATGCTTCAAAAGCCAGTGGCTCACAGACCAATAGTTCGATCAAACTTCTTTGATAAAACTTGAAATAAACCAAAAAAAAATATGTTGATTCAAGGCAGTTTGACCAAACTATATGACCTTGAGCCTTGAGCAACGGGCTTGATGAAAACCGGATTTCCTTCATAACAAATTCTGCAAGGTGGCAGTATAGCTTAAAGGGCACCATAATGCAACGAAGTGTTGCATCGTTGAATCTTGGACTGAACCGAGTATTTGAAATGTTCGGCAACAACGGAATAATGATTCCGTGACTTACGACGGAACCTTAAATTACCTATGCAAACTATTCCATAATATGCATACTGCGCAAGCAATGCGAGTTTTCTGATATGAAAAGCTGGCGGAAAAATCTGAAAGGTGATCTGAAAAATTTTCGTCTACGTCTACGTCAATAAAATCATCATTATTATTATTATTATTATATCGCTGAGACAGTCGCATGCAAACTTAGATGGATATACTTAGTTTATTAGCCAACCTGACTTGACCTGACTAACCTTACGTTGACAAAATATCAATCTAAAATGTTATAAATGTGATAAAAGATGTTACTAAAAATTTTGTTCCGTTCCATAGGTACAAAAACAACAACATATTTAGATGTACTGCTAAAACTGAAAATTATTATGAATTATTACATTAGAATAGTTTGGGGCTTTTGTGCTACAAAAGCCTAATATATCTGGGAGCTCTTGGTTTTTCTTCTCTCAGCGTTAGCAACCTTAGCCTTGACAAGCTCTCGCAGTGGCATAGTATGTGTACTGATGTTTCTTCTGCTTCCTGACTGAACCTGCATAGCATTTCTCCTGCCAGGCCGATTGTAATCATATGTTTGTTGAGCCTACAATGCCCTGTGAGAAGTCCTACTAATATTCTAGTAGTGCTTCTTCTGGCTCAGTAGATATTCTGTGAATTTTGGCTGCGGTTGTTTGAAAAACTCTTTGGCCTGTCTCATTTCAGGTTAATTTTGATTTCATTGAGAATATGAACAGGATGTTCATCTTATCATTTTTATCGTAAGTTGTTTTCATTTGAAAAAAACAATTTTCAATTATCATTTGAGAATATTCCTTTTTCCAACCTGGTGAATTATTCCACCATTCTTGAGATTTCTGTTAGACCATGATTTATTTGCCTTTGCCATACCGCAGAATGGTTTCGGGCCATTCAGGGCCTTACTTGCCCCGTCACGGGCTAGGGAATCGGCCTCTTCATTGCCTCTATAATCTGTGTGTGCATTTGTCCGTCAGACTAGGGTCAGTGTGTTCTGACTACCCAGCTCTTTCAGGGCTTCAAATTCAAATTATGATTTATACCAACCGTTTTGTTGAGGGTGACATCATACTTGATTTGAATAATTAGCTAATTCTGACCTGATAAGAACAAATTCTCAATGATAGCATCTCAAAATTAACAATATCTGAAATACTTGGTCGAAATTCCGACTAAGTAACTATAAATAAAATGAATAAGCAAATTCCGTAAGTTCGGCAACACTGTTGAAAAAAGTTTCATCTCACGTGAACACTGTAGAAATCGAAAAATATAGTTGAGTATCGTTTCCGTAAAATATACTGCTATACAAACAGTACAGTATTGATGAAGTTTGACCCAAAATGGATGCTTGAGGCACCCCGTTTGCCGCTACAAGAGGAACTGACATTATCATTCAAAAGAACCACCTTCTTGAGTGAGAGATAACTTCGTACCAGTGTTATTATTCTGGTGTTTTCATGAACATCTTTCAGCTCTGGTCATCTCGAAATATTCATTTATCATTTCACAAGCAGTATATTTGTTGATGTCCTAGTAAATCATGTACTTTCGGGGGTATTACCACGAGTGCTCGCACTATTGTCGATAGTGATTCTGTCAGAAAACAAAGAAATCAAATGGATCGAGTTCAAGGATTCTGACAGAATTTTCGACGGTATTATGAGCACGAGTTGTATTCATCCTTTAGTTGTTGTTTGGACTCGTGGTTGCTCATAATGACGTGTTCTTACCAGCACAAAAGGTAGGAAGGAAGGAAGACACACAGTTTTTTGGTACTGTATCGGATGAGAAGAGAGTTCCATATGGCGACTGAAATTTTCATGCAGGAGTAATAATACCACGAGTGATTGAATTTTCGCGATAAGTCTGTCGATTTATTTCTGAACGAAACTGAATTGCTTTGTGAAAACACCATGAGTCCGCAGGACAATTCAGTTGAGTTCAGAAATAAAAGACAGATTTATGAGGTAAATTCAATCACGAGTTGAATTTTATTAGACTATTTCACGAATAAAGTTTATTCATTAATATAAATACGAACAATGTATAACAGTCATAAACAAATTATTAAAATCGTCAATATTATAATGTTTCGTTTCATAATTTCATTTGAATTTGCACAATCAGGTGAAATTAATATTGATAAAACTGCCAAACTTTGTGTTGCCATGGTTACGTCGTTGAAAATACCGAAGCTGATCCTCAAATGAGAATTGAAAGACAGCTGGTGTTATCGCGATAACACGAGTTGTCTTTGGTTTGCGATTGGTCACATTAGGTGAGAATTTTGAGATGAGTGAAATAGTCACTACTATCTTCAAAAGATATAGTCGATACTTGGTGAAAATCCATGTTAATATCTATGATAAAATTATAACTTGGATGCTTTTCACAAAAGAAGTTCACAAAACGACGACAATTGTTTTGCTGTACAACAACTTCTTCAAGTGGAGAAGATATACTTACGTGAACTAATTTTCGACAAGTATTTAGTAAACATAGCAAATCAGTAATTTAGTATATCTTCTCCAATTGCCGTCGTTTTGTAATCCTCTTTAGTGAAAATCAATATTATCAGTAATATGTTAGTTTTTTCTCTCATCACGTAACCAGCTTCAGTAGTGCTCAATCAAACCAAATGCTGTAGTCACAGATATAATTGAAACAAAAGTAACCTATTTGAAATTAAAATCGAACTGAAATCGATCCAGAACAGAATAAGCAACGATTGATGTGTGAAAATCAAAATCCAATTAATCTTCTTCTCACCATTTAAATTCCAGTAAATTCAGAATAATGAAAGACACGTGGTGCAACTAATCGACATTCGAAACCGATTATATCAATATCCAATTATTATACACGCACGTTGCCCCTGCCTGAATAGTGATCAAACTGTAACGCTTATGGTTTATTGCTTTGGTATATAATAATTTTCTCTCAGCATGATGAGACCAGGCCATAGTTGTTTTCTGTCAGATACCGCCACTGAAATTGCTTTTATATAGGATATTGCGGAAGTCTTTGCTATTTATTTCCGACTCTTCCTCATTTATTTTGATAGCATTTTATAAATAATTTTATTTTGCAATCATGGGACACTTTCTGAGTAGAAATATGGAGGTTCCTCCATATTTGAAATACTTTTTAATATGTTTCTGATATAATCAATTTGTTGTGTAAAGCAGAATTTCTCCAACTATCGAAATTATTTATGATATGAAAGTATGCCAGTAATTGTTGGCACTGAGGACGGAAAAGGTCATACTTGGTGATTTGATTGTTTGAAGAACAGAATATAGACAAGACAAAATCATCCATGCCCATCAACAAATCCAGAAACATAAACATTCAGTTCAAAGGAAATTGAACACCTTACTTCAATATCAAAATTTTCCTCATCATAGAACAGAGAGATAAATTTTATTATAAAAAGAAAACTAATTCTGAATATCCAACTTTCTCAATATAATATAAATGTAATAAGTTGATGAAACAAACTGTCTTTGAAGCTATAAGGATATTGTTACGATTTGCTAAATAATAATCCGAGCACACTTCAAACTGTTTATTTCTATCTTCACTAAACACATCTGACTAATAAAACACTTAAATCTATACAACAATACTGTAACGATTTCGAGACCGGCCCCGAGACCGGCCCTGATCTAATTAAGTATGCACCCTCGTTCAACTACAACAGCATATCTGCTGGCGTACGGATCGCCGAGAACAAGCTGGAATAAATCGATCAATTCGATTTATGTTCGAAGAGCCATCTAGATGAAATGTTCTATACTCCAGAATAATCGAGAGGGCCTTGCGACTATATAACCGCTGGAGGACAGTCAGAATGGAGAGTTAGTTACAGTTCCAGAGTTCGCTGATAGATAGCCACAGTAGAAATAAATTGAAATAGTTATTGAAGTCAATGTTTTAGTGAAACTTACAGCAAAAACTCAATGCTGGAACGAGTATGAACTTGGAGGAAGTTCAGGAGGACATAAAAAATCTCAAGGTCAGTGCTGAACCTGGAAAGCTCTCATTGAAACCGCCTCAGTTCGACGGAAATACTCCATGGTCAAACTACCACCGACAATTCGAAGCTGCAGTCAAAGCAAATGGATGGAATGCTGGGGAAAAAGCTTTAGCATTGACACTGGCATTGCGTGGCGAAGCAACAAATATTTTACAAATGCTCACCGCCCAACAACAGGAAGACTATGAACAGCTGGTAAAACACTTGGATCTTCGCTATGGCCAAGCCCACCTTGAACACGTCACTCACAGCTGAAGAACCGATGCCAGAAATCAAGCGAATCGTTGCAAGAATTTGAAGCAGATATTGCACGCTTGGTTCGTCTTGCGTACCCAGCTACACCGGAAAATGTAATGGAGCGACTAGCGGTCCAGGAATTTTTGGATGGACTTCGTGACCAGGAAACCCGGCAAGCCTTAACACTAGATCGCCCCTCACATCTCGTGGATGCATTGACACGCGCTCTGGAATTCGAAGCAGCAAAGAAATCCTGCAATAGCCAGAGTAGAGTCCGGATGATCGAGGAAGACCCACAGCCACAGGAGCCCGCTAATATCGAGGCTGTCATGAGAAAATTAATGAAGGAAGTCCTGCCTGAAAGGAAACAAATAAGGTGCTGGAATTGCGGGAAAATTGTGTATGTGCGTAGCAAATGCTCAACTTTTAAAGAAGCGACACCGACACAGGAAAACTAGAGATGGTCGATGAGGAGGGGCAGTCGTCGGTCTGTATCCAGCAAGCCCCAAATAACAATGCATATGTTGCTGTCCTTCAACGACAGAACAAAGGTGTTTTTGTAGACGGTCTCATCAACAACGAGCCTCGCACCATGCTGCTTGATACGGGTGCGACTAGGACAATCCTTGGACCTACATTTGCCAAAACACCGGCAAGAATTGAATAGTCGAATTGGAAGCTACGCACAGCAACTGGAGAGCCGGCAACTGTGTATGGTGAACTTCCAATTGAACTGACTTTGGGCAGCACTACAGTGAAACACCGGGCTCTGGTAGCGGATATCGAGGACGAGATAATAATTGGAATGGACATCATGAATTCTAGAGGATTCGAGCTGAATTTTAAAGACGGCGTCTTTCGTGTGAACGGATAAGAGCTGGTACTTCATGGGAGAAATGAAGAAATGGTTCGAGTTCTGCTGGCTGAAGACGTAAGCGTACCGGAGAGGGCTGAAACCATTTTGGAGGCTCGCCTGGATGGAGGTGCGAGCAGTGGAAACGTGGTGATGTTCGAGCCCAAGCTACATGATGAGAAAATTGGACGAGGAATTGCACTAGGAAAAACCTTGTTGCGTGCTGATAAATTTGTGCCAGTAAGGGTAATGAATGTCAATTATTACCCGGTGACCTTGAAGAAGGGAACGATTTTGGGGCACTGCTTGTCAATTTCCTCTGTAATCAGGAGTGTACGTGGCACTGTTAGCCAAGCCAGTAATATGCCAGCAGAATTGGAGAAGTTGGTTGCTATCTCGTCCAAGGACATGGGGCCAGCACAGAAGCCTAAACTGAGACAACTAGTCAGGAAGTATCAGGACATCTTCGATACCGGAGTAGGCAGAGGCGGTAGAACAAAGGTGGTTCAGCACAAGATAGATACTGGAAATGCCCGACCAATCAGGCAATCAGCCAGAAGACTTCCTCTCGCCAAAAAGGAGGAGGCTGACAAAATAGTCTGCGACATGGAGAAAGACGGAGTCATCGAGCCATCCGACAGTCCCTGGTCCTCTCCAGTCGTGTTGGTGAAGAAGAAAGATGGATCAACACGGTTTTGCGTAGACTACCGTCAACTAAACAACGTGACGAAAAAGGACAGCTACCCTCTCCCAAGGATAGACGACACGCTAGACACGCTGGCTGGATCTACGATTTTCTCGACCTTAGATTTGAAGAGCGGATACTGGCAGGTAGAACTGGCCCAGGAAGATCGAGAAAAGACAGCTTTTACCATCGGCTCCGGATTATGGCAGTTTACAGTTATGCCATTCGGCCTCTGCAATGCTCCAGCCACGTTCGAAAGATTTATGGAGACGGTTTTGAAAGGACTATCATGGAAGACGTGTCTGGTGTATCTCGACGACATTATTGTGGTTGGCAGATCGTTCGAGGACCATGTAAAAACTTGGAAGAGGTATTTCAGCGACTGAGAAGCTCCGGACTGAAACTGAGCCCTAAGAAATGTCATCTGTTTCAAAAAGAAGTACGTTATCTCGGCCACGTTGTCTCTGGGAAAGGAGTGGCAGTAGATGAGCAGAAGATCAAAGCTGTTAAGGAATGGCCCGTTCCGAAAGACATTTACCAGCTTCGAAGTTTTCTTGGCTTGTGCACTTACTATCACCGATACGTGCTGGGATTTGCTAACATCGCAAAACCACTGACCAGGCTCACGGAAGGACAAACAAAGTTCCAGTGGTCAGATGAATGCCAAGAATGCGGATGCCCTATCGCAAAGACCATGTCCAGACGACTGTTTGCACTGCCGACGAACAGAGGAAAAGGAGTCGACACTCTGCAGAACCACGGCGGTCGATGATAACTGGAATGACCACAAGATCCAGAAAGACCAAGAAAAAGATCCAGATCTTGGTTTAGTCATCGGCTGAAAGAAGAGTGATCGAAGACCGTCTTGGCAGGAAATAGCCAGTTGTTCTCCAGTCGTTAAAACTTACTGGGCCAATGTAGTCTTGAAGCGTGTGTTGGAATCGGAGGATGGCGGGGAAGAAAGACGTCAGGTAGTAGTTCCCAGGAGCAGAAGACAGGAAGTGCTCCAAGAAATCCATAATGGGGTCACCGGAGGACATCTGGGAGTGACGAAGACCCTCCAGAATGTTAGGCAACGGTTCTACTGGGCCAATTGTCAAGCTGACGTCAAGGACTGGTGCAGAAAATGTGCTGTATGCGCTGCCAGTAATGGGCCTCGAACAAGACCTAAGGCCCCGATGCGCCAGTACAATGTGGGCAGCCCATTCGAAAGGATCGCCATTGACATCGCTGGTCCGTTCCCACAATCTGAACACGGAAACAAGTACATCCTTGTAGCGATGGATTACTTCAGCAAGTGGGCCGAAGCCTATGCCCTGCCCAACCAAGAAGCCATCACCGTTGCCGACGTCTTGGTGAACGAGTGGATTTGTCGATTCGGTGTCCCGCTAGAACTGCATTCGGATCAAGGCAGGAATTTCGAGTCAAACCTGTTCCAGGAGATGTGTCAGATGCTGAACATCCGGAAAACGAGGACCACAGCTCTACATCCGCAGTCCGATGGAATGGTGGAGCGGATGAATAAGACGATAAACCGCCACCTGTCCAAGGTAGTCTCTGACCACCAGATTGGGACCAGTACCTCCATTTGTTCCTGATGGCGTATCGTTCCGCAGTTCATGAGTCAACCGGCCAAACCCCTGCTAGTGTTACTATGGGCCGAGAGCTGCGACTTCCATGTGACCTGAAGTTTGGGACGCCACCAGGACAAGACACTGCGGGAGATGACTACGTCAGCAAACTGCGACAGAGAATAGACGACATCCATGAATGGGTCCGTTTGAACATCCAGAGTGCCAGCGACAGAATGAAGGAGACCTACGACATCAAGGCGGATGCTGGTGGATATCAGACAGGTGACCTTGTCTGGCTATAAAACCCTAAACGTCGCCGTGGACTATCACCAAAACTTCGGAACTCGTGGGAAAGTCCATATAAGGTCATGTAAAGGATAAACGACCTCGTCTACCGCATATATAAGCCACCACGAGGAAAACCCAGGGTAGTCCACTTCAATAGGTTGTCCCCTTACGTCGGAAACCACGATCAAGTCCGCACCGTCAGATCACCGGAGGACGAAATGACGTTTCAGAGGTTTATGTCCCTGTACTCGAACGGACAGAAAGTTCAATATGGGGTAACCCGAGAGGAGTCACGAGATCTTTTCAAGGTGCCTGCCAATTACGCGTTAGCTCACTGTGTGGCAGAAGATCTCCAAATGTCCAGAGGCATTGCAGTAGTTTTCTCCAAGAAGTTCGGTCGAATCCAGGAACTGAGAGAACAGAACCCGGAAGTTGGAGGGGTGTTACAGCTGAGGAAAGGTCAGAGAAACATCTACTATCTGGTTACCAAGAAGCGTTCTCGTGATAAGCCGTCTTATGAAGATGTTTGGAAGAGCCTTACGAGATTGAGAGACACGATGCTGGACCAGAATATTGTAGACCTGGCAATCCCAAAATTGGCCTGTGGGCTTGATCGGCTGGACTGGAGAGTTATAAGAAGCATGTTGGAGACAATATTCAGATCCAGCGGCATCAACATTCTGGTGTGCTGCAACCATCTTCCTCGACCCAACTTGAAGACTGTGGATTGCTACTTCCATCGAACGTCCAGGTGCAGACATGGAGAATCTTGCAGATATCTTCACACTCCAAGAATGACGTTTCGGGGCGAAACGTCTTTAAGAAGGGGGCAATGTAACGATTTCGAGACCGGCCCCGAGACCGGCCCTGATCTAATTAAGTATGCACCCTCGTTCAACTACAACAGCATATCTGCTGGCGTACGGATCGCCGAGAACAAGCTGGAATAAATCGATCAATTCGATTTATGTTCGAAGAGCCATCTAGATGAAATATTTTATACTCCAGAATAATCGAGAGGGCCTTGCGACTATATAACCGCTGGAGGACAGTCAGAATGGAGAGTTAGTTACAGTTCCAGAGTTCGCTGATAGATAGCCACAGTAGAAATAAATTGAAATAGTTATTGAATTCAATGTTTTAGTGAATAATTGTTGTAAATCGTGTTTTAAATAAATTAGGAAAATTAGTTAGTGCAGTTTTACTACAATACCATTAGCTAAATATTCCAAACACTTATATACTTCTTCAAAAACTGCTTATCACTTCTTCATAAACTTCTTAATCCTAACTTCTCTTCATAAAACTTCTCTTCAACTTCCTCGAGTGAGGTGTCCGTCGCTTTATATAGTCAAGCCGTAACCAGATTCTTCGCGACAATTCCGTCATCCCGAATATTCAATACCGACAATTATCTGCCTTTTTCTACGAAACAATTATCGACGATACGTTTGCGAGTCGACCCAGCGGCGTAGATAGGGGAATTTTATCAATCTCGTAACAATATATTTTCAAGATTATTTTAAGGAGATATCAACAAAGCCATCAATTCTAAATCGATTCATAAGTAAACAAAATTATTGTACGCCCCTGATCATAGCAACAAGATTTTGTAAAAAAATAATAAATATATCCACAAAAATGGTTATGCTCTCCTTTGATTCTCAGCAACCAAACAGTAGATAAGTAAGTAGGTACAGTTCGATCATTTTATCGTTACCCGTGCGTCATCATTAAAATACCATAATTCTTAGCTTAGCAGACAAATGTAAACGAATTTTGAATCGCTCATAGCGTTGTTAGAAAGAGATGTTCGATAGAGGATGTGTGATTTCTTCGATCATAAATTGATAACGCATGGGTAAAGATACAATAATCGAACTGTAATTCTGTTAGCAAAATATTGATGAGTACAGTTTCGTCGATTTCTATGAAACAAGCTAATCTCAATACAGTCAAAAACTAGATGAGAATAATCTAATACCGAAACTTCCTAATTTTCCCCCTGCGACCTTCATGCAAATTATCCACCACCTCAAGGGGTGAATAGCAGATTAAGTGAAAATCATCAACAGCCTCTTAACCCCTTAAGATAAACAAGAACGGAGTTCCGAGTTATAAACTCGCTTCAAGCCAGTTTCCCTAATTACACCTGAAATGCGTGTGTTTCTGGGGAAAATTCATATTTGAGTTCCTTTTTGATTAGTGAGAGCACAACATAGTGCCTTCGAATCTTCTTTGGAAAGTTTGTTAAAACGTTGTGGCATTCCTAATTACCCGTTTTCTCACAAAGCTACTACCACAACTTGAATTTTCCTTTTCAAATAGAATCGCTATATTAGTCGAAAGCAAATATTAAGTCGTGGAGTAATTTATTTCTCTATTGGGTTTTCAGAAAGTATCACTGTCGAAATTATAATATTCAATCAATAATGCTCTTACCGGGTAGCCTATGACGTACTAACACTTTTATAAATTTTGAATGAATGAGCAGATTTTTTTTAAATTTTCTGGTTATCTAGTGGATAGAGATAAAAAGGGGGGGGTTACCTCACAAACGGCCCGGTAGTTCTGATTTTGATATTCTGTTTAAGATGATGGTTATTAAGTGCTTATAATGCAAAATGCAAAATTTCCCTCCTCCGCGCCCGCTGCCAAATAGAAAAAACATTTCTTTAGATTTTTGCTCAAACATTCGTTTCAGTGAATTTAAGTTACAAAAGAGTTTCAATCAATATTGTGGGGAATCAAAGTTCTTATTATTTATGTTTTAAATTTCGTTTCTAGTAGATATGCTCTTTTAATCAATATCAAAAGTAAAAAAACTTTTTCAAAAACGTCATTACACAATTTATATGATATAAAGTACTCGTATTTACTTAGTATGAAAATTGAAAAAAGTTAAAT
The DNA here is from genome assembly GCA_958502065.1 of Chrysolina americana. Taxonomy (NCBI): domain Eukaryota; kingdom Metazoa; phylum Arthropoda; class Insecta; order Coleoptera; family Chrysomelidae; genus Chrysolina; species Chrysolina americana. The sequence goes on from OY293416.1 coordinate 48,349,911, forward strand.
CAATCTGATTAAGTTATTCAATTTACTTATTTATCTACACAGGTGAATCTCGCGATAAGCTTTCATATCATATGAGTTGTGTAATGAAGTTATAAGTTGATAGTGAAAGTTTTCAAGGAAGTTTATTTTATTTTTTTAGCGCATCCAAATAAAAAGCTTGTTTTTGAAAAAGTTTTTTTCCCTTCAATTCATTTTCACCTTTTTAGTTATCGCTGGACAGGTTTCTCAGTCTGTTGATCTCATTCAATGCACATTGTTGCAAGGTTGTTTGCCGGTTAATTTCGAATAGTCTAGCTCTTCAATAAGGAGACTTTCTAATGAGTTCACCATACTTAAGGCTACGTATGCTTAACCAGCAGTTAAGAGCTTTGTATACAACAGCATGGTCGACAGTAGTAACCTGCATTTTGTGCATTGTGCAAGCCCAACATATTATAATTGGCAACGTTCTTCGTTTTGCAATGCCGTGACTATATTTTGCTGGAAATTGCACAGAAAGCATAAAAAACTTAGTCCGCCATCGTTAGAAGTTCGCCGTACAGGATTTAAAGTGATGTAACTATTTTTGAGTTAATCTCAGCAAGCCCTTTTATTTGATACTCATATTGTAGGAGTGTATTGAAACTGTATTCGTTATGATTAATTAGTATATTTATGTTGAAAGGGGTAGTTGCCATCTTGGGTATTTCGCCATGTTGGATTTTGAGTAACATCACCTTATTTCTCGAGTTATTCTGCTAGGAATCGCACGTTAAAAGGTAAGACCTCGTTAATCCTTAGCTCGCACAAGTTTCGACTTCTGAGGGCTGTCGTTCGTAGGGGGATGACAGCTGGTTAACGGAAAAACAATTTTAAGGTCGCCGTTTGATACGGCTTGACAAACTAATCCGTCAGAGGAGCCACCATGCCTTCTGTTAAATATTTATCCAAGTCTCCCTCCGCGTAAATGAGAAATGATAGTCAAAACTAATGTCTGTTCCTACCACCGTAGATAATTATCTAGGGTGGTACTACTCTTTACAAACGCTAGTAAGAAGCCGATGAGCCTTGTTGCCAATAATATCACGTATTCCGTATACCTAATACATCTCTTGGACTAATAATTACCATTTGGTTTGGAGATTATTCAAGAAGAAATGATTCGTTATATACTTATTCCAAATCAACTTTTTTTTAAAATAGAAATCGACGTTGTTATATTCATTACTATCTGGTCAAATAGCGGCAAAAAATTAAAATGAGCCTAGAGATTAGTGTATTGGGGCACTTGGCAACATGCCAGCAGGTGTCCTATTCTCGAGTTCGTACGTATGCGATTTCGATTTTCTGTTTCACATCAATACATATGAAATATATTTCTCTCTCCTATTTTTAGGCAGATAATTAAAATCGAACTATTCGAGAATAGCCCACCTATTTATTGCGTTGCCGTGAGAAGTATAAGGAAAACATACTTTATCATGGAATAAATTCCTTGAGCGCCAGTGGCAGCGGCACGTTATTGGATTTTGTTTTTAATATTTGTTTCATAGTGAATGTTTTGAAAATTTCCCATTGTCAACCAAGTTTTTATTAGTTTTAAATCGCTGGTAGGTAGATTGGTTCATATATAGGTATTTTGGTTGCGACTGTTGTGTAAGTTTGTTTGAATAATTTGTTGGAAATGAACCGATTTTTATTAAATTAATTGATTTTCAACGACTTGAATATTTTTTATCTTCCTACCTTGGATAAAAGTGATTTAGTGTTTTATTAATTTTTGGACATTTTTATGAAAGGACATTTTTATATCGAACATTTCAAAGGTGCGTAGTGTTTTGGAAAAAACATGTTGAAGTCAGGTAAGTAAGTGAAATATTCAATAATGAGGTGCTTAATTCAATTTTCATGAAAATAGAATAATATTCTGCAACTAGTGCGGAAAATAAGATATTTTACACTAACCACTCGCCTACGGCTCGTAACACTAGTATGAAATATCCAGTTTCCGACGAATTGTAAATTGTTGTTGTTGTTTTTTTCGTTAACCAGCTGTTATCTCCCTACGAACGACAGCCCTCAGAAGTCAAAACTTGCGAGCTAAGGATTAACAAGGTCTTACCTTTTAACGTGCGATTTCTAGCCTATACCTTTCCTACAACCAACCTAAAAAACAAGATATGTCAAATATAAAAAATACTTTTGAACGGTAACAAGTAAATTTAATTTTGCGTTACCCCTTTATACCTACCTATATAATCTAAGAGGTTGACCATCACTGGGATATCGGAAACGGTTATACAGTTTCAATTCAATGAGAGAAAACTGCATAAAAGAAGTAAAATTTAAAAAAAAATCACAAACTTTTCTGGACACACTGAATTTTTTGCTCATTTATTTTATTTTTTTCTGGTGTTATCGTCAAGCTGATGTGATGATGTCAGTTTTACTGTCCGACGTTTCGTTATCTAACAACCATCACCAGCTCAATTTTGATACTGCCCTCTTTACAAAAACTGCAGATTTTGATATTTTTTTTACAAAATTCAAATTATAGAACTAGGTTTTCTTGTAAAATGAATTGTAGGTAGATGAACGTTCTTTTTCAATTTTTTTTAAATCCATCATATTTTGTTTTTCAAGTAGGTCGTCGGAAAAGTATAATGGTGCAACACGTGCGAAAGTGGATATTTTCTGCACTAATTGCACAATATAGGTACTACTTTATTCCTCATAAAATTATCGACTTTTGTCTTTTTTCTAATCCCTTTGAATTGAACACTGGGAAACAATACCTAGATTCAACCAGAAAATGAATTGGATACACAACGAACTAAACATTTTTGTTTTTCTTTAATGTAATTTCTCTGCGTATTTATAACACCTATTTCCTGCGACACAAAAGATAATAACTAGTATAGCATCTTCTCACCTCTGGATAGGATTGTTCAGTGAAGGCCAGTATATTTTTACAGTGTACGGATATTCATACAATTCCATAGAATGCACATCTTTTGGACTTATTTTTTTTTTTTAACAAAATGCTAGGATTTGTATTCTGATAATCATCGATACCATATTGTATCGCCTTCGACTATTTCACTCATCTCAAAATTATCACGTCATCTGACCAATCACAAGTCATGGTATTATCGCGAAAATACCCCGCTGTCTTTCAATTCTGATTGGTTTATAAGCGTTGGTGTTTCTATTGACCTAACTGATGGATACCATGAAAGGCAAAGCTAAGTTTGAATTGCTAAAGGTTATAATAATATCTGGATCCGTGATGTAGTCTAGCCGAATACCACTCGACCAAATGAAAATAATCTGATACCTACTTACATCCTTATTCGATATATATCCGTAAAGCACCACTCAATCTAACGCTCTAGAGGTGTTTTGAGGAGTACATCTCGTGACCTGTAACTATTATCATATCTCAGCATGAGTGGAATATTCGTCAATATACTACAATAACATACGTCACAAAGTTTTTTTTTTAAATAATTTTCGTAGGCTAATGTCATAGTTCCGAACAAAAAGGATATGGCACTGGTCCGGAGTTTCAATCTATATGACATGCAGGAAATTCTCCAAATTTCTTCCTGAGGATAGTGCACATCTAGCAGTAAATTCAATATTTTTAAAAATTGCGTTTTTTCGAAAAACTCAAAAAAATTGTATTTTCCTCTGTTTATTATTGGAATAATAGTGCGTTCTGTGTAGATTTACCATCGCAGAAACCGAACTATTTTCCTTTTTAAACTCAGTAAAATTAATTTGTAAAATCATTGGTAAGGGGTCTGGGTGACGGGTGAACCCAAAAGGACGAATCCTTAGATTCGGAATTGGTGCCTGTAGTTGTTCGGAGTTCGCTCGAATTCCGACAATTTTGTTATTTGGCTCTGCTGTACTGACGCATGCGCTTGCAGCTGCTTTCACTCTTTGAAGGTTAAATGAAAAACTAAGCGTTTTAGATGAAGTGTCAAGAATGTATTTATTGTACGATTGGATTCACTCTAGAAGGTTTTGAAAATAACTCTTTACTACGATAACTCCGGCACCCACTAAGAAAGTGAGCAGCAGAGCCATCTATAGAAACCACAGAATGATTCCGACCAGTAACACGACTTCGTTTGAGTCGAAGATCTAAGTTTCATCATGAAAAATATATAAATCTTCTCTGAGAGAACTTGACGAAAGACAATTATTTCACAATAAATGAAATTTGATTATAAAAATAATCCAGCCTTTCGCCTATTTTCCTATACTATAGGATTGTCGGCAAACGTCGAACAGAAATAATTCAACAGCCCCATACGACTACCGAATCACGTCTATCCAACGCCTGGCAAAGTTTTTCTACAAGAATATACTTTGCAATACTTCCTGTAACAACCACCAACTGGTGGCCGAGTCTGTACTGATGAGCGAGTTGAATCGCGAAACCATTTATTTTGAAATAATTGCATTTCGTCAAGTACTCTCATTTTCAAATGAGAAATGTTTAAATATTTTTCATGATGAAATTTAGATCTTCGACTCAAACGAAGTCGTGTTACTAGTCGGAATCTTTCTGTGGTTTTTTAGAATCACCCAGTTTCTCCACAGTTACACAAAAATTGATCATCATCATCTATAGAATGTCATATCCAAAAATCAGCACAAAATCCACCAATAATAGTCTCCAATGAGTCAGTGTTATTTTGTCCAACCTTATGTAGAAACTTTGGGAAATTGCTTTCGTTTCAACAGAAATTAAATGAATATTCTCCCATGATTCCCTTCAAATATAGGTTTTCGAAAATCTGTCTTCTTGGGCTCACTCTGTATCGTGACACGTAAGAGTAGACAAAAGTTTACCTTTATTCCCTGTGAATTATCAAACAATCCACTCATATGATGTCCCATAAGTAATAATTTTTTTTGCTCACTGTGTGAAATGTATTCAGAACAGTTTGTTAGCTTCAACTATAGAATTTGCTTCGAGAAGGTCAACGGAAATACCACATTTTGGCGAGGTCAATAAACGAGTTAAAAAAAAAGAGTTTTCTGCCTCACTCTGTAAGTAGGTACACCATAACTGATATATCCAAAGCCAATCAATAATTTTCAAAGCATTATAAATGAAGAAAAATCCATTAGCAAATACTATTTTCCATATTTGGCGTTAGACATTCAAACATTTCTGTAGCTCACCCTGTAGAGCCAGGAACAATTTTAATGAAGAAAGTTATTTCTTTCCACCTCTAGCTCTAACTCAAAAAATCTGATGAGCTCCAGGAATATACGTTTCTGGTGGCATTACCCTTCAAAATACATTGTCATCGGAATCATAAACACCTACCCAATTTCATGATGATCGGGCAACTATAGGTGGGTTAAAACTCACTTGAAAGATTTCACCTGAACTTACAATAAATGAGTGAACAGAGAAACAAACAAGGCAAGTTTAATAAAATCTTGAAAAAATGTGAGCGTTTTCAGAAATATTGAATAAATTAACTGCGAAATATACTTACAGCATCCTGAGCAAGAAGTTCAGAAAAATTACTTCGCATGTGCCAGGAGAAGTTTCATTGTATTATATATTGAAACTCTAAACCCCGTCATTGATTGTTGATTTATATTTATGCATCCTCAAATTGCACTCCATGATACGCTTATGATTGATTTGGGGATCCCAAGCAACACAACGTCTTCCTTTATTTCATTTACTTGACCTGGCTCCTCCTACCGATGTTATCAAAATCACATTCTGTCTCATTGTGGAAACTGAATGAATGAAATATACAATGGCGCTTTCTATCCGAAAACTGCCGAACTAGGAAATGAGTAAGAATGTTGGTAAAGTAGGAACTGTTTCGCGCCATATGTTCGAATTTGGCTATTCCTAGCCCATTTCTAACTTTGAATTAATCTCCCAAACGATATTGTCTGGAGATTCGTTTTCAATCGAAAATAGCACTATTTTTATCAATATTTAGATTGACATAAAACAGAAGCCAGTATTGGCTTATTTTCCTCAAATGCTGACCAAAATAATCTTAAAATTCAAAATGAAAAAAATCTCAATATCATCACTCTGTACTCCAATCTTTTTTGAGTTCACCTTCCAAATTTCAACTCTCTATGTGTTACGGTTTCTCAATACAATTAAATGTCGCAATACACGACATCAGACGCCCACCTTAAAAACAATTTTAAAACAATTCTCAGCAAGCCCTTTCATTTGACAGCCATATTGTAGAGGAGTGCATTAAAAATAACTATTCCGCCATCTTGGGTATTCCTCCATGTTGGATTCAGGGTGACGTCACACACTGTACCATGTCATCCAAACTAAACGCGTATAATAAATTTCAGCTCAATCGGTTGAAGATTTCTACTTCAAAATTGAGCTGTAAGATTCCACCCGAACAAACATACCTTGCAAGTTGAATAGAAGCTTGTAAAAAAATAAAAAAAATCGCCTTTTCCGAAATGCATCAAACTTCAGAACGCTGTTATTCAGTTATGGCCTATTCTAGGAAAACAATTACTAAAATAGAATTAATCTGCGGTAGAAGTCCTTGGTGCCTCGAAGTGGAGTGGTGGGGAATTTACGAAGAATAAAAACTCAAAGTCATCAAGGTCCGAAACATGTACTTTTCCAACATCTAACTGATCGATGGTTAATTGCCTATCCATTACCATTTAACCAGTCATTTATATTAAATTGTGGAGATGACTTTGAGTTTTTATTCTTCGTAAATATAAAATAGAATTTCTAGGGAATGTATTCACGGAGTGGGGGTAACCATAAAAGTGCAAAAAACACATTTTATCTAAAAAAAAGATAATTTCCAGTTCTGTCTAGAATTTGGAGTTCATAGCAAACGTACTTGAGTTTCTTACATGTTACAGCTTAATGCCTATAATTGAGGCAGGTACTATTTCACTTGAATACCTACTAGTGAGAGGGTATGTTCAATTTCAAATAAACACCAACACAGCAAATATATTTTTTACAGTAATATCGGTAGTAATTAAACTAAGAACTGAAAAGAAAACAAATTTACATGCTCTTCGCTCGTTTCGTAGGGGGTGAGTTAATGGAGTCGGGGGTCTTCATTCTCGTCAATTAGTGAAGTTACTAGATCGGCCTCGTCTTCGTCGTCGATGATGACTGCTTTCCTGTTATTACAATCTTATGGCCATGACAAAATTTGTAAGGGGCGGAACAATTCAGGCCCGCCTTTCTACAGCCATATGCCCTTATACGGCCAGTTGTGCATCTGCATGAGATGGTCTCGATAGGGTTTTTGCCATTTCCCATCTACTTCATGACCTGGTGGTAGGTCTTCAGGAAGTGGAAATGTGCTGCGTCATTGGTCGGAGGTAGTATAGCCAGATTGAGATTGGTGATAGTTTTTGAATTTGCTATAGAGCAAAGGGATCAATACGACTGCCATTGTACAGGGTTGGCTCCCCTGCTGCTGAACTTCTTGGGGACCTGGTAGCAGGGTCTTCAAACCTCTCCGCCTGCTCCAGCAATAATAGATGTTTCCTAAGATGTCGGCAGAATTTATTCTCTGCAACCCAAGAAATGTTATAAGTGGTGTTGCAACCCGATATTGCGTGAAGGGACATACAGCTTTTGGAGTAGTACTTGTAGAAGGAGGCGGAGTAGATTGCGTCTGGATGTCCCTCTTAAGCCGGAAACAGACTGAGCTCACGTGACTTCACGTGCTATCACGTTACAGACAAAAAGTATGGAACGCCGTTAAACATATTATTTTAATGCATCAGAAGCACACTGAGGTCACCTCATGCGTATAACGTTACATCCCCAACCGCACGCGTGAGGGCATGTGCTTATTTTCTGCAAATTCACACATGTGTATCTGCGTGAGCTCACAGTATACATCGGTTTGGGGTTAGTTGTGGTTGTTTATATCGGAAAATGGATGAGATCTTAATAGAAAAAGTAAGAGAACATGCTGTGTTACATAATCATGGATTGCGAGAATATCGGGACCACCATATTCGCCAAAGTATGTCATTTTCAATTAGTCCAAGTAGAGAGTCAAATTATTCTTTACTCATTCGAAAATACATGTGAAAGCGTTGTGGATAATTTTTCAATTCCTGAACCAAACAGTAAAATTCGTCCAATTCATTTCTTTTCATGTTTATGTCATGGACCCATGCTTTCCTCTTTTTTTATTTTCCTTCTCCAGAACAATAAAAGCAGCCACAGTTTCTATTCCCGTCCGAAGAACTCATGGAGCTGGCGCTTTCCATAATTGCAAATGCACACCAACAGCACGCAAACCGACATCAAACCTATCCATTTGGGTACTACATCATAAAACGTGATTTCTAAAGCATGCTATCACGGTTACATCGTGATAACGTGATAGCACCTGAGGTCACGTGAGCTCACGTGACGTGAGCTCAGTCTGTTTCCGGCTTTACTGTTTTTTTTGAGGTGGACATTGTTCACCGCAGATGTTGTGTGAGTCAGCAGGATGAGTAAGTCAATGTCTTTCCCGACAATGATGACGGTATCATACGGGTAGGAGAGGCATTTAGTTGTGACAACTCTCAACCTGTTAGCATGGATGTGTGGCATACCTTATATACATTAAGAATAGCAATTGATCCCATAGGTATGTGCCTCTAAGAAAATGAATGAGCGTTTTAATTCTTAGAGTAATTTTTTGAGAAAAAATATTGTGTGTATTTCGAGCACACAATCAGTTCGCGTTCTGAAAACACGAATAGCTATTAATAGTTACGCAAGTCAAGAAAGTCATTTCTTTACTTACTCGTATATCTACGATTTCAAACCTTCTTTACTATCCTCACTGAACTATTTATTACGCCGCTTTCAGCCATAAAATTAGACAGAATGATCCAAGAGAAAGGTCAACACGTTGATTTTCGCATAAACTTTGATTATAACATGATTCAGTACACGATAAAGCTCCCGGTAAACAAAGGATGGCTATAACGTGCCCTCATCAAAATTGTAATATCTAGAATGCCGGGTTAATCGACTGCGAACAAGTTTAGATGAAAAAGGAAATGCGATTATCTCATTAGACAGAGTGGTGGTAAATTCGAAACATTAAAATCTGTTGAAAACGCAATAGAAACAATAGTAAGAATAACAAGTGCCCCGGCCAAGCCCGTTCATTGAAAACTACAATTTTCAACACATTTAATTGGAATTTGGCGGAAATGTCAAATACATTGGAATTTCTCCGCATCATCAAACCAGGATATCCACCTTGACACGTGTTTTAGTCACCCAGCGAACATTTTCGTTATAGTCTAAGTAGAATAGTGAAAGTTTCATTCGAGTGACCTCTCTCCATAGTAGGTATCTAAACTTTTCAAAATATCCATAATGATGATAACACTCCCTCATAAACAATCTTAGAGTGTACCCAGAGGAACAGCTTGTGCGGATAGAGACGGCTATTTTAATATTTTGTATGACGCTCATGGGCAACTGGTTTTTGGTGACGAATTCGCTTTTTTGCTGTACCAAAAACCTACCACCCTGAGTGGTCGGTATGCACTACAAGCAAGCATTTACATGTTGGGATTGGCATCTAGGCAACTCACAACACACTTGCTTTACAACAAAGCACGTCTCTCGCACATCGAAATATGCTTTCCCTATCAGGAGGGCAGGAGGATGACATATTTCGACATTATATTACTCATATTTCAACTGCGTATGATAAGATGGAATTCAGCTTGCAAGATTTGACCTGAACAAAGTAACACACCAACTACCATGTCAAATTGATAAAAAAGGTTTGAATAATGAAATAATGAAAAAAATTATGAAATTTGAGATATAAAAAAGCAATTCAGGAGTGGACTGCTTGGACATTAAATGAAAAGAAGTAATTTCGAAAACGGTCTAAACTACCCTTCCCTCCACACATTTTCACAAAGTTAAAAAAATTAGGGAAATATCTGACAGAAAACAACAACTTCCCCATACGGACATATCTGTCATCCATTTGTGTAATGTTCCTCAAGGAGAGGTATCAAATATAAGAAAAGAAATCATTTCGACTACGGTTGAGGGACACTGCACAAACGGATAAAAGATTTAGTTCAATGATATTATGGGAAAGTAGTTTTTTCCTCTCAGATATTTGCCACATATTTCCACTTTGTGGAAATGTGTGAAGAGAAGGGTATTTGGACCGTGGTCGAAGTTATTTCTTTTTATTTATTTGATACCTTCCGTACACAGACTGTTCGAACTTTGATTTATTTTTTGGGCATTGTTGAGTGGGTACATAGGGGGGTTTCAACGAAATCATTAGCCAGAACGTCATTCAGTGTTTTTTTTGAGTTAGACTTTTGATATTGTAATGTCATGAAAAAACAAATAGTAATAATAATAATACTCCCTCATAAACACTTATAGAGTGTACCCAAAGGCATAGCCTGTGCGGGTAGAGGACGGCTATTATTATTATTGGTGGTCGGTGCGTACTTCAAGCTAGCACCAGAAGTCGGGATTGACATCTAGGGAACTCACATCACACTTGATTCACAACAAGGCATGTGGCTACCTAAAGAGACCCATGTACTTGAGAAAAAAGATTCCGTACCGGAGCCTCGAACGTTTGTCTGATGTGAACCAGAAGTTCCACTGCTAGTAACAAATAAATAAATAAATAAACAAATAAAGGTTTATTTCCATAGTTAGATTGACTTCTACACAAAATTTGATACATTCATTACTCCGGAAACTCATCTTGCCGTCGCCCAAAAGGGTTCAGGAGAGGAAGAGGTTCGGGAGGACGCACTGAAAGCCGCCTCCCTCATCCCCCGACCATTTCTGGACAAGGATGAGGGAGCGCTTGTGCCAAGGGGTGCATAGGATCCCGGCGAAGGGACGCTTGCATCCGCCCCCGCTGATGGTGGCGGTGGGTCGAGTGTTCCAAATTATTGCGGGTGTGGTTCGTATAATCCATGCCTCCTGCAAAGCTTATGCATGTCGTTCAGTTTGCCTTCTATGCAGAAAATGCTTTGTCTAAGGTTTGGTCAGAGGTGGTTGTTTCGATGATGTCCCGGAAAAGGCTGTTGCAAAAAACCGGGACTGCTAGTAACCTTAGCCTCTGAGCCACCGACCATATACAGGCTGATTCACGGTGGATGGCACATTAGACGTTTCTGGTGAACCAGACAACGGATCACTTTGAAAATTTAATGGAGGGCATATTCGGACATTCTCTAGCCAACTAAAATATTTTCGACAATGCGGTGTTGTCGCTTCTATTAGAAAGCAGTAGCAACTTTGATTTTTCTCAACTTAGAGGCTTTCCAAAACGATCTTGTTTCTATGGTTTGGAATTCAATTTATGAAACTATAAATATTGATGAAGAAATCGCTATCTTGAACCACAATATCAATTTCCTAATCGATATTCATGCACCAATTCTCACTTTTTATCCGAAAAAAAGGTCATATGCACCTTGGATTACCGATAATATCAAGCTTCTTCAAAACCTACGCGACAAAGCACTCAAAAAATACAAAAATTCCCGTACTCTCGAACATTGGTCATACTATAAACAAATTCGGAACTTCACTACTTCTGCTATAAAAACCGAAAAAAAGGTTTACCTACGACATAAATTCAAGAACTCTAATTCCAAAGAATCATGGAACGAATTAAAGAAACTCAATGTTACTAAAAATAAAAAGAAAGCCATTCCTGCTCACTTGAGTGATGTTGAAGCTGCCAATAAGTTTTTTGCCAGTATCCCTATGCGACATCCGATAGTTAATGATGCTGCTTATAATTATTATTCTTCAAATGTAAAAGGAAATATTGATGAGTTTTTTTCATTCAAACCTGTCAATGAGGAAATTGTATCTCAGATTATTTTGGGAATAAAATCTAAAGCAACCGGAACAGATAATATCAATATAACTATCATCCATTTGTGTTGCCCCTTTATTATACCTTTAGTAACACATATAATTAATCAGTGCATTATTCAATGCTACTTTCCTAAAGTATGGAAGAACGCCAATGTCATTCCTTTACCCAAAATCAATAAACCCCTGGAATTTAATCATCTTCGATCCATAAGCATACTACCCACATTCTCCAAAATATTAGAAAAAATAATGGAAATTCAAATCAGAACGCATCTGAGTACATACGATATTTTACCTATAAAGCAGTCAGGGTTTAGACAAGGCCACAGTTGTGCAACAGCACTGGTTGATATTGTAGATGATTTACTGAGAGCTACGGATCAAAATCAAACGAGTGTACTGATTCTATACTTGATTATACAAAAGCTTTCGATATGATAAACCATAAAACCCTTATTTCAATATCTCATTTTCTTGGTTTCACAAATAGTGCTGAAATCTTTTTGAATTCTTTCTTAACTGATAGATTTCAACAAGTTAAGATTGACGAGAAAATTTCTTCTCCAATTGAAGTGACATCGGGTGTTCCTCAAGGGAGTATCCTGGGGCCTTTATTGTACACCATGTACACTTCCAATTTCCATAAGTGGATGCGTTATTGTAATTATCATCTTTATGCTGATGACACTCAGATATATTATTCATTTAGAGCTGATAATTTAATTGAGTCCGTCCAAAAAATTAATAATGATCTATATTCTCTGTACAACACTTCTAATGACAATTCACTAAAAATGAATCCAAGTAAGTCGTATGCATTACTTTTCAGCAAAGATACCACTCGCGAATTTTTACTGGATGCTTTACAATTGCAGATTGGAAATGAAAAAATTCCATTACTTGAATCTGGAAAAAGTCTGGGTCTTATTATCGATAGTAAACTTAAATTCAAGCAGCACATCTCAAAAAAATTGCAATTAGCCTACTGTACTTTGAAAATGATTTATAGTCACAGATTTTCACTGGATCGAGATTTGAAAAAAATGCTTTGCGAATCTCTGGTATTATCTCATCTGGATCATTGTGACGTTGTCTATGGATCCTGTCTTGATAGTGTGGATATAAAACGTATACAAAAATTACAAAACTCGTGTCTCCGACTTATATATGGCATAAAGCGCAGTCACCGGATTTCTCACAAATTAACTGAATGTCAATGGCTTGATATGTTTAACCGCCGTAAATTACATTTTGCGTGCTTCTGCTTCAAATTACTAAAGTTCAAGTGTCCCCCTTACTTACACGAAAAATTAAGATATCGTACCGATGTTCATAATTTGAATATCAGACGCCAAAATATTCTCACCATACCCTCTCACCATAAAGAAGTATTCAAGAATTCTTTTTCCTACAAAAGTGCTAAATCGTAAATGATCTGACTAAGCTTCACTTTTTTAATTTTAAATTGACTCCAAATGCTTTCAAATACAAATTTACGCAGTATCTATTTGGTATGCAGAGTAATTAGATAGGTCACGTGAGTAAAAATATTCTCCCCCATGTCTTCCCTTTCTCTTTCTCTCTCACTCCTCTCTCTCTCTCTCTCGCTGGCTCTCTCTCGCTCGCTCTCTCTTCCAGAATAATGTATATGCATATTTTAAGTTCAGGGGTGCTCATCATCAAATTTTTGCTATTAAAATTGTTGGCTTTGGTGGAAAAACAGACTCAGAGGTTTATCTCCTGACTTCTGAACCATAGTGCCATTTATATGCCTACCTTTTCAATTGTTATTGCCAAATTATGTACTTTTTTTTTGTTGTATTCATGTGTGGGTATATAATAAACGTATTTATTATTATTATTATTATTATTATTAACACTCTGTATATAATATTATTTTTGGAATCTCCAACAATTGCCCGACAACTTTTCTTGATATTTCCCTATACCTATCTGTTACCGTTTTCGAAATAAATATTAATTTAAATTTTTTTCTTCGAAAATCATGACTTCTAAAAATGCCGATATCTTTTAGTTAAGAAGTACTATGATATCGAAATTTGGTTTGGAGTTAGGTGATACTTGGACACTTCGCACACGTCAGCCTAATCTCCGTTACTTCAATACAGGGTGGTAAAAAAATACAGTTTTTTCGTTTGCTTGAAAAAGTTGCTGAAATTTGATTATTTTAAATGGAACACCCTGTATATTATTGAAAATTCGGAAAGCTGCTGAAATTTGCTTTTTTTCTATGTATATCATACCTATACCTAACTAGTCAAGTTTCGGACTTATGAGCATTTATTTGTGAAAATGTCCCTTCAGAATGGTATTTCCATTCGGTATTTGGTAAGCAGGCCATGATTACTATTTGACAGTAGCGTTGTGACATTCTCCTAATAATATCGACATTTTCGTCACTTCAGAAGTTGCAAATACCTTCAAAACGATGGAACAAAACTATTCAAACGAAGTTCTTATGAATTTGTTTATTATTTTTGGACAGTGTGATAAAATTATCAGCAGAACATGTAGAAAGTTCAATGAAATGTATCCGAATCTACCGCCAATGAACCTCAAGAAATTTATACGAATTCAGAACAATTTCAATGCATTTGGATCAACTTTAAAAGCACCATTGAATTTTCAAAGTGATCCGTTGTCTGGTTCACCAGAAACGTCTAATGTGCCATCCACCGTGAATCAGCCTGTATATATAACTTTCGGTTTTACCGGAAATAGAGCTAGGTCGAAAGTTTATGAATAAAACCATGTGAATATTTTTACGCTATCCGATAAAGCAAAAAATTCCCTTTAATGAAATATCACAAGTAGGGATTTGTTTCCTTCTAAAATAGCGGTGTAGGATACATTTTCACTAAAATCAATAAATCAAATTTTCATCAAGTAACCTCATAAAATAGCAAATAAACGAAGCAATTTGATTAGTTATTGATGTAACATGCAAACATTTTGATTCATCGCCAATACGTCTTTTTAGTACCTTTTTCAAATGAAATTCTTTCTCTTGAATTTTCAGGAACATTTCGAACACTTTTTTGAATTACCATTAAAGTATAAATCAGTATCTACGGATAAATACTTGACACACTACGCCTCTTGTTTTCATTTTCAATTGAAAAATCATTGAAGGTTGGCTTTGTCATTGCACAATTAAATAACTACGTCTACATCAGAAATAATATTTTCAAAACCCTAACCCTTTGAGAGGCGCTTAAATAATTGTAATTGGTTTTGGGTGGTCAGCCAGATTGCTCCACTTTACTCCAATGGACTTTTTCATATGGGGTTTTAAGAACAAGTATATGCAACTCATTCACCGACTTTAGAAATACTTGAATAACATTTAATTACCCACTGAAAAATCAGGAGAATTCAATTGTGTTAGCAAGAAGGCGGTCATCGGATAAAACATTTAATTGAATGAGTATTTCAACCCTCCTATTTTTTAAATGTATATTTTTTTTACAAATCACCTCTCAAAAGCAGATCTTGTGTGAGCAAGGATAAATAAACCAAAAATTTACGAAGACGTAGTTATTTATTTAGGGGTGATTAATAAGAAAATTTTGATTATTTTTGCTTAAAATCAGACAAGGAATCATAATGTTTTGACATTTCCAGATTGATCATATTTTTGAGTTTTTAAATGAGAATGTTTTCCTCTTTTAAACATGACACAGACAACTTTCAATGATTATTACATTTAAAATGAGAACAAGAGCAGTATCGTGTCAAGGGTTTATCTGTTGATACTGACTTATACTTATATTTTGAAGAATCAAAAGATAAGATATAAGTACCTAAAGAATGACGTAGCATACACAAGGAACAAAGAGATTAAAATGAAATTATAAGGGTTTGTAAAAAATTAGAAATGTTTGATATTTTAAAAGTGTGAACAAACAAACTCCTGAATTTCGTCTATAATGAAGTTATTTATAATAAATAATTTTCATTATTGTTATGGCTTTTATTGATAGAAAATTAAATGAATCAGTCCTCAAACGAGCGGCAAGATTCAATAGACAAACTAGAAATCTAAGATATCTAATTTGTTTCTTGTTCTTCAATTCAACCTTTATCTGAACAATAAAGAATCATCATAACTATATTCGAAACCGTTTTGAACAAACTGAAGTATTGATTTCAGTATTTATGTCTCACCTTTCGGTCCTTTTCACAAAGAAAATATTACAAACCTTAACGTCACTTGTGAAAGATTCACGTATCGTCTAGCAAAAGCATTGCTGTGAATAATATGGAGATATACGGAAAATATCGGTAGAATAATAAATATAAAGCTTGTCATATATTTTCTTATCAAATAGAAAACTGATCCATGAAATATTCAGCAAGGTATACATTTCACAATCCATTTCTAGCGATGTCTTTATCATTGCTATTTTTAGATGAATAAGGCGTCGGATATAGATCAATTTGGATTCAACAACGAGATTATTCTTTTAGATAAGTTTGCCAGATTTCTCCGGTGATTTTTCAATAGGCACAAATAATGTTAGTGAAAACTTTACAATCAATAACACGGCAGAACTAAAAGTGAGAAAATCAAAAACAAGAAAATCAAAACAAGTTGCACTAGTATTAGTACATTAAATCATAACGATAAAAAATAAAGATTGAAAGCATGAAATACTTGTCAGAAACTAACCACGGTTAACGAAAAGAGAATCTAGGAATAAAATTGATAGTATGGTGAGGGAAAAAAGTATTTTTGGAGTGACCCCATAGGCGTCCAGTACCCCATCTTCCATTCATATCAATGTACTTCCATATTCACCTTGTGAAATTGTACCTATTGAATCACCATTATACATCGTGTAAATTCACAGTATTTCACTTTGGTATTTATAGCGTGATTTTGCCATACAATTCATAATTTCAAGTTGCAAAATCACAATTCACTCCATAAGACTATTTGAAATAATCTCAATGAACGGTGTAACGTAATTGATTCAGATGAACACGTAACAGATAAAGATTGAAAGGGGAAACGATAGTTATTGCCGACCGATATTTTACCAAATACTTGTCAGAAACCAACTACCTCCCTAGCTAAGACCACGAAGGGTATTAATATATCAAACAAATACTTCGTTGGAACCCCTGTAACCCTGTAACAGAATTTTGTTATAATTCGGACAGGGGGGCCGCCTGTAAACAAGTTTCTAGGTTTTAACTCTCATCAGTGCAAGGATAGGTCAACAGAAACAATTTTTAGACCATCTGTTCCCCTGTGAAAATCACATTTTGACTATTTCGTTAATCTGGTCTCGGATTTCTTGTTTTTAATTTATTCTTGGTGAATGTCCTAAATCACAACATACCATTTCTTCAGTACAAACATTTTTGAAAGAAAAACCCTTTCAATTTTACGTTTGAGCAAATGCTGAATGAATAGCAGAAACTTCAGTGCCTGTTTTAAATTAGAGCTCGTGTTTTTCAATCATTTGGAAATTCAGTCCGTGCAGAACATACTCAATTATTACCTAAAAACAAACAACTAACATGTCATAATCAACTGTATAAAACCCAGAAAAGTTAGTTGTATGAAAGGATCAACCTCGGAGTGGAAGATAATAAGCAGGAAACTCGTATACAGCTTCATTTACTTCATAAAATCTCTTGTCAGCGTTTTGAAGTTCTCAAGTTCAAAGGTCACAAATTGTTTTTTTTTTTTTAATTATCTAGGTTTCTATAGCTCCAATGATGTTCACTACCATGATAAAAATTGTGGAGCATAAAATTTGAGCTCAGCCATACATACTTTAATGGGAAGATATTTGCTCATATTTGAATCGACTAATCAGCAGCGCATATTCCAAGTGACCAACGTATCGCAAGAATTGAAGGTACTAAAAAATGAGGTTATGTTTGTGGTTACCTATAAGAAAGTGAAATTTTTTTTGTAATGATTGTTTCTGGGGTCGGGCCGTAGTGGACGTGATGGTGGAGCGCTTGCCTCTAAATCACAGGGCATGGGTTCGTACACACGTTAAAAGGTAAGGGTTACGTCTTTCCTAGCTCGCACAAGTCTATGAAGACTTCTGAGGGTTGTACTGAAGGGTGCAGCCGGATAACGGAAATAACAATTTCAACAATAACAATAGTAGTAGTAATTGTGAAATTACGTAGATTAGCGTCTGAAAAAATTATCAACAGAAAGGAGGCATTTTGTGTTCTCAATAAGAGAAATTTAAGCTGTCACATGTTGAAGTTCCAGAACAAAATTCAATTTCAATTGAATTTTCATTTCAATTACCTAATACATATCAACAACCTGATGGTACAATATGATATAAATATTTAATTATTTCCTTGACAGAGGCGCATCGATTATTAAGTCGAAAATTCATTGGTAATGATATATGTTTTAATTTTGAATTTGAATTGTTTGGGACTACCCCTTTTCTTCATTGCTTCAGGTAGATTGTTGTACAATTAAATGCCAATGAGGTGTTGTTGTTCAAATTTTGTGCAATACTTGGGGTGTTTAAATATGATAAACTAAGCATTGTACTCTTTGTATTCTCCTAGAATTGACAATTTACTACCTCCCAAGAACTATAAATTTTTCTCATTACCTCAAAACACTTGATAACGGTCGAAGATAACCGATCGAAACGTCGTGTTCAAGTAACAATTCGATGGATTTAGAAACCGCTCCTCCTTAATACACCAATCAATAATTAGTAATTTCTAACAAAAATACTAGTAGGAAACCGACTTTGCCATCACATGAAAAACAGTCCGTAGTTGTATTCTGTTATGTTTTGGACTCGCAACTGTCATTTATTGATTTGTTATAAACATTTAAAAACAAAAAACTGTTTTTTTATCAGTTGTTTGCTTATAAAATTGAAACTCCTCAACATTATAATTGTTGCTCTAACGAGAAATATTGTAGATAATTGAAATACGAACAAAATGAGTGATCGGATCATTAGTAACGGAGGAAAACTGGAAAAACCGGAAAATTTTGCGATTAAAAAAAAATCATATCTCCGCCATTTTTCAATTTGTAGGTTTGGCCCTTCCCATGAATCATGTGTACTTTGTGTGTGCACAAACAGGCGCTGTCGGATTATTAGTTTTGGCACAATTGCTATTTACTAATACATTTGTACTTTTCCAACTTTCTTGGTTCGTGAAATTGTCTCAATAAATACCATTTGTGCTCACAATACTATCGAAAATTCTGAGAAATCTTGAACTCTATCAAATTGCTTTGTGGTAACGCTACTCGTCCTGCGGACTCGTTGTGTTATCAAGCAATTTGATCTAGTTGATTTCTGACAGAATTGCTATCGATAGTTTTGAAAGCACTCGTGGTATTAGTATAGTATAGTATTTATTGGTGTTTTTGATAATGAATCATCACACAAGTCAAAAACAAAAGATAAGTACATATGTATATGTTTCTAGATATAGATAAAATCAGACAATAAGTCGTCTCAAGTAAAAAATAATGATACTGAACTATGGTTAAAAAATCAGTGTATAGTCAAATATAGCATGATACAATATATAAGTAAAATAAGGATATAATAGACAATAACAGTCTTCTTAATTAAAAATAAAATTTAACGATGAATGAAGGATCAATACAAAAGTCAAAGATATGATATTACCCCCGATAGTACAATTTCAATATCTCAAAAAGTTTTTGAAGGTAGAAGTTAGTACCACAAAACGTATATTCTCATTTTGCTGCAAAATCAAATCAAAATCAAATCAAATCACTTTATTGATCCTGTGGAACATGCGTTATAGGATGTCAGATTTGTACGTATATAAGATAACACTAAAAGTAAAGTTGAAGATACAGAGTATGTATGATTATTATAAACATACAATATACAATTAAGAACGAAACAGATCAATTCCATTCACATCCAATAAATGAGATGGTGATATTATATCACAGATTGAAGAATTCATCAATAGTATAAAAATTATGATCTAGGAAAAACCTTCTGAGGGAGCTTTTGAAAACTTGGATTCTATGAGTAGTTTTCAAATATATTTGTAGCAATTTATGTGGAAATAATTTCGTTTTCGTATTTACATTATGGTTAGAAGAATTGCGATTAATGAATATTACGGCATCAGAAATGATCAAATTCTCTTCTCTGATTATAAAATCAAAGTTACTTTCAATCAAGCTTGTATTCAACCAACGTCTGATCATCGAACCACAAACAAATCTCATTCTCTGAACTTCTCCGAAACTTGAAAATAATTATCATTCAGATGCGGGACCGGAGAGTTCATATAAACTCGCAACTTTTCGAGAGTGTTTATCGAAAGGATCTTCTCGGTTGTTGTTGGATTCTGGACGTCAGGAAAGATCGCCAACCGAGATAAATGGGCTCTCTACAACTAGAGAGTTTCCGGTACAAATTCCGCCAAAGTAAACTGCGGGAGACTGCCTAAAAAGTTTATGGCTATGCTCTTTGACCTTATTCGAGAAATAAACCGACTCAGTGATAGAATTTCCAGAAATACTGGATTGCCACTGAGAAATGTAAAGTGAACGAACAAAAATTGCTATACTTAGGTTTTGAAACAAAATTTATGTGCCATCGTGAATGTTTTAGGGGTACTGGAGTTACAAGATAAGGAATACTAATTCTTTGGGAGTTTTTTATGAATTCCAAATACATATCTGAAAGTCATATTTTGGGGGAAAAAATTTGGTTCGACCCTTTTTTGGGGACCTTTCCTTTCCACGAATCAATAAAAATAAAAAACAAATAGAGTGAAATCTGTATGAGATGTGTAGAGTGTAGAGATTCGCACAAACCAGTAGTTTTCAGAGACCATGTATCCATCAGCTGGAATCAAGGAGAGCATACGAAGCATAGGATTGCATAAATCAGAAACTGGTAGAATTATTTTAGTTGAAATGATGAAAAAACAAAGATTGACACAATACATGATTTTTCACGTTCACCAACAAATTCTTCATATACCTACTCAAAAATAATTTCGCTAGTCTTTTCCTCTTCCAGATATATTTTGATAACAATTATTCAATTATAATAATACTCACCACATTTGAAATGACCAAAATATCATTACCAAATTTCGAACTTAGTTTAATTTTATTCTGGTCAACTCATTAACAAACTCTTAAAGAGATGTAAGTGGATGATATCCTCTCGAGTGTAAAGCTGAAGCATTAGACAATTTTTGAAAGTAATGTTTAGGTAGAAGTATTTCAATCTTCACGTATTTATATCCATTACTTTTTACTCGTAAGAATATCATCAATTTACAAATAGATGGTGTCATAGGAAACGAAGGTGTTAAGACATGAAAATTAGCTGCTTCTCCGTCCTCATCGTGTTTAGCTTCTGCAATCTGTGATATATATTCTCTAAGCTATTTTTTTGCTATTGTTTTTGTTGATATATAACTGTGTTTTGTTTAGCGTATCATCCCGAGGCCACACAGAGCGCTATGCTAGATTTGCTATGTAGGTGCGCTATAACCAGTGGCCACACCAAAAGCTACATATGAAACGACGTGGTTCACATAAGTATCGGTAGCGAGCACAGTTACATGAGTTTGTGGAAGTGTTTCATTCCATCCGGGTGATAACCCCTAATATAATGACTGATGAAAAGAACTCAACAGAACGGGAATTGTCAACTTCTGATTCATCCAATAGTTTCACATCATCAAGCGATGGTTAAAGAAGCCGTAGGTACAAAAGAAATAATAATAAGACAAAGAAAGTTACCAATGACGCCGTTGATACTAAAAGAGATCTGAGGGTAAGTGTCATGTCAGTAGTTATCCCTGAAATCAACCCTTTGATAGATGATATACGTTGGATAAAAATAGTAGATCCTAGTTTGCGAATTTATGGCTGGAATCCAATAAATAATGTAGGATGGTCTATGGTTACATAAGAAACTTGGAAACAAAGCTTCCCAATGTTATTTCAAGACTTGACGAATCATTAACCTAGGGAATGCAAATTTCTGTATATATTTTTTGATATTTGGCCAATACAGATACTTTGAGACTGAAAATTTCAGAAGAGATTGAAATACTTTTGATTTTCGAAGCAATAGAATATCAAATTATCTGTCAAGGCTGCAAGAATTCAAAACACAACAGATCTTGTTGGAATTAAATGTAATAAATAATTCCAGGACGAAACAATAAGGAAAGTATCAGTATTATCGTTGACAGGTACGAGGAAATGCTCCAATATTCGTAATACCGCAATAGAACCTCATTATAATCCAAGTAGGTAGAGTGGAAATATCAATTTGTATGATATGTCTACAAGAAAGTGTAATTCTTGTGCTAAAAGAGAGCTTTGTCCTCACAGAGAGAAAGTATGCAATTTTTGTGAAATTATTAGTAATATTAAATCTATCTGTCGCAAAAAGGATATTCCAGAAGATTAAAAATCAATAGGGAGGTTATTCTTGATGGTATTCGTACAATGAGATTCATAGATTTAGGTACAGTCCAGGCAAATTATTGCTCTAGACCCTAAAAACTGCTCGAGAGCTTAAAATCATTTTAATCTCTCTTGGGGGTCTTGAATAACGGGTATATGATTTGACGACGGTACCTAGGTTGTGCTTCAGATTTGAGACCCTAAAAACCGCAAAATATCCGCACTCTTTTAAAATTTTCACGTATAACTCGAAAAATACGCATCCAACAGAAAATGGTTATCCATTTTAAAAGAGCATTAAATTTCGCGTCGGATAATTGAAAAAAAAAAATGAGAATCGGTTAAGCCGTTCAGCCGCAATCTCCCGTCAAAAATAGTCGATTTTAACCAATTCCGCTAAAAAGTTCATAACCCTCAACCTCTGGCGTCTGTAGGTCGAAAATGTCTGCTCTGATAGAAAAATGTCATGATACCAAAAGTATGGGAAATTCAATTCTCAATCAGATGCTTCTTGAAATTTAGGATTAGGTAACTGAGGAATTGCTGAGATATGAATTTAAAAAAAGGTCGTATCGCCAAATTTCCGCCAAGGCAATCCAACGCGAAAAACTTCGTCGGAACTCAAAACTTTTCACGTTTTTGCATTTTTTCGAGTGAACGTAAATGTAATCAATTCAATTTAAACTCAAAACAATTTTAAACAATGTAGGACGAATTGTATCACTTTATGAATTCATTCACTAAGTCACTGATTTTTTAGGAGTAGTTGATCATCACATAAAGGCTGAAACACAATGGAAGTTTTCTTCACATTCTTTTATTTGTAAAATTGATATCCAAAATCACAAAACTTAAAACTTATTACATAAAACTTCTATTGTGTCTACGGCTTAACTAAGTTTGTTGCTCTTTAATGAGGAGGAAATGTGTCTGAACAGTAAAGAATTAGTTGGAAAGAACATTCAAAGAATATTTGGTTTGGTAGTAGGCCCTCTTATTTTTCGCAATCCTGAAAATCAGAGGGGAGTAGGCGCCCGGCCACCAGATATTTTGTGCTTGAAGGTTCCCTTTCCCAATCACATATTCCTAATGAAACCTGAAAATACAATCAGCAAAACGTGATCTACAGTCCTAACAATATCCGAAGATACAAAACGACACATCATGTTTCTCCGTGCCTCCAGTGGCTGTGACACAACCTCTTAATTTTTCTGACAAGGCAAAGTCAATATCAACACCCTAGCCAAAAATCCTGAGCTCCGATCTTCCCCGATCATAAAGCCACTCCTGACCGGGATTCCGAAGTCACGATCGAGCATGAATCGTGTCGTTTTCACGAATTTGAGAATTCCGAGCCTATACGCCGATCGTATATGTGTTGCAAATAGTCTACATTTTGACGAAAAGTGGATTCCGATTAGGCCTCAATGGTGTCGTCTAGACGATTTTTATGATTCCGAGGCTATATGACGATCGTAAATGTGTTGCAAATTGCCTACATTTTACGATTAGTATTTTCTTGTCGTCAGTATATCTATCTTGGTCTGATATATGTGTTGCTCTTTTTATTAGTAGTCATTATTGCTTATGTATTTGTTTTCATCCCGTTATTTACGTATGATCCATACTTCTGCAGTAAGGATTTTTCATTCAGAATGGCTTTCAGAGCAACCCAAAAGTTTACTGGGAGTTGATAACGAATTTCATGGGGAAAAGGGCATAGCTAAGTGGCGAATAGATTACCCTGTTGAAGGAATTCTTTCGAAGATTTCTGAGGGTTGTGCTCGTAAAGGTACAGCCGGTTGACGGAAACATTAACAATTTTTTTATTATTATTACAAGGTACCATTACAACTCTTGCAATATTTTTTGAAAATATTAATATTATTAACGAGTTCATAAGGAATAGGATGTAGGTACCTATAATGATATACAAATAAGTATGCACCAAATGTACGTATTCCTTTGAATTGAATTTAAACAGAAAAAGTAACAGAATTACTGCCCCCGGACTCAGATGATTAGAAATGTTTTATAGAATCGAAATGTGACGTCATATTCGAAATATCGGTACTATGCTTCCCATTTCTAACGTTCGAATATGACGTCACATTCTCGAAACATTTCGATGCTATGAAACATTTCTAATCATCGGAGTCCCAGCCCTGGAACCTACACTATGCGAGAATGGATTCCTAACAAAGATATACATTAACAATTAAAGATACTTCTTATAATGATAATAATAGAAGTTGTGTACATTATTAATATTATTATAGAATATTAAACCTATCTAGCAGGTAGGCATCCCGGTTTACTGCAATATTAATATATAATATATAATACTGCAAATTTTATGCCAGTAATATAATTTATACACTGCAATGAAAGAAGAGGCTATTTCAAAAGTATTATATAGAGGTATAGGTTACCTATTGCGATTACTAATTTTTTTATTTTTTAAATGCTCCAAAAACAGCGGATGAATGATTACAGAAATAGTCAGGCAATTTGTCTAACAAATTCAGTGGAATTGTAGACAACTGGAAATTTCCAAACATTCTAAATGCATTTCGACTTCACGGTCGCGATTTATGTTTTCAAAGTTAATTGGAATTGGTAGAGGTACACCTACCTACATAAGTCATGAAAACTTGCCCCTAACCTAACTTGCTTATATTTTCTGAATAAAAATAGCTAGGTATAGAACATGTACTTTATAGCATCCTACAGGTCTTGTAGGCGCAGTGATTACAAATTTCTTACAGCAAACTTGCAGAGTAGGTATATGAAAGTTTTAACAAACTTGCACTTATTTACTACATTTGCAATTTCAGTACAATACCTCTCCTCTTGTTACTCTTGTTTAGATTCAAGGAAACCTTAGGTACCTACCTATACAAGGTAGAATTAAGCGCAAAAACAAACATTCAAGAAATAAATTTCCTTCATAGAATAAAATGTTCAATCAATACTCTGGATTCCTTCAACTAATAATGTAAATTTAAAATCACAAAAAACTAGCAGATTGAATAAAAAATATTGAGAATATCGAGATTATGTCAATTCAATTCAGAATTTTATGTTTAATGCGGTTTAATTCATCACCTTACCGTTCCATGTTGATTTTATTGTGTTGAGTGATCGAGTACCGAAATCACCCGACGATTTTATTGGGAATCAATTATTACAGTCGAATCGTCCAAGAATGTCATTTAGGTAGGTATTTACAGGAAATTTCCAATCAAACCAAGAGGTCCCGAGTTCGAATCCCGGTTTGTCCACATTTTTTTAATTCACTTCTAATTTTCATCTTCCCGTTTGCTATGCCAAAAACTTATTCTGGATTTTAAATTCAATTACAGACGTTAATGCTACTTCATTTTTTCATTTCATCTTATTTTCTATGATCTACGATCATGTTACCTCTATTTTCATTAAGTACCGAGAACGATTATTGCTTGTCGTCTGAAGTTCTAATCGTTGATCGTTCGTTCGTTCGTGATCGAATCGAAAGTTCGGAATCCCAAGGCAGGTTGCTGAGGCTGGAGTGAGGTTCATTGCAGCAGTAAAGTCAGGCAGCAGAAAAGCCCTTCAACTTGGAGTCGTTGCCCCTTCAGTGAACTGGCCGCTCGCCAACATTATTTTAGGGCGTTCTTGCAGGTGCAGAAGTGGAGGGACCGACAGATCAATGCTGATCAATGGGGATGGAAATCTGTCTTCAGCACCCGAGGAATTGTTCAACCCCATTTCTTGAATAGGGTTCCTGAGCCTGTCCGGAACCTCGATATGAAAAAAAGTTGTCGAAAAATGTGTCAGTAGTTTTGAAGCCAATAGTTGTGTTGTGGCAAGACTGAATCCTTATCCGAAGTTCTCTATTAGCTTTTACCTTGAAAAGAATACTCACAAATCAGACGAGAGACAGGGAAATCATTATACGTATTACTGAATAATTGTATTGAAACTGGCCTATTTTTCAACTGTTTGTGTATTTTAAAATGAAAATAATGTCTGGTTTATTCTCTTATATCAATTTCACCTCTTATTACCTTTTCAGCTCACTCTCCTAGAAATACATGAGAATCCCAGTCTCAGTAGGATTCTGATGATGGTGGCTTGTTGAAGTTAGGTATATATTATCTTAATATAATTCATAAAATAAAAATAATATAAGTACTCAATTCTGTTATTAAATATTTCAAATTCTAATCCTAAAATAAATCTAAAATATTATGAAAATCATTGATCTTTTCCATATCTTCTTCTTCTTTTGATGTTGTTGGCGTTATGTCCTTGCGGCGCTTTTTAACAGCACTCCCCTCATTTCCATATCTTACTTTTACTACGAAATTTCTAGTTCATCTATCACCTTCCTTCTTTGAGCAGTTCATGAATAAACATAACGCAACTCTACAGTAAATGCGAAATCACATTTATAATAGCTCGATCCAGCAGAAACATAAAACAGTCTATTCTAGGATGAATAAGGGAACTTATTAAAATGGCCATGAAAAGCCTTGGGGAGATGTTGTAAAGCACTTATTGAAAATTCTCGTAGGTAACTTGACAAACCATCAATTCTCAAAATATCCCGATGTAATACATATCAGTTGTACTTGGTATGCAATCTTTTGGAATTAATGTGAATAAACAAACGGATCCCAGAATGATTTCGAAATGTTATTCTAATAAAGCTCAATCTGGGCAGACTTAATCCCTTATAACGTGATTCAAAGACTAGCTCATTCACAAGGGTAGCTTTCCGGGGTTGCTTTTCATTACTTCGAACTAATTAAGCTTCATGAACGTATCAGGCTATCTCATTGAAAATCAAAGTATCAAACCCTCTTCACTGCCACGAAAAGCTTGTTAACGAGATACCGACCACCTCTCATCGCAACGTTTTTTTAACAAGAATTCTGGTCAAGTAGAAACGTGCATACAGAGTGAGTCACAATGAGAGCGGCAAAGTGCGGGAGCTGAATCTTCACGGCATTTTATGATAAAATATTACGTGGAATAGAAAAATCATACGAAACCACCCAATAACAAATTCTGGAAGCCTTCATTCAATAATGGATTGATATAATTAAAGAGGTCATTTTAATACATGTTGTGTAGATTCTATTACTTAAAAATTAATAAAATGTAACACAATTTTGAACTCAATTCGAAATGCAACTGTATAGTGCAATAAAAATGCACTTAACTGCCTATCTGATTCATTTCCACGGTAAGACAACGAATCTATTTCAAATACATGAATTCAGTAATGTATACAATTGAGCAAACTCTGTATTGTCTCTTAACTAAGTGCCATTAATTCAGCCATCTCCAGTCAAGGGTCCTGCATTTATAACCGC
Source organism: Chrysolina americana (assembly GCA_958502065.1). Lineage (NCBI taxonomy): Eukaryota > Metazoa > Arthropoda > Insecta > Coleoptera > Chrysomelidae > Chrysolina > Chrysolina americana. The sequence continues at coordinate 48,377,629 of OY293416.1, forward strand.
AGTAAATTTTTTTTGGAACATTCCAGGTACGCCGAGAGACGACGAGAGAGGTTAATAATAACCTAGACGTCTAGATCGTTTCTCGAAGCGCCGAGAACGATGACGTAATCGTTTGAAATTCTCGGTTATTCGGAATTCCACTCTTGCGAAGAACAATAAGGAAGCGGTCAGTTCCGGCTCCAGGATCGTTACAATGCTAACCTAGTGACATATTTTTTATTCTGGAAATAAAGTAAGTAAGTGTGAAGGCGAATTTTGTAATTTTTTATTTTGCCATAACTAGTAACATAAAATAGTAGAATGGAGAATCAACATGTAAAAAAAATCAAAATCAAAAGAACAAAAATAGCTTAATGTTGACGACTTTCAAACATAGTTTGGAAAAATAACGACAGATTCACCTTCAAAGAGTTGAACTTTTTTTCAAGTTTATATATTTTACTTTGCAATATGGATGAGCGAATAGGTACATATAACTTGGAACTTATATTGTAAATTGAATTAATTATTTTGAATGGTATTTGAAAAGAAAAATCCAAAATTATTTGTATCAAATATGGGTAGGGAGTTCGAAGAAATAGTCATTTTAAGAGCTGTTGAAAATAGTCCCAAGACGTCAACGCGAAATATAAAAACACCAACAAGCCTACCAAGAGCCAACAGTAGGCAGATTTTGGAAAAGCACGAATTCGAACTGTACAGGAGATTTTGAACACCGTGTGGATTTTTGCCAGTGGTTCCTGGAAAATTCTCACCAAGTTCTTGATTGTATTTGGCCAGACGAAGATTATGTTATCAACCTCTACAATTCTTAGAGTTGGGCACAACAAAATCCTCATTTCATGTGTGGGCAGGTGTTTTTCGGGATAGAATTATCAGTCTATTTATTTATGAAGGCACTCTCACTTCGCAGAGTTGTTAAGGAATTTTGAGGCAACAAATCGAACTCTTTGGTGATGAATTGCTGCTAATGGTGCTTAAGAAAATCTAGTGAGATAGAGCTCTGCCTCACAACAATTTTTTGACTGCAATTGTTAGCAATAATTGAATAGCCAACCAAGGACCCAACCATCGGCCGGCCAGATCACTGGACCTAACGCCTACGGACTTTCATCGCTGGAAAAGGTTGAAAGATCTTATTTTTAAATTGCCAACCAACCGACACAAATTGCAAGCGGCAGTGATGCAAAGATTTGCTTCTCTTACTGCCATTGAACTTATCATAATTAATTCCGCAGGAAATGTTCAGAAAAAGTGCCGAGAAGAAGCTGGCAGACATTTCGAACACCTCCTCTGAAATAATATTCAAGTTATGATAAGTAAATATAGTATCAATTCTTATCAGTTTTATTGAAACTATAAGTTTTAATTACTGCTGAGAAAAGCTCTATCATTTGATAGCTAATATTGGACAATTGCTTTCTGTTTTATCGCCGTGTCCGTCCAAAGCATACTTGCTCAAAGTGTGCGTTTCAAAGTGTACATGAAGAAACTTAAAAGCTCTGTGTTTCAAAGATGACTAGTGTGCTATATTGTTGGAATGGTAATCTCAAGGTCTATTGAAATATGCAGAAATATACTGATAAAAAAAGTATTTTTCCATTAATAAGTATTGATTCATTATTGTGATTTGAAATAATAAATAACTTACACCATTGAATTCTACGTACAAAAGTGCCATGGCAACGTTTTCAAATAAATAAATAACTTTTGATAGGAACTTTTCAAAAATACACATTTTCGAATAACAAGCTATGACTCAGAAACAATGATAGATATCGATATGTGGTTATAACCATTGAGTTTGTCATGAAAATTGACCCTAAGACACCACCATCAGTTTTTATCTCTCTAGTTTGGAAACAGGACTTTCCCTTCAAATTGGTTCAGTTTGGCCCACTCTGTACAAGTGGTCATTAAAAATAACCTAATATTAAAATGTTATTTTATTTTTGAGACGTGCTTTTCAATTGTCTCATGAGAAAACATATAGACCTCAATTTAGACACAATGTTGACGATGTGTTCTTTCCATATTATTTTATAATCTGGGATAATTCTCAAGAATTTAGTGGAATTGACTTATTTTATTGTTTTCAGCAGTTTTATGCAAATAAATACATTAAATCGAACAAAGTTCATAAATTGTGTTTTCGAAGAGGATCAAATAAATCAAAAGAAATAATTTCGACTACGGCCGACAATACCCTGCTCTCCACACATTTCTACAAAGTGGAAAAATAAGATAAATATCTGACAAAAAACTACTACTCCTCTCTACGGACGATGAATCACATCTGTCATCCATTTGTGCAACGTTCCTCAAGGAGAACACTATTTGCAAGTGATGATTGTAATAAAGCCACTGACTATCATCCTACATTTTGTTGGAAATGACCACCTGCATACATGCTCGACATGACATGAAGATAATTTTGCTGTAACTGATTATAAGGCCATTTCTCACACAATATTGGTTTCATCGGAATTTGTCCTTGGATTTTACATTGACAAATAAATGTATCATCTGCATATGCTAGTAAGAATTGGGGTCCTCAAAATTTCAGGTAATGTGAAATAATGAAAAGAAGTAAGATCAGCACACTGGAAGTTAAGACTCTTGTCATCCTTAGCTTGTATAATTCTCCCCAATACTCGAGGATTGCTCGTAAGGATTCAGCTGAATGAATGATATAATCCATTTGTTCAACACATTTGAAGAACGATATAAAGTTCATACGTATGAATGAATTGAAACTGAATATTTCAATAACCTGTTCATTTTTCAATTTGCATACTGGAATTATTGGTGCATGAAATTAATTGAAAATCATTTCATTAAATTCTTTTCTGGAATTACAAAAGAGTAAGTTGGGCGAATGAATTTTATTCAACAACATATTGAAAATTCCACAACGAAATTATAAATGTTCATTCAATTCCATATTTACAACTTTTTGATATTGTTAACTCTCTGCGTTTTGATTATGGAGTATTACATTTTTATTTTCCTCATGTGTTTTTTTTCCACATGTGACAAGTATACATTCAAGACCGTCAGTGTTACTATGTGATTTGCTTTATTATCACTATTTGAGAGCCACACATATGACAAATTATATAATTATTTGTTTCTGAATCCTACTCTAATAAGAAAGAAGAAGTATATCCTCGTGCAATTTTGATGTTGAAAGTAATTATTTCCAACAAATGTGCTGAAAAATAGCAAAATGTGCAGCAAACTATTTTCTTTAAAAAAGATTAATACTAATACAGCCTTTCGCAATATCACAAGAGATTCCTCGGCAAACATCGAAATTATTCACCAGCTTTTCCCGACACCTAGAAAAGTTTATATAAGAATACATTTCAATTACAAGGCTTTCTGTAACAACTAGCAAATGTTAATCAAACAGGTGACTTGTCCACAAAAAAAATTTATTAACCAATATGAATTATTGATCAAAATCACGTCAATTGACAATATTCCACAGGCTATCGGTGATCGGTTTGCTGTCAGGTTGGTAATGAATATTGGTTTTTAATATTTGAAACACTGTATTTAGATACACTGACATGTGCCATGTGTCAGCAATGACAAATGTCAAATTATTATTATTAATCTGACAGATGTCAGTGTATCAAAATAGAAATATTAAAAACAAAAATTCATCACCAACCTGACAGCAAAAAAAGATCACCGATAGCCATGTGTAACAATAATAAAATTCAGTTAAAAAATTGTTAATTTTGTATTAAGTGCGTGAAAACTCGAATTTTATTCACGAAATACAAACAACATTTATTGTACAACTGTGAATGTGAATTCACATCGTCTGAAATATATTAAAAATTAATACTTCCAATACATGTTGACGTGGTTTTGTGTCTCGATAAGTTATAGCTTTTAAATGACTGTTGTCTTGAAAATATTAATTAATCAATGTTTTCGTTGAAATCGTATTAAAAAATGTTTCCTGTCTGAAAAAAATAAGTCCAAAATAACGAAATAATACTACTCTTTTCCATGCATGTTATCCTTAATGTTATCAATACTTCCAATACAATTTCACAGCATCCAGTGGTCTTTCTGTGTCGTTACTATAGAAACGGTTTGTTGGCATGCCGCGTGTTTGACCGTGTTTGCTTGTAGTTGCTTCAATTTCAAGTTCTTTTCAAGAAGATGTTGATTATGATAGTGGAAGTGAAACTCCATCAGATATATCTGAGAAACCAAATGCAATAGTATCTAATATTTTACTGGCCAAATCCAAGTTAGTATAATATCAGAAAACATATGACCAATTTCGTTAATGGTGCGACAAGAAACATGTAAAAAAGTTTTCTGAAAATGTGCTTATGTGCTATTTTGAGGAAAAATCAAAAATTATAAATCCTCCTAGGTTATGGAGTGTCTACTCAATGTTGAAAAGTACATTGAATGTGAAGAAAAATATTGATATAAGGAAGTTTTCAAAATTGGTCCAGCTCATTGAGAACAAAATCGGCGGATACCGAGGAAAGAAATCTAAAGTTTTATCAGTGGATCATATCAATAAATTTCTTCAAGATGCTGATAACGGATCATAATTTTGTAAGATTAGTAGTAATTTCAATATTTTTTATTTGTAAGTTGTCCTAATTTTGGGTGTCAGCAGTGAAGAATGATTACATATAACTATTGATGCCATTGAAGATGCTGGATCTATATTGATTGTTAAAATACCTGATACGAAGACCTATTACGCAAGAACGTTTACTATTTCAAATTATGATTATATTGAGATATACCGCAAGTATAGTGCACTACGGCCGCCTCATACAAAAAGTAACAGATTATTTTTGAAATATTCGAGAGGAAAGTGTATTAACCAACATGTGGGGATATATAAATTAGGAGAAATTCCCAGCTTGATTGCAAAATGGCTTGGAAAAGACATGTATAAGAGCTACACATGTCACTGTTTCAGGAGAAGCTCTGTAACTCTTCTGGCCAATGCAGGCAACATAACATCCATAAAATGTCACACTGGCTGGAAATTTGCCTCCGTAGCAGCATATATAGAAGATAGTTTGAATAACAAAATTGAGATTTCTAACAAAATGCTGAATTGTCCATCTTCTTCCAAACAAATTAAAATATCTGATAAAATTGTGGAATCAACTCTCCAAGAAATATATAACGTTTCTGATCAGCAGCAACATGTAACATCTTCGAGAATTTATGTTGGAAGTAGTTGTTCAAACTTCACTATCAATCATTATTCCAATATATGAAATTGTTTTTTGATGGATAATCAATTTATAATTGACACTGCTGAAAATAAATCCTCCAAAAAGTAATATTTCATGTTTATTTTGTGAATTATTTTGGCAGTGAGTAGAGATGCAGAAATGTCAAGTTTTTTTGACAGTTGTACAAAAAAAAATTATATCACATCAACTCCAAAATTCTTTTCCGTTTCTTTGAGCATTCAGTGTATCGACAAACGAATTCCAGTCTCTATTGTTTGTCCAGAGAGCACATTTCTGTGCGAAATACGGAGAAAGAAGATAATCGAGTTGGGTTTAATCTTGTTACGATCACGAGCAAAATGAATGAAACTTGCATCAAATTTCGATTAGAGCTATAAATTCCTATTTTGTTCGAAGCTCCATTTTCATTAAAAACCACAACGGTCAATCCGCTGTGAATATCACGATAGGTAACCGAAAAATAATTGGATATCAATTTTTCTTTCATGTGAATTGTTCACATATTGATAAAGGAGGTTTCTGAGATATCTGAAGTAAACAAAGAAAATAAATCGGTATGGGACGATGAAAGCTATAAACCGTATCGTTCGGCAATATGAGAACATTTTAAAAATGAAAATATTCGCACGTATACTGTCTGAGCGAACACTCTTCGCAGGCGAACAGGTAAACGAAAATATCAGTAAATAAGGCAAAGAAAGGTCTGGCTATGAGAAAAATCCGGTTATCCATAGATTAATCACGTAGTATGAATGCAAATTTCCCGATGCAGATGTGAAATTTAACTTACACTTTGAAAAAGCCAACGTTTTGGTGGACATTATTTCTTATTTTGAATGATCATCTACTGATAATCATTTACATCGACTTATTCTTCTGTAGCAGAGCTAGGAGATATGCCACTGACAGAAAAGTCGGTCGGAAAGATAAGATACCTCATGTCTAGGCAAATACTGTTTCAAAACCATTTGGAATTTACAATTACCTATTCCCAAAAATATAAATCTATTCAACAATAAGTTTGAGAAAAATTAGATTTGAGACGGGAATCGACAATATATTCTCAAAAACATGAAAAACATTCAACTTGCTGTTTCAACCGAAAGTTTCAATTTGATGCAAACCGCCACAAGTAAGGTCAGATAAACACGGTAATGAATCGATATAGTAATATGGGAAAAAAAATTGTAAAATCTGTTTTTACGAATCACTTAGGTTTTCTGAGAAAACTCCTCAAAAGCAGAGCTTGTGCGAGCAGGGGAGAGCCGGGACCTACAGCTTACATTGAAGTGGATTCCGAACCACTTTAGCTCAGTGGCAGGCAGTGTAAATATTTCAAAAAAGACAGTTCCCAACATGACTTGTTTCAATGACGAACATTCAGAATGAGAAGTTTTCATGTTGGTAATTTCTCTTCCCAAGCATCAAGGACGAAATAATTTGTAAGGTTGACCACCAAATGCGGAACCATCCAAGGTGAAGTCAACACATATTAGGCATTCCCAAAAACCGTTACTTCTTTACCAAGGCACCCACGTTAATGGTAATAATAAGATATCTAAAAACCCTGTTGTATTATGTATTAGTTCTCGATTCTCCGCTACGTTGTGCTTCATCGCTGACAGAAAACTGTTTTACTTTTTTTTATATTGACTCTGTTATCTTATTGTTTTTTTTAAAAACGAATAAAGCTATCATACATTTGACTTTCAGGCCTATACTGTATCACTTCCGTTAAAAATAACGTCAACGTTATTCGCCATTTCCGTTATTTTGCTATGATTGGTAATAGCAAAATAACGGAAATGGCGAATAACGGTGACGTTATTTTCAACGGAAGTGATACAGCATAGGGCTGATTATTATTATGGAAAAAAGTAGGGAATATGGATAAATGCCAAATTTATACGAAACTTCCACAGATGGCTTAGAACATGATAAAAATGAAATATCCATTAAATTTTTTCCGCAGAAACGTCATTTTCAAGTTGAAAAAATTGTTAAAATTGTTATATCCGTCAACCGGTTGCACCCCTACGTGCAACCCTCAGAAGTCAGAGACTTGTGCGAGCTAGGGGAAGACGTAGCCCTTACCTTTTAATACGTGTCATGCCATGCCATGTAATCACTATTTCATCGTATCTTTTTGGTTGAAACGCACTGTGTTAAGCCAAAAATACTTTAAACACAGTTGTAGCAATTTATGAGTGAAGTAATTCTCAAGAATAAAAAAAGTAAATACTTCAATAGACATGCAATAATTTTAAATGGCAAATGACAGCTCTCTCGTAACAGCAGCGGAGCGGATTTTGCGCCGTTGCCAATTTGATTCCAGAAATATTGAATTCACTATCACATGAGATATTTCACAGAATAAGTTATGGAAAATTAATAGATATACCAATTATACTTTTCTATCATTACGTTAACTGCACATTTGAAACGTTGGTACTCAAAATGTTTCCAAATGAATGCAGACTGGCAGAATTTAAACAACGTGAATTATTTTTTGCATGTGCGCAAACGGTATACATATGCGCGCGTATATGTGAGCTAACATGCGCACACATGTGTAAGTAATGTAACTCGCAAGAGAGAAATTCAGAGTTCGGCTTCTCAAAAATAAAAACTACTTTTTGAATAAAAGAACGTACTTGATGACTATAATCCATTTACCTAAAATGAGATTGGGATTGTTCGGGATTCGTCGGGTCTAATCGGTAAGCAAGGTAAAGGTAAGTTCATCGGCAGGTTGTGTGCGAGCTCAGCGAGCACCTGCTTTGATTTTACTTCTTCATACTAATTGGTTATAGGATTACCAACAACTTGGATAGCTGATTTAGTTAGGTTAGATTTACGATAAGTATAACTTTCCTTTACCTTGCTAAAATCAAAGCCGGTGCTCGCTGCGCTCGCACACAACGTGCCAATCAATTTACCTTCACATTGCTTACGAATTAGACTAGACAAAACCCGAACAATCCAAATTTCAATTTTTTTGAAATTCGGAAGCTCACTCTAACCGAAGATTTACCGAAAACATTTTCTCGAATTCTTCGCCCTCATAACGCTGGCTTCCCTCACAAGTCAGGTTGTGGCGTAATATATTCCATGAAGTTCACATCTTCATCTGTTTTCAGAATATTCGCGAATTATGTTTCTAATTTAATTATTCTTGTTCTAAAATGTTCAATGTCGAATATTTACCGCCGTTACGAGAGAGAGAGCTGTCATTTGCTAAATAAAACGTAGGATTTGGTTTATTAAGGTTGTTATGTATTATTGCCTATTGAGTAATGAAGTAATGATTAGTTTTTCACTTCTTTGAACTTCTTGAGGATTATTTTACTCAAACATTGCCAAAAGTGTGCCTGGAAGAAAGTATTTGCGGTTCAACACAGTGTATTTCAATCGGATAGATGTATATAATACCCCGTCCAACAGATCATTTGAGTGTTTTGGGAGCAAGTACCTACATATCATGCTATTTCTCAGAAAAAAAGCCTTCTGTGAAATTTTCTCACAAATCCGACATTTACCCATACCTAATCCCTACTTTTGCCGTAATTTATCAACAATAACCTCATCCCACCTTACCTGAAATTGGTAACGGGACTACTCATTGGGCACTGCCCTCTGGGTTATCACCTCAATAAGATGGGTAAGTCAGAGAGTTGTCGCAGAAACTGCAGAACATTGCTCAGCGCTCTTCTGCAAGAGGCTTAAATTCCTGGAAAGGGCATTCGTAACACCCTACGACATTAGAAACTTAGTTCCAAGGAAACTGATAAACTTCGCACGAAGTCTCAGACGTTGCTGGTCGAACGACAATCTACGCGACAACAAAAGTCCGAAAAAATTATTTTTTTAAATTTTACCCTTAGGAGTTTTGAAGAAAAAATAAATAAAATCTCAATTATTTTCGGACATTCGACACCCTGTATTTCAGAGGAAATGAACTCTCGGAACTACATTGATAGAAACTTTTCACCTCTAAATGAGGTAAAGAATCTGTGAATTTTTACTCACAATATACATAAGTCGTAGTCGTAGATAAAGGATATTTTATATTATATTCTGATTCAATCACCTGCCTATTGTTCCCTACTTCCATTTATCTATGGCGCTCCAATAGTTCCACACTAAGTTGGAAATCTTGCCATTTTTCAGTTCTTTCAATAATTTGAAGAATAGTGCCTTTTCTTCACCAAAATCCTTTATCAATATCCTCGACGTGTAACTATTAAGGTTAACATTATTACAGGGGTGATCAAGTTCCAGACCAGACCATTAAAAATATTGTGCATAAATAAACATACCTAATAGAATTAAAATTCCAGACGGGTCGTGGAGTTCATCGGAAAGCCACGGAAAATAATAATAAATAACCGGCCTCTACCTGGACAGGACCATGCTTTAATGAGGAAAGGATTATTATCATTACTATTATTACATTATTCTGTAGTTGTGATCATTCCAAACTCCAGGCTCACTATAGTATTGGTAATCGAGGTCATTTTAGTGGAACGAATAATTTCTGAGTTCGATAAATAATTATAATCGTAATAACTACGCTTGATTATTTAAGTTACATTCTGTGAGGAACTTTCAGTAGTTTGGAAACATGAGCTGCAATTATTACCTTCTGCATAGTGTTGATATCAAAAAAGAAAAAATATCCGTCAAGTTTCCTCCAATTAAAAAGTTGCCGCTCGTAACAAAAACACAGTAACTTTATGCTTTATTAAGAATTCCCTACCGAAACTTTGCGTACACCTTCTTTAGCCGTTCAAATTGATAAACTTTCGAAAAAGAGCAGTTTTCTACTGAAAGGTTCACTCTATGGAAAACTGAGTGACTTCAAATGAAAAGTTTGTCTTCTGCAAAACTTCGTTCAATGCGAAAAGCCATTAATTTCACTAATTACCTGAAGCTCTAGGAACCTAATTAGGTTTAAGTTTAAAATAAAACGATAAAACAATTCAGTTCCTCGTGGCGATCGTTTAAATACCTCTCCAGGTCTGTTGAGAATTTAATTCTCACTAATTGGAAGAAGGAATATAAAATGTAAAATTCGATTTTTGGGCGATTCAGATTTCCATTGTTGAATCTTTCGCAATTAAAAAAATATTTTGCAGTCAATTCTGGATCTGTTCCTTAATGACTTCAATATTTAAAAAGTTCATATTGAAAAAGACGATATATCATTCGGCACTGTCCTCAATATTTGGAACTGAAGCCAACTGATAAATATCTATTTCAGGATCTTTTCCCAAACTCAATGAGGACATTTTATAAGTTTTCATATTTTTGCAGCCGTTCCAGTACTCTGAAAAAGCTAATTGAAATCAGAACGTCAAGCAAATGTTTAATAGTTTAGATATGTGGAAGTTTGTTTGTGTTTGTTTGTGTTTGTCTTATAGTGCGGTTCCAGAAGCACTACAGGCAAAGAGATTTATTGTGATAATTATTTCTACACCGACCAGACTTTTTAGTGATAATAATTATAATCAACGTCTTAATTACGTTTGACTAGCAATATTATAATATATACATCTGGATCACAAAGTGAATAGAGTATTTTCGATTCAATTCCGAGAGCCTCACCATCGGTGATGTATATGTATTATATTCCAAGAGTAAACGGCGAAATCCAGTTCAGTTTCTGGAAGAATCCTTCCACTGAATTGTTCTACCAGTTAATCCCAAAACATACCTGTACACTTCGATATGTATATAATGGGGAGCATTTTAATAGGAAGCCGTCGAATAGCAATATTGTATACATTCGGATATCAATATTATAAATCAATTTCCAAGAGTAAGGGGCGAAGTTCAGTTCAGTTTTTGATGATGACCTTACGATTTAAAGCTTCTTCCACCACGTCAATTGTTTCGGGATAAAACTCCATTATATTCATGGTCAAATAGGAAATTTCAAAAATTTACCACTTGTTTGGCTATGTGGCGAACAAGGCTTCTGCTCATCTGAAACTTTTCATTTTCATCATCTGACATCCAAAATTTCAGCTGTTTAGGATTCTTCCTCGACTTTTGGCAAATCGTGTCTCTATTGTATGGACTATCGCAGAAACGAAGGAACGTGAGCGCGGGTTATAATCAGAAATGAGATTCCCTGCTTATTTGCTTTCAATGACAGCAAAAACGGGCCATTCTTTATATGAGTGCACGCTATAAATTACTACATTCGATGAAAAGTATTTACTAAATCTTCGAACAATCATCAGCTTACTGAACTCGATGCAGTCACAAAAAATATCAGCAATTATTTGTTTGATTTACAACTCCAATAGAGACCCGATATCAGTATTATAATGTAGTTATAAACAGCGTAGGAACTCTACTACTTACTAATTAATACTTAACTACAGTCAATATTTTCATATTCGTAAACACATTCAAATTCATCCAAATACGGAAGTAGGGCTAATTCGGCTTAGGAATTAAAACTTGGGTTCATAGACATGGAAACATTTGCAATTAGAGTACGGTAGATATCCTTTGCATTTGGAAGCACATCCCTTTTCTCTATTATAAATAATAAAACCACTCATCGGGTGGTGGTGAATGCCATTAAGCTCCACTATTATACAAAACCACCCATCGACTGATGGTGTAGGTTACTGAGCTAATTTTTTGTTTTTTCATAAAGCGCAAAACTTCAGCGTATTAGAATATTATAAAGCTGCATAACAATGAATATTGTTCGAGTGCATTGATGATAAAAAATAGTAGAATAGTAGGTAAATGAATTGAAGATGAACTAATGTATTCCAGTTTTTGCAAAAACCATTCTTTTCATGAAAGAGATATTTTTTGGTGGTCCCATAAGAATTCGGGAACTTCTCAATTTTTTTAATTCATCATGCCATTCCAGTTTATCCAAAAAAACGGTAGGCGTAAACCCGATTCCCGTTTCACCCAGGTACTGTTTGCTCTCAATAAGCAGCTACATTTACAACTCAAAAGTATATACAAGGTAACGCTCTGTTCACCCTTGTTCATGACAATAAACTTCTCGATGCATTCTATAGTCAGGAAATTTGAAAATTGTAAAAATTGTAGAAATGCGGATGAAGGCCCAGTACCATACAGCCCCATAGTCAAATTCATAACACAGAAAATATATCTCGTTCTTAAAAACATATCATTCGTCATTTTTCAAGAAAGCCATTGAATCCAAAACAAATTAGGTAGGAGATAAATTATACAAGGTAAATTAGAAAATGAAGTAAATGAATGAAGTATATAAGAATACAATGTAATGTAGAGAGATAAAAAGATAATGAGTGCATTTAACCACTCAGATAAGTAGGTACTATAAAAGATTAGGATATCATAAGTAGGTTCTGAGCTCCTGAGGATGCCAAATTTCTTGGCGAAACGCGCGTCGAGGAGAAATTGACGTAGTTTTTTTGGTGATTGTTTTATTTCTTAAATTATATTCACACCAAAGGCTCCAAATATTTATCCATTTAACAAGTTATTATGTACCAAGGAAGTAAAGTAGGCATTAGACTAATTTGGTATAACGAAAGACTTTCCAATTTTTTTCCACCTTTGATAAATATCAATCAAAATCTACCACAGTTTTCGTAAAGCTGTATTTGTATTCAAATGGTTATAAAACGAGAAAGATCTGTATAAGGATATTAACGTTTCCATGGCAACTATCCGATATTATTGCTGGAATAGGCTAGTCATCCCAATTCCTGATTAGATTTAGTAAATTCAGTGATGTTTCACACGAAAACATGGATAGGTATTAGTGAAAAGGAGAGTTTGAATGGCACTGCACTAGAAATCAGCAGAGGATGTCAATGTAAAAAGTTATGATAAAGCAGAGAATACGTTTTTCAGCTCAATAAAGGTAAACGCAGTGAAAAATTAAACTACTCTGGAAATGCATTTCTTGCCTTTTTCTTGGAAAAAACAAAAAAATTGTACTATTCTAGGTTTGAGACAACTTCAAATTCACATAAGAATAGGGATATCAGGGAATAGACAATACTGAAAGCGCCTGGGAGGGCCTGTACTGAATATTTACTTGGCTAAATAGTTTAGAAGGTCTTTAGTGAATTTTACAATCAATCATCTTTCTCGGTATATCATTCTTAAGTATTCTGCAAGTGTGTATGGGCCGTGATGGTCGTGTGGTAGAGCGCTCGCCTTATATAAGCATAAGGTCGTGGGTTCAAAGCCCAGCACGGCCATCGGTCCCGGATCTTTTCCTTGCTCGCACAAGCTCCTAGGAGCTTCTGAGGGGGTTCTCTCTGGAAACCTGGAAGATTCGTTACAAAAAAAAAGTATAAATAATATAATGACGTTTGTTAAACGCTAATTATTGTGAACCATCCATGCATGAAATGCAAATAATCAAAGTCACTCATAATTTCAAATCAGCCATTGTATCAACGCTAGTTCATAGTAGTAGATAATAACATCCACATCAACTTGTCAGAAAAAAACACCACTTGAAAAAGGCAGCTAACTTATCACCGGTACAATTATAATTCTCTATCATCGAATATTCTGAAGTGATCCTTCAGATGTCTAAATCTAGATGAAGATTAGTCTAAATGGAAAAAATATACTTTTCGAATATACTTATCCATAAAAGGGAGCGGTTAATAAGCGATTTTCTATCCACTACCGAGTAGTACGAAAGAACATCTTGAGAAATGAACGATCCTTACCTTTTTTGCATTTCTTCTGAATAGTTTTGGTCGGCTCGCAACTCGTTTGGTTTCCCTTCTTCAGACTCAACGTTCGACTACGCTGGTTTGTCTTCGGGTCGCATTCCGACCATGCTCCTTTACCATAGCGACATTCTTCTGGAACAAAAAAATCGCATTAATTCAGTAGAAAATATCACCTTAGTTATTTTTCATTCTTTGGTCTAATTCAGTTCCATTTAATCGGAAGTACCTATCCTGACTGATTGTTTTTTTTTTTTAGATGATCGATTTGACACAGATTCATCACTGTTGTAAAAGCAAATTTAAAAAAATTATAAGATGACAATTTCATTCTTTGAATACATCACGACAAGTACTGTTTGATTTCGGTGGTTGATAACCCTCCTGACATAGTAAATCTTTATCCATCAATGGAAACTAATAAAACAATAAAAATCATTGTTGTTGTTTTAAATGAGTTCTCAGAAAAAGTACGGTATGTAACGCGTTTATAAACACCTTTAGAAATTTGTTTTATAACCTCGTTTTAAAACCTCGTAAGTCGATTTTTATAACTTTTACAAGAGGAGCAAGAAACAATCAAAGTCTTCAATTGAGAAATTTGAGAATGTTTTACGAGGTTTTGATAGATGGCGCCACGGGTCCCTAAAATTAATAATGAACTTACGAGCTTTCGCAGGCTTAAAGATTATGAATATTTGTAATGTTTGCCGCATAAAAGGTTGAATGGGAAAAAATCGACTTACGAGGTTTTGCACTAACCGTCGATAATATACTGTTGGGGACTCGCTTCATACTGTACAAGAATAATTAACTTTCATAATTATTGTTACTGCATGAGTACCCGATTTTGTTTAGACAGAAGTCGGAAAAAAAAACGTCAAAGATTTTCAATAACGTTTTCACTTTGTATATCCATTTTTGTGAAATTACGCATTTATTCGTTCTTTGTACTTGATGTACAAGAGTTAATAAACACTGAAAGGTCTTTCGGAAGTTTATTTGGATAGCCTCCTAACCCCACACTCACTTAATCAAGACTACGCAACCTAGCTCGCTATCGAAGAATTTACACATATACTATTATAATTTCTCTACAATATCTTTGTATTTAGAAAATCGTTCTACCATATTGAAAATGAGAGCACTGAGGATTATCAATTAATGGAGATTTTGTGATATGATATGGAATTTATAAATTCGTTCAGATACAATTCTGGCAAGCATTATTTCAACCCTAAAATATTATATCTCAGAAGGTCTTTTCTATTAAAAATTCCTGGCTAAAATCTTGTATCTGCATGCTACTCTTCTGAGTTCACCTGAAGAATAAAAGTTGATAGGCACATTGAACACCTTGCGCGATTTATTGCTTGTTCATTCATTCTGAGATAAGTACTTAAATGTTTTTTGAAATTTATGTTAACTTATTCGATTTTTTATCGAAGGTAAACAATAATGCAAATTTTACTAATTATGTTCAACCACGATATTTGTTATTAATAACTATAGTTTGAGGTATAATCATTGTATGATATGGTTCGAAATTCCTAAAAAGAAGGAGAAAAATTCAATAATTATTAGGATTTATAAAGAAACTTTATATATGCAATAACAACGATAATGAGGCGAAGGTAACTCTTGAAGAATAACCATTTACTTCAGAAGTTCATCAATACAGCGATAGTATCTAGTTTACCTAACCCAAATAATTCCATTCAAGATCTAATGTTTTCATTTTCGTCAGATCCATGTACTGGAGGTCGTTTGCTCTCATTTCTTGAAAGAGGCGAAAACGTTCTGATTGTACGTCTTAACGAGAACCACACGATTGTCAATTTCATCCAGTTCGTTCTTTCCACAGAAGTCATTGTTGAAGTAATTGTTTCTCTGAAAGCTATCTGTTGATTGAAGTTGCGAGTGAATACACACTATTATAATTTTGAATTGAATAATTATTCGTTCATTTAACGCGGCAATTTACTTTCTGTTAATCAACTGTTTGAAAACAAGGCATCGCGAATTCTGGGAATCGAAACCGTTTCAATTTCTAAGAATGAAGATGTCAGAATTTGAGTATGTGGATGAGATGAATAGCACCGCATATTTGACTTCTAATTTGGAAGGTTAAGAATAAAATTATTCATATTTTTCTTTGCACTGTCTAAGTACTCACATAGGTCTATTTTCTTATTAAAATATGTATTTTCTGTTATTCCAACAGCACCTTATATTGATAGAAGCCACCCCTTTGAACGATTTCTACTGTGGAATGTATTAAAACTATCTATATTATGGGTACCTATGCAACCAACTGAGTTTCATCTTATTTCCCTATTTGCGCATTGCCATTATTTCACAGAGTTCTTTCTTTCGATTCGAATTATCTCCTTATTCTGGTTACTCGGTAATTGTACAAACTATCCGGAAAACTATGCATATGACCGTTTTAGACTACTCTGAACGTACGTTTTTCCCTGTGCAAGGTGCAGGAGCTCTCAAAGTCTTCCGGATTTAAAATATTTGGACAAGCTAACAACTGCATCTAGCTAATAGATACGAGAAAATCATAAAAATGCCACGATAAGGAAAAAAATCGTACAAAAATTCTGAAGTGCATGTCGTTGACTAGACCCACAGTTTTGCTCATAGTTTTCTAATGATTTATTCCAGGTAGGTAGGTTAATTGCTTCTGCCCGCTATTCGGATTGCATGCATCAATTTCCCTTGTGCAATTGGACAGCTCTTGGTTTTGTAGGGAAGAAGTATTCCGAGATCAAACTTGAGAATGAATTCTTCCTGAAGGAGTAACATAAAAATCGCCTATTACCCATGAAAATTGTACCAGAAAAACCTTGTAGAGCCATAAAGTTTGACTTTTCAGTACATCAAATGGTATTCAATGATTTTGAATTAGTGCGCTGTAGATATTACTTTAGATTGCTTACATATGACCAGAAATAGACACTGCTATGGTAGAGTATGATGAACTTTTTGTATCTGAATATTGTGGTCGGATTTTCAGATAACATGAATGAATATCTGTAAAAATTATTACATTCAGTGGAAGTGGGTCTATTGTTGGGGAAGAATCGAGGGAATCACGGAACTCACAGGTATAAAACCATTCTCGAGCGGGAGCTGGACGACGGTGGCGATCCGCAGCACAAAAAAGCCGCGAGTTCTCCAAACTCGTCAAAATTAGCTTTCGAGGCCGTAAAACAGAAATATTCCCTCTCCAATCGACCCATTGCTGCAGAAAAACCCCTATTTTCGAGCCACTTTTATGATATAACGATTTTGGGGTTGAGCGCATCGAACTACACAACACCTTTTCGTTTGATATCTACTTATAGTTATATCACCACAAAGACTCATCCCCTGTTTCGCTATGAAGCGAATGAAGCTTTTGCTCATCTGAAACTACGTTTTTCACTCACTGAAATCGAAAATTTCAGGTGTTTAGGATTTTTTCCCGACTTTTGGCAAAATCGTGCCAGGCTTTGCTGAAGGAGATTTAGGATGATGTCATAGGACTTGCCTCTGAAGGGGAGCTTAGTTCCCATACCAAATGTCTCAACGTGAGAAAGGCACTATGACCAGATGAAACATCTAATATGATATTGAAGCAGCTTCCGGACGACCAAGTTTTCTCGTTGCTGAATATTATTAACAACTTAATGCGGATTCGGTATTTCCCGAAGAGAGGGCTGTACGCCATTTTCGTCATGACCCTTCTTCGATGACTTCATACCTGTTATTAAATTCTTGACCAGCACAGAATCTGCAAAAGGAAGAACAATTAGGGCCCGCCTTTCTACAGCCACATGCCCCATACAGCCGGTGCATCTGTACAAGATGGTCTTCAGCAGGTTTGGAGAAGCAGTGTCTCTACTCATTCTGATGGGCTTCAGTCTTCCAGCTCATCTACAAGTTCCACTCGATAGCAAATTCTGTCTTCGAATAGGCCATAACTGAATACAGCGTGCTAAAGATAGAAGTTTGACA
The DNA here is from genome assembly GCA_958502065.1 of Chrysolina americana. Taxonomy (NCBI): domain Eukaryota; kingdom Metazoa; phylum Arthropoda; class Insecta; order Coleoptera; family Chrysomelidae; genus Chrysolina; species Chrysolina americana. The sequence continues at coordinate 48,395,612 of OY293416.1, forward strand.
AATTTCCGTATTTTTTAAATTTTTTTTAAAGTGCATAATCTTCGAGAGTATCAGTGCTAGAAACAAAACGTAAATTATAGAAACTTCAATTCTCTACAAGATTGAGTGAAGCTTTTTTGTAGCTAAAATGCATCGAAACGAAGATATAGGCAAAAATATTAAGAAACTGGCAGCGGGCGCTGAGGGGGAATTGTACACTTTGCATTTTGAACACTTACTAACCATCCTATCCAACAAATTAAAATTTTTTGGAACTACCGTATACCTAATCAATTAAAGTCTCTACTAGAATGATTTCATTTCATATTGATGGAGCTTTACTTATATTGCTATGTTTATTCTGTGAATTCTTATTCAAAGTCTAGGTATTTTACAGTCCGATCGGGTGAGCAAAATTTGAGTTTGGTCATATTTTTGGAGCACAGCAAAGTAGTTCTTGCAGAAGCTCTGTGAAGTGGTGAATCTAATCTCTGCTGAAGACTTGCTGGTGGACATACTTCTTTTGGATGGGTTCAATTATTACTCATCATTATTTTGTAAGAGGTATTTGTAGCTTCAACTGAAATCATGAATTAAACTATGAATGAAATAAAAAGCTGACCACATGTGTTTTATTGTCATATTTGGATTCCGTCACGGGAGAGCTGAGGATGACAAAAAAAATTATTGCAGCAGTTAAAAGTATGCAGGCTCACGCAGATGCTATTCCACGAGAGATCTGGATCATTTCTAATCACTCAACATATAGTTTGTTTCGTTTTGTGTGTGAGTTTAAATTTGAACGTAAATTCATCCGGGATTCCTATTTCCGCAGAATCCAATTGCTAAGAGAAGTGTAGACGAGTCGTTTGCGAATTTGTCATTGAAACATGATTATATTTCAACAGCTGTCGACACTAGCAGCAAACACAGACACATCGTTATATTCACTAATATGGAAATGCAAGATGTCACAGATATGTAATAATTTGTATGTAGATACTCGAGTAGTGGATAATTCAGATAATTGATGAATGGGTAGATCTCAGAGCTGAAAATATGAAGATTGAAAACTGATTCAAAACTTAGTCAGTAAGTACATCAATAGGTGTTTCATATCAAATAATTTGAGAAGCCTATCTTCAACTAGCATCTCAAGTATTTTGGCAAGAATAAGTATAACTGAAATTGGCCAAGAACAGAGTGGGTCTCATTATTTGAGCTGAAGTAGTACTACTGATTCTTTAAAAACGTTAGTCAAAATCTCTTAGAGATACAATGTAACCGGTAGCGAAAAGGGAAAAGTTATTCAGTCAGCGATCTCATTGATAATATAGGAATTTTTACTATGAATATCCAGAAAAAAAGAAATTTTTTGATGTTTCTTTTACTTCTCTTAATTGTATTGGGGTAACTGGGGTTCATTGAACGAGTCTTAGGGAAACTGTTCGATAATTTTATTTTGTAAAAAATTTAAAGTTTCCACTCTACGTTCTAATACTATTTAATATAACTTTTACACACAAAAAATTACTCCCAAAGAACATATAAATAGTTGGTAGGTATAATAGAGAGCTCAAAGAATTACATATCATGTGTGAACTACATAGTATCCACGGAAAACGATACAATCAAAGACAAATAGAAGACACTCAAACTAATACATGATAAAAAAATCAAAGAAACAAAACTCTCCTATAACAATAAAAGAATCATCAATTCCAAAAACACAACTAAATAGAGCTAGAAAACAGTCAATGAAAAAATTATAGACACTCAACAAATTTGTGATGCGTTCAGTGACCATTTTTTCTATTTGAACTACCTCACTCAAAATTATAGTGTGACCAGACTCCAAGATTTTTCTTATGTAACATTTTTCTTAACACCAACTACCATCCCGTACTCTCAGAAAAACTAAATCGAATAGGAGTAAAGGAGTAAGAGGCTTAGCAAATGAATTGAAAAGTTCATACCCTAAACACCTTGAATAGGAAATAGCAAATCGAAAACTCATGTGCCAGTGGAAGTGCCACAGGGGTCAATATTGGGACCCATTCTATTTATATTTTTATTAATGATGTCATATTATTATTTCCTACTCCAAATCTTGAGGATTCATATGCAGATTACACTACTTTTGTATCAACAGCAAAACAAGTGTCAGAACTGCTAGCTGGTGCTAACACTTCAGCAGATGAATTTAATACTTACTGTCTGAACCAAGGATTAAAATTCGATTTCAGTTATCTAGCCAAACTAAATCATCAATCTATGGATCAGACTGAGCACTTCAAATTTTTGGGTCTCATCATGGATGCTGAGTTGACATGAAAAAATCATATGGTTCTGACGAATAAATTGAGCGGTAAATGTTTTTCACTACGACAGTTGTGTGAAGTATTGAAATTTGCATACTCACAAAATCCGATCTCTCTTACGTTCTAATATATTGGGGTTGTTCATCTCATATGCCAAGAGACTTCTGCACAAAAAATATTTTTGAGGTGTATGGCAGGTCCTCAAGTACTAGCTGTAGAACAATTTTTAAAGATTTTGACAATCTCATCTTTGTATACAGTGAGGACCAAAAGTCCGTCGCCCCCACCGTAACTTCTTCATTTTCCATATTACAAAAAAATGTTAAATACATAAGTTGTAGGGTTTCATTCGATCTCTTTAATGGTTTAAGTTTCATTCATACAGAGTGTCTCAAAAAAGCACGGTGACTTAGAAGTTAATTTTTTTAAATGGGACACCCTGGATTTCATTGCATTATTACATTCTACGTTGAATTCTGAACAAGTTTGATGAATGGTTTTCTATCAAAAAAGTTAATAGTTTTGGACTTATGAACACTTGTAAATAATTATTTCGACTACTTTTGCGCCAGTTCAATGAGAAACAACAATTGGATCACAATGTATTCCACTTTCCTATCCTAACTTTTTGAAAGCTATCCAATGTTGCAAACTGCTGATGGCACCATGTGTAACTTACCTCGTCGTACCATTTTACAATTGTTAGAGTTGTTGAATCTCATGAAAAACTAGTACAAATGAAGTTGAAACATTTTATTAACAAATAAGGTAGTCCATAAATACAGATCAAGAATCATTAAAAACTGAAGAGATATTTTAATTTATAACTAAAAACGGTGAGTTTTTATCTATTTCAAAAGATGTTAGACATGTCCACCATGCATTTCTTGACACATAAATAGTCGGGTTGTAAACTCTTCCCTAACATTAATCAAGGTTTGAGGTGTTATTTCTGAACACACTTCAATAATTCGACGGCGCAGTTCATCTAACGACCCACAAACTGTCTTAAAAACTACGGATTTCACATAGCCCCAGAGAAAGAAATCAAGCGGTGAGAGGTCCGGTGAGCGAGCTGGCCACTCTGTTGTACCTCGACGTCCAATCTACCTACCTGGATACCTTTCATCTAATTTCTCACCTCCCGAAAATAGTGTGGTGGCGCTCCATCTTGCTGAAATGTTACATCCAAGTAAAATTCATGTGGGTTTTGCGCAACGATCTCATCGATACTGAGACTTATTGTGTCTTACAGCATTTGGAGGTATCTGGGACCATTTAAATTTTCTTCCAAGAATATGGGACCTACAATGTGGTTACCTAAAATACCAGCCCAAACATTAATTTTCTGGGGAAATTGAGTATGCCCCTCGCGGAATTCATGGGGATTCTCATCACTCCAATATCTACAATTCTGGGTATTCACATTTCCATTTAGGTGAAAAGTGCTTTCATCACTAAAGCAGATGTGTTGCAAATAAAGTCGATTTTCAACAATTCTTTCTGCCATGGTCTCGCAAAATTCAAGTCGCCGGTCTGGATCATCTTCAACCAATTGGTGCAAAAATTTTATTTTGTAAGGATGGAATTTATTTTGTTTTAAAACCCTCTTTACTGATGTTTTAGAAACATCACATGTCTCAGCTACTTGCTTAGTTGATTGTTGTGGGTTATTTACCATTTCGGCTAGTACTTGAATTTCAACATCTTCCGTAATTACTTTCGGCCTCCCAGATCTCGGAGCATCTTTCACGGTGCCAGTTTGGTTAAATTTTGCCACCAATTTCTGCAGATATTTTCGACACATCGGACGTTCTGGAAACCGTTCATTGAAAATGCGAATAGCAGCGTGGTAATTTCGGTTAGCTTCACCAAATATGATAACGGCTTCAACTTTGTCTGCTACTGAACGAGCCATATTAATCAACAAGAGAAATTGAAAACCGTTTGAAACAAAGTTTTGAAAACCTACAAAATGTCAATGACATTTGGCAAAAACAGATAAGAGATATTTTTCGTTGTCATGGATAAAATAAACGCGCCTAGCGTGCATAGCCTACCGTATTAATTTATTCGTGAACTGGTGCAAAAGTAGTCGAAATAATTATTTACAAGTGTTCATAAGTCCAAAACTATTAACTTTTTTGATAGAAAACGATTTATCAAACTTGTTCAGAATTCAACGTAGAATGTAATAATGCAATGAAATACAGGGTGTCCCGTTTAAAAAAATTAACTTCTAAGTCACCGTGCTTTTTTGAGACACTCTGTATGAATGAAACTTAAACCATTAAAGAGATCGAATGAAACCCTACAACTTATGTATTCAACATTTTTATGTAATATGTAGAATAAAGAAGTTACAGGGGGGGCGACGGACTTTTGGTCCTCACTGTATATCTCTTATTATGTAATATGAAAAGATAAGAAATCCTTGTAACAAACAGCCAACTACACAATTATGGAATACGCCACTGCAATGACCTGCGGCAACTATTTTAGAGACTTTCTGTTGGTCTAATATTGCTATGAGGAATTTCATGAAGATACTGGTGACCTGTAAGTAGTGGATGCCCTTTCTTAATTAACTTTTTGATTAACTTCATTTTATATTTTATCTATACTAGATGTATTATTACTCTTGCCTAAGGCTAATAGCTCCTATGTATTCTGTGAATTTTCGTATTTGTGAATGTGTGAGGTCTCAAAGCTGAATGAATGAATCGTATTATATTGTATTGTGTTAATAATATTCCAGAAATCTCTACAATTGTTAGAAACATTGAAGGAGGAATTAATTTAAAAAAAATGTGATTATTTTATACACTCTTTGATACATTTTTTGGGTGTAAATAACTAAGAGAAAGAGGCAATTACATTTGAATGCAATTTGAAATGTACGTATTCATTTAAATTAAATAGAATCAGTCTTCATTTATTCAAAAACTTCATGTGAGAGTAGAAACTTGTTAAAAATACAATTTGGTGGAAAAAAAAGAAGCCACAATGTCAGGACAAATGAGGAGCAGACTACCAAAATGCGTTTTGTCCAAATTGCATAATTTTCTGGAAATGAGAAAGTTTACTATGAAGAATCGAATACGTTTCGGTGAAATTTGAGAAACCGGAAAAATTGCAAAAAATATGTCTTTAAATATTGCCTTGTTGTCAAAAATCTTCTTTTGATAGCCTCCAGGAATGTGAAAAATGAATGAGCCTAAATGCGTCTGTAATGGACAAAAGTCATGTTGGATGTCTGCTCCTCAAATGACAAATAAAATACTCATTAAATAAGGTGAGAAAATAGTTATTATCCTAACAAGTATGGAAAGAGTACCTTTCCCGCATGTGAGACTACAAGCGCAATGAAACATTTTAAGTAGCGCTCTTCAAGAAACTTTCGCGTGCGGGAAAAACTCACTTGAAGTGACACTAGCGTGCGGGAAAGTTTTTCCCACACTAGTGCGGGAAAATTATACCTCTCAAACTGAATTGCGTGCGGGAATAGGGTGGAACCTGCACGCTTGTACGAAAAAGTCATTACATAAATTCGTTGAAGTTGTAATACAGATTTCTATATAAAAATTGTTTCATTGAGTTACGGAGTTTGAAGTGTGTAGTTTGATTTTTGATGTCTGTGAGTAATTTATTCACTTATTGCAGTTGAGAGCGGTCCATTTTATGTTATCGGGAGGTTATTATGATTTGGGTTAATGGACTAGTTACTTCCGTTGGATAAACTGTGGCGATAAGTTTTAACTTGTTACACAGTGGATGGCAGCTTTTCGTCAGGTAGCACTACTGGGTCTTGGTTCCAATAAATAAAAAATTGAAAACTTTGATGGTTGCTTCAAAAAGTTTTAAGCGCCACTAAATTTATGATGGCATGAAATCCAGAAAACCTAAAATTCTTTGAAACATTATGAAATAATAGTGAAAAATCTCCAATAATATTTTATTGTTTAAAACGAGCAATGAGAATGATTATGTTATGATATAGTGGAGTCAACGAGTGAAAAAAAAATTTAAAACTGTACCTGAAAAGATTATCCAACAAAATATAAATGAAATCTGATAATTTTCATATATATGTGAAATTCGTTTCATCTGTTGGTATCTACTACTATGACCTATTGTTGAACATGTAGTACGGTTATTCAATAAAATATTCATAGACCATAATACCCATTCTTTTAAGGATCTCTCAGATCATTCTTTGGTGATGGTAAATTTCAGATGAATATTTATTCAAGGATGAATAGCAATAAACATGAAGAATTCAGATAGCTAGACTCAGATCAACCGGATCATCAGGACTCAGGACATTCGATACGTATTTTGGATGACAGCAAACATCCAGGTCGACCATAGTAGTGTTAGAACAATATGCCCATGGGAGAAGGTGAAATGAGCCGTCAGGTAAAAAGGAAAAGTCCTTGAGTAAAAACACTCTTCACTCCAAAGGGTTCACAAAAGATTTTTTCGAATCACTGAATGGGGGCAAATACCAAACTTGAAAATGTGAAGAGACTATGAGGAACTATGGAGGAACTAGCCTTCGCTGATGATTGGCAATGACCATGAAACCGGTACGGAGGTGATCCCCCAATTAAATCGAAAAATAATTTCAGCTTTGATATTTGAAATGCATTGCAAAGTGGTTCTTGTAGAAAAGTTTGCCAAGTATTAAACAAATATAATTCAATGGTCGTAGGGGGCAGTAGTTGTTTTCTGTTGAATACTTGCCGACGACTTTACCTATTGTATAGGTTTTATTGCGGAAGATTGGATTACGTAATCCACCATATTTCATTATTAGTTTCATGGTCTTCCGTCAAGTGGTGTCGCCCCTCTTTCATGATGTTTCTGGCTTCATGTTGAAGTCGACACGTGGTCGGAGTGCATTTTAAACTGGAACCCAGAGATGGCGCTGAATTCATACCTCAGTGTTTGTCTCAGGGATTTCCAATTAGGATGAAAGGATTTTTCGATTCAATTGGGTCGAACTAGCCTTCGCTGATGATTGGCAATGACCATGAAACCGGTACGGAGGTGTTCCCCCAACTAAATCAAAAAATAATTTCAGCTTTGATATTTGAAATGCATTGCAAAGTGGTTCTTGTAGAAAACTTTGCCAAGTATTGAACAAATATAATTCAATGGTCCTAGGGGGCAGTAGTTGATTTTTGTTGAATACTTGCCGACGACTTTACCTATTGTATAGATTTTATTGCGGAAGATTAGATTACGTAATCCACCATATTTCATTATTACTATGAGGAACGACTGATCCTTTTCTTGAATTTTCCTCCACATATCTGAGCTGGTTCTCTCAGAAACATTTTTAGCAAAAACAAAAACTGCGTGACAATCTGTGATACCAACAGTCGAAAATGAAAATGACATCTTTCTTTCCAGTTCTAAAATGAAGTAATTGGATTTATTTTGAAAGATGTAAGTGATCAGGAATAAATATCCGCGAATGACCTGAACTCTTATGTGGGAATTATGAACAAGAATTTTTAAACGGTCAAAAGTTTGCTTTCAACATTCACCCTCTAACTATTTATTCATCTGGCTATCAATTACATTGTGCGCCCTTTATTCTCCTTAGTCGAAAGGGTGAGAAGACACTTCTTTGCGAACCAACAATCAGGCTCTAAACAAAACAAATTTGGCCCTCGTGTTCAAACTTTCAAAGCTGTGAACGCCGGAGAAAATAAGACCTCCTAACGCTCAGTTCCTCTACTGTTTGCCTAAACAATCTTGCCTTTCATCAATTTTCCCTTAATATTTACCGAGTTTCCATGGTGGCTCGAAATTAAATTACACTGTGGCTTCTCTAAAACAGAACAGTCGGTTATATTCGCAATTTCTCTTGTGAATGTGAATGATGTGATTCGTATGTTAACGAAATGATTATATGAATAGTAAAGGTATTTCTGAGCGTCGTCATTCATTGATGAAATCACGGTCGTTAATAAAATGAAATTCCTAGAAACAAAAATTTCGATACAGCTAGCCGTGGGAAATAAAAATCTGTGTTAAAAAGTTGTTCGTTTTTTAATTGAAGAATCAGGTGAAATGTACATTTTTCTTTATATTCGAAGAAAATAGTAATTTGCTTCATTGAAAATATTTTGCCAATGAACTTGCTTACCACATCGCAGCTTACAACCGTCACAAAAATATATTATCAATTTCCTCTTAATTATCTCATGAATTGACGTGGTTTCCTTATTTCATTATTCAATTTGTTCAGAGATCACAACAGAACTGTAACGAGTCTGGAGCAGAACCTGTCGCAAGAATTCTTCGAGGGAGCTACCTGTCTGCTTGGCGCCAACCCGCAATCCATCTTGGCGACTCACCGAAGCTTCCGCACTTTATATAAAACGGCGACCCCTCCCGTCAACTATCGAAGCATCTGGAGTATTTCAAAAGAAGTTTGCTGCTGATATAAATACAGAGCTCCTGACAACAGATGGCAGTACATGGGCATTTGAATTAGTGAAATAATGATTATAAAAATAAATTAGGTAAAGTGCAATTTTATTACAGTAAGTAAGTACGTTCATCATGTTTTATGTTCAAGATGCAAATTCGAAAATGTTTGCTGACACACTGCTTCTTCTCGACGGGGGAACTACATCACAATACTAAAAAATAAATAATCATTCCAAAACATGTCATTGATCGGGACCATTCTTCAGCACAGCTAGTTTCAAACAATTTCAACAAATGTTTTAAATTGAATTCTAGCATTGTATGCATATTTTAACATTCGACATATACTGCCTAATACTGCTACCCACACAACACATGGACATCCAAACAATATTCTATGGACGTTCAGTGGACATTCTTAGGCCACCAACCTGTACGTCCATAAGATATCCTTCAATATATTGCAATTTAAATTTAAATTTTTCTGTTATGTGGCTGAATAAACTGAACATAAATTAGGCTGATTTTCACATACATAGCAATATAATGAAATTGTGTTTTCAAACTATCCCCAGACATTTTGAAATACAAAACGAATCGGAAATAGTTATAAGTGCAAGTTTTCTTCATATTTTTGAAGTACAGGAATATTTCCAGGAATATTTTAATTGAAACACGAATACAGAATCAACAAAAATGGTGGATTACGTAATCAGAATGTTCCGCTAAAGATTTTCTACAATAGGCATTGTGGTCGGCAAGTAATCAACAGAAAACAACTACTGCCCCCTACTACCGTTGAATTATAATTGTTTAATCTTGGCAAAGTTTTCTACAAGAACAACTTTTCAATGCTTTTTAAATATCAAAGCTGAAATTATTTTTCGATCTGATTGGGGGAATACCTCCGTACCGGATTCATGGTCCTTGCCAATCATCAGCGAAGGCTAGTTCTACCCAATTCTATCCGTAATCCGAATCTTCCGCTGAAGATCCTATAGAATAGGCATTGTCGTCAGCAATTATTCAACAGAAAAAAACTATTTGTATGCTTGCTTGGAGTGCGCACCAACCACACGACTACAGAGTCTATTTCTTGGTCGGTGACACTTTAAAAGTTGTTTTTTTATATAAATGAGTATATAAAAATGAATATTCCCATTAATTCCACCGTTGAACCAATGAATTGAACAATTTCTGTGAGTGACTATACACATACACTATACACTATACTTATCACTGGTCCGGAGTGTTTTAGAGTACAATGGTGTAAATTGGTGTCCTATTTATGCTTGTCATGAAGAGAGACTGGAAAAATTTCAGAATCGTTTCAATAAATACCTAATCTGGAAACTTGGCTTACCATATTTTGGATTCAACCCACAAATGAGGCTTTCTGTATTAGATTTAATGTCACTTGAGGATAGACGTAAACTTGCAATGGTTCTATTTCTCCATAAAACAATAGCCGTTTCTGATTCGCTCTGATGGTATCACATTTTGGTTAACCGCAGACTAACCAACCGTTTTCGATTCATCACTAATGACGTCACGAATAACACTGAAACAGAACCAGCTCTACGATCAAGTTCAATATAGCGGTATACTCTCTCTTTATCTGATTTGTAGTTGTTTCTTTTGCGAAAGGTATTTTATTTTGGCAACCGATAACCAACACATTCGTTTCGTTATTCACCATGACGTCTTCAACAGTACCAGAAAGTAAACCGCTATCAAAAACGCTGTCATTTTTATGTCAACCGCTATCAGTCAGAACGAAACACCAACCTAAACGGGCTAATAAATTGTTACTTTAATTGTTCTCCTCTTTTAGAAGAGCTCTGCCTTTCTGTGAACTCCAGAACCCTGAGAAGTAATAAAAATTTTTCATTTAGGTAATGGTTCCATAGGACTAATCATGGGACAATGGCATTTAGTTGTAGACTTCAAAAAAAAATTCAATACGTATTTTTCAGAACTTGGTCTCTTTCATGTATCACAGTTAAAATAAAAATAAATGGCAATTAAAAAACTTAATCCCGCCATTGTTCACTAGACTTCTAATAGTCATTGTTCATTTATTTTTACATTTTTAACTCACCTACAGTGTTTGAATATGTTTTTTTTAGCTCCCTTAGTGTACCATTTGGTATTTTTTGCAATTCTATAATGTTTTGACATATTTATGTATTGGTTTATGACTTAACCATAGTGTTTGAATGTTTTTATTAAATTGAAATTTTCTTAATGTACTTACCATTCGGTATTCTATTACAAATTTCTAATATTCTTAACTAATAAAATAAACAGATTTATTTATTTTTATAACTTCAATTCAGTGTTTGAATTGAAACTTTTTTGATGTACTATTTGGAATTTTATTACAATTCTGTTGTGTACTTGACTAATAAATAAATAAATATCTAAATATTTTTCATTACATTCTCATTTGTCTATATGAATTCACATCAAAAGCTGGATAATTGAAGAGTCAATCATCTCAATGAAAATGCGAAACTTTTAGATGTTTTCTTTCCTCTTTTTTTTCACCTTCTAATGTTTGCAGGGCACATAACAATCATTATAATGAAATCAAACATTATTGAATCTATAAATCGATATTTGATAAAATTACTTTGAAAATGTTAAAATCAGTATCAGTATCAGTAAAAGGAGTAACCTGACTATTATTTCTTCTTCGATGATATATTAGCTGGTTAACGGAAGAATCAATTTTGAAACAACAATTTTGAAACAACAATATATCAGTAGAAATGATGATTATTTGTCCAAGTTAGTGATATCTCCATTCGTTTAAATATTTTTCGAATGAAACATGTTGAGTTACGACGAAATGAGCTAAATATAAAATATTCATGAAAGAAAATGGTAAACATCGAGTGCAAAATATCTAGTCATTAAAAACCGATATATTCCACCTGAACACATATATAAAATATTCATCCTTCTATACCATCGTTCTCTTACGATGCATTATGTAAGCTTCCAATCGATTTCTTTTATTAGCGCTGGTTCTTTATGATTTCGTTGAATTTCAAATTAACAGTGATTGAACCAGTGCCTAACTTGAAATTCAATGGACGTATACAGTTCAGCGCTTTTGTTAACCATGAAAATTATTAATCTGTAAATATGATCCCACTCGAGGAATACAATATTCTTGGAATATGCACGAATATAATATTCATCTAAATTCTAAATGCACGGTTGTTCTTAACAAAAGCAGCATGCCATCATTCCATTAAGTTGCCATATCATCAGGACCACTATTTGAACAAAATGGTTTGGGTAAAGCCTGCGGAGTTCAAAGAGCAAGTCTCGATATTTTGTCCGTTTTTCCTCCTCATTTCGGACCATGTTTGTTTCACCAGGAACTAAAATTTTTTGACGAAAATTGTTTTACTTTGATGGTCGAGGAGGACTACATCAAGCTTATTGGCTTGTATTTGCCTGAGTGTGGGAAATGGGTAGTTCCAATAAATTTGGCACTTCTCATTCTCTACAACGGGCTCAATATTCCCCACAGCATAAGACAACACCGGTGTCGTCTATACCATACGAGTGTCTTAGGTGGTAGTATAACACTCGATACGCTATGGTAGTTAAAGGTGATGAAGACACCATCCTATCAGGCCATTAGGAATCTTTTGGTCTCCGACTTCAGCCCAACAGACCCGAAAAATGAGGTCAAGTGTTTGGTTAAGCCAGGGTCTTCAATTGATTACTTTCATTGCAGACTTCCATTGTCTGGATTATTGCTATGAGTTCCGTAGGTGTATCCGATCATAATCAAGTATCTACAGTAGACACTCGAAGGTCAGCAGAAAAGTAATCAATTTACATCATTGTCTAAAACTTTCAAACAAAGGTCTTCAATATTCTAGAAAAATACCCCATGCATTGGCTCATCTTCGTGTAGTTGCAGAATGACCGTAGCCTCCGCAGCTTCAACGTGAAAACGGGTTCCAGCACGGTGACAGGGTTTGGGTCACCCCATTTAGTGTCGAATGCGAGACCGAGTTCATCAGCCGCACGGATTGCTGCCTTAAAGAAAAATGCTCCGATCTCTGCCTTTTCATAGTCACGAACCATGCAGAGAAGGTGATCTGAGCTCCTGATGATTTTACAGTTTCATCCAGTAGCATTATGTACTGGGGATACTATACTGCAAACTCAAAAGCCCACGGCCAAATGAGTAAAGTAGAGTAGGAACGGCAAGCATACTAATTCCAGGTTCCAGCAACTTTGTTCTTTACCGACAGTTCTGATTATTATTTAAGGTTTGTTCGACTCTTGTCCCTAAACCACGTATCGACATGTCCAGTTCAATCTGCCATCTAGTTTATAGGACTTTGAATATGGTTCAATTGTTTTTGAATATTTCACACATTGTATATACAATGCTTATCAATGAGTTATTTCAATGTTTCGTGTCCAGTTCCAGTATTTGGAATTTTAAAATAAGTACTATCTATAGTGGCTTTTGGTATAGTTTCCAAGATTAAGTTTTCTGAGTATCAAGTTTGATTCCTAGAAGGATACTGCCGGTAAAATCAGATCTGCCTTCAGAAATTTGAAAGACCCAAATGATGATATTCGTAAATTTCCTTTTACAGATTGCCAATTCGCTGCTATATAATGTTAATCCAGTATAATAATGGTTTGACCCAAGAAAAATTCCGAGAAGGCTGGAACTTGGCAGGATGCTTCCTAATAACATATATTTTGATTTAAAAAAAAGTTTATCAAAAAAGAGGTGGGGGAAGTCAAAGATTTTTTGACTTGAAAATTAAAAACGGCGATTTTGTCCTATATTTCCAAAACTATGAAAGTTATGAAAAAACTGTTTTGATAGCATGAAAGAGCATTCAATTTCCAACAAAAAATGTACTTACAGTTATTGCCGAAATGTCACTTGGTTTCATATAAAATGAGATTTACGAATGTCATGCGCCGCGAGGGTTATATTTTCCCGCCGTTGCTTATCCGGACAGTTCAGTAAATTGAATTCCCTACCACTTAGTTAAAACTAATCGTATCAAGATGAAACATAGTGGATTTTGTTCTGTGAAACTTCAAGTTTCTTGGCACATAACTATTTTTGGACCATGTTTACCTCAACATTTTTCTTTCTTTATTTAACGGACCTGTTTCATGTTTCCGAGATGCCTGTCAAAAACATCAAAATTCTCGGTTTATACTGTAAAATATGTTCTGAACCGAAGATCATCTGTTCTTGGATAGTTATTTGACTATTTGAGAGTAGTGGAATAGTTCTTACATATCTGGGACACAAAAGAATCGGATTTCATGTTCGCCTGAAATTTCCTGTCACTCATTTTTGGCGGTAGTCGCCCGAAAACGTTAAATATCTCTTCTTGTGAGGGTCGAAAGTGATACCACCAATTTATTCGTATTTCAGCTTTCCAACGAGCCATTTAAGAGACCGAAAAACATATGCAAAGAGGCCAGGATTTCAAAATATTTTTAAAGTTTGAAAACTGCTCTTTTTTCAAGCTAAGGAAAAATAAGTCAGATTATTGCGTAATCGTAAGGATCGAGGTATAGAATTCGAATTGACGGCTTTATCTCCACGGAATAGTGGGAAGAAGTATATACTCAAACTCGCAAAGGGGAATAAAGACAAAAAATACTATTCATCCAAAAGTCTCTCTGAATACCCTTTTTGGCAGGATAATATCTTGTTTATCCACGCTTTTACGGGATGTGACACAACATCCTGCTTTTTTAAAAAAGGGAAAAAGAGCATTTTAAAGTCTTTTGAGACAAAAAGTCTTAAGAATTCTCAGCTAAAAGATGCTGCGGAAGTTTTCCAGCAACCCAACAGGAGCCATGATGAAATTTTCATGGCGGGATCAATTGCTCTTCTAGCAGCATACAACGCTCCAAATACCGAAACAGAAATAAATCATTTCCGGTATATTGCATTTACTAAAGCAGTATTAAAACAGCACGCCGTAAACTCTGCGGCCTTACCACCTACAGAGGATGCAGCAAGGCAACACTTTTACCGTGTATATTACCAAGTGCAACAGTGGCTATCCAATGAATCATTAAAACCAGAAGATTGGGGATGGTCTAAAAAAGAAATTCTCGTTCAGCTAAGAATGATCCAGTCACCCGCCCCAACAGCTCTCTTGGAAATGATTTTTTGTCAATGTCAGAAAGGATGTAAAAGGAAAAATTGTTCCTGCCGGAAAAGTGGCCTAGCTTGCACGGCTTTATGTAACAGTTGCAGTGCCGAGTTATGCTCAAACTTGAATTTTATTATGGATGATTTGGATGAGCATTTTGATGGAGATCGAGATGAAAATATTGAAAGCCATCTCATAGAAGGCGAAATAGAAGAGGATTATATCTGAATTGAAATGTGTATAGTTTAATTTTCTAAGAATAAAATCATTCAATGAAATAATTAGTTATGTTCACTGATATATGTCATACAACTCCTTGAATATTACTTAACCTACAGCATTTGATAGATAACGTTGCGAAAGATATTTTTTACAATTCTATTCCATCCGTTTTCTGCTCGCACGATTACATTCCGTAAAAATCGTTAAAATCCGATTTTTAATCTATCAGAATAAAAATTTTTGGATAATTATGTTATGGATAATCTTATATTCCAAATTTCGGCCAAGTTCTCTTTTACCTGCACGTTTGATTCCCAAAAAGCTCGTAAAAAGCCCATTTCCTATTAACAATTTCGAATATTTATCTGATGAGACCTAACCTAACCTGACCGAACAAATGATTTTTAAGTTTATTTTCAAGATAATGGTGTATTTTTCAATTCTGTCCACGCAGTTCCTCGTTTAAACCTTTATTTTCCAAGAAAAACGCAAAACCTGATTTTTTTCATTTCACCTCGAAAAATTTTTGACTTCCCCCACCTCTTTTTTGGTAAACTTTTTTTTAAATCAAAATATATGTTATCAGGAAGCATCCTGCCAATTTTCAGCTTTCTCGGAATTTTTCTGCACTTTTGGCTGATTTCTGTCTCTGCTTACTGGACTATGTTTCCAGTTTTCAAGTGGTTGCTCACTTATGAGAGAATAAAGAAAGCGGATTTTTAGAATGTTTTTCATATCTATTTGAATCTCGGTCTTCTTCCGAGAATTTGAAGCATTCCTTGGATTCTTTTTGTGCCTTCTTTCCAATCCTTCTAATATTCGGTAAGGGACAATTACCAATAATTCATAATAAATATCAGGAGAATACAATGCAATTACAAACTATTCAAAACTTAAATTTGTTTTTGTTTTCTTTGTTTGTTAGTCTTACTGAAGTCATATTTGATATACTTACATTCGAAACAGAAACGAGAAAAGGATTCCAATATATTCAGAACTTTATATACAAAACAGCCTGTTATGTTGGGAGCAGATGTTTCAAATTTTGTCTCTTCATTATATGAATTCATATTCGTGGTTACAGTAGTTTGATGATGCAATTTAGGTTCATAACCTTAATTAACATGCGTTAACTAAATAGAATTTTTGATGTTATGAACAGCAGTTTAGGTGAACTCATTACTGCCAAGCGTAAATATTAACGTTAATGACTACGAAAACTTTCGAAATCATACGGCAAAATTGGAAATTTCATGTTTTATGATTAATTCGGGAACGAAAAATGAAATGCATCAGTTGAAAATTATTTGATGGAATAGTAAATAGCTTTTACAGAAACACGCGATTTACTGAATTAAAATGTTTAGCAAGTTTAGGATAGGTGAAGTTTTCCTAAGCGACTATGATCTGAAATTGCACTGGTAAAATATTGGGATGGAGTGTTTGAAAAGGACGATATATTTGTGAAAAGTGCCAATCTATCTGATTGGTCAAAACATCTATCACAGCATTCTAACTTATAATTGAAAATGTTCGTGAACAGTTGGTTCTTTACCAGGAAATGAAAACAAGTTCAGAATTCTCACATTTTGAGCAATGTTTTCCAAAACTTTTCTTCAGAACAATATGTTTCTGATTCCTAAAAAAACATTTTTCGGGTTTGTCATATGTTATCGTACCCAAGAAGAATCCAAAAGATAATTTTATATCAGCATAAAAACGAGATAATATGACGACACTAGTGTAGGAAAATTATACTTTACAAATGAAATTGCGTGCGGGTATAGGGTGAATCACGCACGCTCCTTGGCATCCATTACTTACACCTCGCTAACGCACATTTCATCATGGAAACGATCAGTTTATATGACAGAGTATTCTTGGATGAATTCAAATATGCTCATTCTACATTTGATAATTATGACTTCTTCAAATATTACCATTTAGTCCAATATCCACAGACAAATTTGTATCAAAACCGAAGGATGAATTGTAACACTATGAAACTTGGAACGTGACTTCTTTACATCATGTTTAGTTGAAAATAAAAAATTAATTAACAAAAAATCAGGGGTAGAACACAAAAAATTTTTGACTACAATAAAAAAAGAAAAAATAAGTTTTCTCGGAAAGTAAAATGGTTATAGGAAAACGGCGTTGATAGAATAAATGAAATTATAAAGTAGTCTTGTAATACTTTTAAGAGGCTGAGTTAGGTTAGGTTCGGTGAGGTTAATGCTTCATATTTGAAGCATATCCGTCTTTTCGAGCCCTGGAAACTAATCGTCCTAAAATTGCGATCAGGGATAGCTGCCATTTTAGACAAAAGATGAGAATATTTTTGAGATTATGAATAAGCCTCACATCTCATTCATGAATTTTATGAGAATTATGAGAATGGCCAGTCTCTGTGATATTCTGCAAAAATATACATGGGCTCTTCATAACTGCTTTCGAAACTTCATCCCAACAAGTAGTTGCCACTTTTTTAATAGTTTCGTTTGGTGCTTTAGGAACTGTCCTGAGCGGTGGATTTCATTCTTGTACACATTCTTGGTCACAGATCAAGGCTATGGAATTTTTCATTGCCATACTTGAACTCTGTCGAAATTTTTCATTTACTTTGACGTCCGCCAGTTCATAAAAATTTCTTTATGCGAACCCCCTTTCTCTGCTCACAGAAATCAATGATTCCTGCCCTGCTAGAGTGAAAAGACACCAATCCTGACAAATTTATCTGTATTGCAAAAAAAAAACAAATCCTTTTCTTGTATGACATCCTAGAAACGCATTTTTTAAGATTCAACCATTTAAATCTACCACTATGTTCCCTCTTATCTGACCGACATTTATTTCTATACAACATTCTCTCAAACAACTCAAAAAAATTATATATTATCATTATTCATGAAAATATATTGAAAACGTATTTATTCTTATCATTCTCCTGGGACGGAAAAATCCGTATGATTTGTGTAGATACGTACTCTCAGTTCTGGACAAATTTAAAATCCTGAAAACAGATTTGTTGGCACACAGAGAAAATATTCGTATGACTTAGTTATCAACTCAAATAATTCCTTTGGGAAAAAGTTCTACATAACAAATTCAAATATCACTTTTTTGGGAAAGAGAAAATTGTGGTATGCACTTGACAACACTCTTGTTCTTTGCCAGAATAATTCAATACTCTCACACATATCAACCCTACTTTTTGTAAAAGATAAGAAATAATAATTTCATAGGTATCACAGCATTCAATACAACTCCAATCCACTCTAAGAATTTTTGATGCTCTAAAATAAATTTCTACTAACTTTCAGACGGACAATTGCAGCTGGATCAATTATAATCTCAATTAGTGTCTTTTACCATGAAATTTATCAATAATAAACTCAAATTTTCACAGCAAGAACAAAAAACTTCGCATGACAGTAAGGTTTGACATGTACATAATAGCCGAAAACCGCTCGCAGCTCATGAGCTGAATTGACATAATTCTGAGAAAAGTGCTACAAAAGTGTGGCCATTGTTGGCTTCGATATTATGGCTTGATGATTCTGGACTATGTTATATATTATATGGAATGAACACATAAATTCCTCTTTTTTTTTCGGATGGTCAGGGGTTTCTGAAAATCCCGTGGTTCGACAAAATTATCTACCGTTTAAAAAGAATGAGTTTTTGGACAGCATTTGAGTGTTTAAATATTGTAATACATTTTGGAGTAGTTTTTATGAATTCAATAACAGAAATGTGAAAGTGCAAACGTCCAGCTTGAAATTGCATACTTCATTTTTGATGCACGTCGTGTGTAAGCGATTATTTTCAACATTTACTGCCTAAGATGTCGGAATTTGGAGAGAGTTGAAAATGATGCGTAGGAGTAAAACCCAGTTATTTTTTGGCGTTTGTAAGTGAAACTTGTCTCACTACTCTTGAATCATTGAATAGTGTCTAAAGAGGGTAATGGTTCCTGCTTCAGTGCAATTATTCTGGATTAACTGAAATATCAATTATTTCTGCTTCCTCCATAAAAAACGCAGTTGGATTATGTAACTTGATGATATTTGCATGAAAAAGTAGAAGTCTTTACGACCAAAATACACTTTCATTTTTAATTTTTTGATAATTTTTAGCAAAGTTATGATACATTTAACGTTCCGCGAGCTAACACGAGCCAGAAATTTGATGTCGGCGTTCAAGCACGTTTTCTGAGAATACGGGCTCATTTAATAGGGAATTACAGAGGATCATTCTGGTAGAGAATTGAATGATCTTCAACCTTATTAAAATCTATATTTTTTAACTCAATTTTTTCCAAGATGAAACCAAAAACATAATTTTTTTTAAAAATCTATTTAATTTTGGATGTACTCCCGGAATTTCAGTGAACAATATTTTTTCTTATTTGACATGGTATGAACTACTAGCATGCCAACTTCGGTGGTGTTACAACCGATCCTCGCCTCAAAACTGAGTAGACTGTACTAGTATCATTCATTCGGAGTGCAGTTAGACAGGCGTCTTACGCTCCATTAACATGTCAGTCTGTCTATCAAACATGGAGCGGCCGCTGTCAAAAGAATGAATCTCTCAGGAAAGCCAGGAACTCCAGACTGGCTATAAGTTGCTCACTTATAAACAAGCAATCAGAACAGCGATGATATACGCCTATCCAGTGATTTGCAAACTTCCCAAGACAAAATGCTTCGTATCGTCACAAATAGTGACAGATACATCAGACACATTGAAAGAGCTAGCTGATATTCAAATGATCGAAGAATACATAAGACAACTGTTTGATATATTCGATATGTTTTAGTGTGTTTTACACTTTCAATTATGAATTTAATGGTAATAAACTTTTTAACTGTATCGTTAATAATTTTCAATTGAATATTAGTTGCATCTAAACGTATACATCATAATGATGAATAACATAATCTTGCCCATTACTGAGCTAACATTTAATTTCATCGTACACTCTCCAGTATGTCAACCGCCCAAATTACTAGAATAGTGGAGGCGCCTTACCTTGTAGAAATTAAAAGTTAGTGATCGAATAAAAATTACACGTGAAGACAAAGACTTCGTCGCAGCTGCTATGCAGATCCAATCTCGGTTGGACAGGGAAATCCTTGGACAGGGAAATCCTTGGACAGGGAAATCCTACCGAATCTGGACGAGAACAAAATTGTGGTGAACCCGCTAAGTCCGAGGCCATCAATTTCTCGAAGAAATTCAAATTCTCGAAGGTTCTTCAGAAATTAAGGGTCAAGGACAAAGCCTTGGAGGATAAAACCAATGTGCGATACCTGGCAGTACAGCTGTACAAGCGTACAACATGACAAACGCATATCAACCTGGATATTCAAAGGGCTGCGGCAGCGGTAAAACGCACGTAACCACCAATAGTCAGGGGTCCCTACATAATGCTAGAGGCCAAAATGACTATCTACAAATAAATCAATAGGCCAGCGAAATTGTATGCTTGCCCAGCGTTCTGGAAGTCTTTGTCTTCACGTGTAATTTTTATTCGATCACTAATTGTTAATTTCTACAAGGTAAGGCGCCTCCACCATTCTAGTAATTTGGGCGGTTGACATACTGGAGAGTGTATAATGAAATTAAATGTTAGCTCAGTAATGGGCAAGATTATGTTATTCATCATTATGATGTATCCGCTTAGATGCAACTAATATTCAATTGAAAATTATTAACGATACAGTTAAAAAGTTTATTACCATTAAATTCATAATTGAAAGTGTAAAACACACTAAAACATATCGAATATATCAAACAGTTGTCTTATGTATTCTTCGATCATTTGAATATCAGCTAGCTCTTTCAATGTGTCTGATGTATCTGTCACTATTTGTGACGATACGAAGCATTTTGTCTTGGGAAGTTTGCAAAACACTGGATAGGCGTATATCATCGCTGTTCTGATTGCTTCTTTATAAGTGAGCAACTTATAGCCAGTCTGGAGTTCCTGGCTTTCCTGAGAGATTCATTCTTTTGACAGCGGCCGCTCCATGTTTGATAGACAGACTGACATGTTAATGGAGCGTAAGACGCCTGTCTAACTGCACTCCGAATGAATGATACTAGTACAGTCTACTCAGTTTTGAGGCGAGGATCGGTTGTAACACCACCGAAGTTGGCATGCTAGTAGTTCATACCATGTCAAATAAGAAAAAATATTGTTCACTGAAATTCCGGGAGTACATCCAAAATTAAATAGATTTAAAAAAAAAATTATGTTTTTGGTTTCATCTTGGAAAAAATTGAGTTTAAAAAAATATAGATTTTAATAAGGTTGAAGATCATTCAATTCTCTACAAGAATGATCCTCTGTAATTCCCTATTAAATGAGCCCGTATTCTCAGAAAACGTGCTTGAACGCCGACATCAAATTTCTGGCTCGTGTTAGCTCGCGGAACGTTAAATGTATCATAACTTTGCTAAAAATTATCAAAAAATTTATAATGAAAGAGCATTTTGGTCGTAAAGACTTCTACTTTTTCATGCAAATATCATCAAGTTACATAATCCAACTGCGTTTTTTATGGAGGAAGAAGAAATAATTGATATTTCAGTTAATCCAGAATAATTGCACTGAAGCAGGAACCATTACCCTCTTTAGACACTATTCAATGATTCAAGAGTAGTGAGACAAGTTTCACTTACAAACGCCAAAAAATAACTGGGTTTTACTCCTGCGCATCATTTTCAACTCTCTCCAAATTCTGACATCTTAGGCAGTAAATGTTGAAAATAATCGCTTACACACGACGTGCATCAAAAATAAAGTATGCAATTTCAAGCTGGACGTTTGCACTTTCACATTTCTGTTATTGAATTCATAAAAACTACTCCAAAATGTATTACAATATTTAAACACTCAAATGCTGTCCAAAAACTCATTCTTTTTAAACGGTAGATAATTTTGTCGAACCACGGGATTTTCAGAAACCCCTGACCATCCGAAAAAAAAGAGGAATTTATGTGTTCATTCCATATAATATAATATATAACATAGTCCAGGATCATCAAGCCATAATATCGAAGCCAACAATGGCCACACTTTTGTAGCACTTTTCTCAGAATTATGTCAATTCAGCTCATGAGCTGCGAGCGGTTTTCGGCTATTATATACATGTCAAATCTTACTGTCATGCGAAGTTTTTTGTTCTTGCTGTGAAAATTTGAGTTTATTATTGATAAATTTCATGGTAAAAGACACTAATTGAGATTATAATTGATTGATCCAGCTGCGATTGTCCGTCTGAAAGTTAGTAGAAATTTATTTTAGAGCATCAAAAATTCTTAGAGTGGATTGGAGTTGTATTGAATGCTGTGATACCTATGAAATTATTATTGCGTATCTTTTACAAAAAGTAGGGTTGCGTCCTTCCGATCATTCCCTCTCCTGAGCCCTCTTGGGCGAAGAATTGAGTTGGTGGCGGAGTTTTGATTATACCTTATACCACATGATGTGTAGACTTTGTAAAATAAACCTTCGTTTATTTTATTTTATTTTATTAATGCTTGTCAATCATTCTGGCTTGCCGGTCGAGGATTCAAAGCCCAGCGATTTTAGTTTAGTTTTCTGATGGCCTGAGAAAGTGCTAGGAATCGCACGTTAAAAAGTAAGACTTCATTAATCCTTTGCTCGCACAAGTTTCGACTTCTGAAGACTGTCGTTCGTAGGGGGACGACAGCTGGTTAACGGAAAAAACAATTTTAAAGGAAAAAATTGTGGAAATTTTTGGTTTTTAATTTTTACGCTATTGATTGACAAATACTACAATGATCTTGAAATAAGATACACTTTAATAATGTTTCAAGATTAATTTTTAATTTTGATCCTCCACCTGTCATATGGACTTCTTGTATATCTGAGGAGTAAGTAATCTTTATAAACATATTTTCACGATTAAAGTTTTTCAGAATTTTTGTCAATTACTTACTTGCAGGTACGCACTGATAATGATTCAACATTTGAAAGTACTTTGCTATGAGTGACAATTATTTACGACATAAATTTTTCAACATTACGTTGACGATAGATAAGGTACTTAGTTCTTTCATGATGGCCTGCTGCGACAGCTTATTTGCTATTTTCAGTGTATTTTCAGTACGATACAGTTCTTACTAGTACTACAATGAAGCAATCGCGTTGTATTTCAAATTTTTTCTACGTAGCTATTAGGATTATATTTTTTCTTAATATTTTAGATAATTTTCGGCTTCATTAAATTGTTTTCATAAAAAATGCTGTTTTACGAAAATTTCAAATATATCAATAGTTTTTTTCTATGCCGCAGGAAAACCTCAATTCGATTTATGCTTGTTTTTCTGCTCTGGGAACTGGCCTACCAACAATACTTCAATAACACGAAAGCCAACGAAGCGAGCTCCCACCATGTAACAAACTTTATTACCCGAAATACATTTACCTAAACAGGAATTGATGGCATCACTCGCCCAAACAAAGCCGGAAACGTCTGGGTGACATAAACGTATAATAATTCAACTCTTCGAAAGTGGTTCAATAAATCCATCTGGAAATATCCGAGACCGTTTGCTATCGAAAACGAATATTTTGTATATCATTTCCAATACATAGATTCATAGATGTATCTCTAGCCATGGGCGTCCAGGATCTCTGGTAATTCCGCTAATTCCCTATTCCAAAAAACCCTAAACTAATTATACGAGAAACTTTAAATTAGTGCGTTTTTTTATCTTGTTTTCTCGGACAGAAAAATCTCGTTAGGTTTTGAAGTGGTTATGTCCAGCCAGTTTGATACAGGATGGCACTTACTTTGCATTAATTGACGGCCCTTCCTTCCATGCATCGTATGCATATTATGACTGTTTATTTTTATTTTTTACCAAAGCTTTCTTTGGGAAGGATCTCATTCGTCAGCATTTCCATTATGGTATTGTTTCCCAACCCTATATATACCGGGTGATAACGATATTACTAACACCTCGTTTGGCACTTTGTTCTTCAATATATTTGATTTAGGCTATGGTTACAGTGAATGCCTATTCTAAAGAACATAGATTCTGACAAATTCTTCAGAACAATTGGTTCTGACGTCCACATACTTGTTGTGGTTATAAACAATAAATAAATCAGAGTAAAAGATGTGGAATTATTAATTACTAACTTTTGTGTATACCAGGAGGGTATACAGTGCGGTCCAAAGGTATGGAATAAATTCATTTTTAGCGTTATTATGTATTTTATGAAAAAATCCTGAAACAGGTCAATTTTTATTGGCAATTTGACAATTTACAGTATGAAAATATTACCCCCTTCTTGCATCCCCTCTGAATTATGAGCACCCCCTCAAAAATTTTAAATGAGAAGGGGGGTCGTGTGGCATCTTGTTCGAAAGGGATTTTCATTATCTGTTCAGCAATACTAAGTGTTTCATATTTGGTGCAACCATAACTGAGAATTTTTTTTATTAAAATTTAAAAATATTGACACTGTAAATTATGTATCCGTTGAAAAAACCTGAAACAGGTCGATTTCTATTCTCAATTTGACAATTTATACTTTCTTATCTGTCTTGCTAAAAAAGTCAGGAAAAAGTCGTTGAAGACACCAAAAAATTATTCACAAAACCCATAAATAATATAATGTCAATCTAGTAGACTACTGTTATTTTGATATTTGTGAGTTGCTGGCAGACGTCAGTGTATTGAAAAATATTTTTGTGTGTATTCGATTCATCTATGGCTCATTTATCCGAAACTCAAAGAATAGACATTTTAATTATGCTTGGATGCGGTAATAAAACACGAACTCAAACGGAAGTTTGTGAAATGTTCAATAATAAATACCCTGGTCAACACGTATCACAATCTACAGTTAGCAAAATAGAAACAAAATACCGTGAAACTGGACATGTAAAAACTCGTCAAAAACCAGGTCGAAATGCTGCATTGGATGAGGAGAAAAAGTTAGATGTACTGTTAGCGATTGAGGAAAATCCGCATATGACAAGTAGACAACTTGCCGCCGACAATGATGTAAGTAAATCATCGATATTGAGAGCTTTACATAAAGAAAAATACCATCCTTATAAAGTTCAGTTGGTTCAGGAGTTAAATGAGGATGACCCTGATAGAAGGCAACAATTCTGTGAACTGATGATGGATAGAATCGAAGCAGATTTGCAGTTCATAAACAAAATTGTGTTTTCTGATGAAGCTACTTTTTATTTAAATGGAACGGTTAATAGACAAAACTGTAGATATTGGAGCAGAGAAAATCCTCATTGGATGTGTGAGGCTCACACACAATATCCCAAAAAAGTGAACGTTTGGGCTGGTATCATTAAAAACAAAATTATTGGCCCCTATTTTTTTGAAGGCACAATTAATGGTGAGGTTTATCTAGGTTGTTTGATGACCTTTTTAGTGCCTACATTAAAACGACTTTTTCCCGATGTTAATGATCCAAATGGAATAGATAGATCAATTTGGTATCAACAAGACGGAGCTCCACCGCATTACACACGTATTGTTCGAGATTATTTGACAGAAGTTTTTCCCAATAGGTGGATTGGCAGACGTGGACCGATTGAATGGCCGCCTAGATCCCCCGATTTGACTCCTCTCGATTACTTTTTATGGGGTTATTTAAAATCAAAAGTATATTTCAATAGACCAGACAATATTGCAGATTTAAAAACTAGGATATCGGAAGAAATTAACAACATAACCCCTGAGGTCCTACAAAATGTTCTACGAGAATTCCAAGATCGCCTTGCTTATTGTCAAGAAGTGAATGGTGGTCATTTTGAACATTTAATTTAACTGTAAAACAAATTGAAATATACTTCCTAAACATTATGTTACATTATTTCCTTCAGTCTATCAACATTTGACATATTCAGAATAAATTTTCTCAGTATTGCTGAACAGAGAATGAAAATCCCTTTTGAAAAAGGTGCAACACAACCCCCTTTCTCATTCAAATTTTTTGAGGTGGTGCTCATAATTCAGAAGGGGTGCAAGAAGGGGGTGATATTTTCATACTATAAATTGTCAAATTGAGAATAGAAATCGACCTGTTTCAGGTTGTTTCAACGGATACATCATTTACAGTGTCAATATTTTTAAATTTTAATAAAAAAATTTCTTCGTTATGGTTGCACCAAATATGAAACACTTAGTATTGCTGAACAGATAATGAAAATCCCTTTCGAACAAGATGCCACACGACCCCCCTTCTCATTTAAAATTTTTGAGGGGGTGCTCATAATTCAGAGGGGGTGCAAGAAGGGGGTAATATTTTCATACTGTAAATTGTCAAATTGCCAATAAAAATTGACCTGTTTCAGGATTTTTTCATAAAATACATAATAACGCTAAAAATGAATTTATTCCATACCTTTGAACCGCACTGTATATTTAAATAATGTTAGCGTCATTGTGAAATACTTATAAAATTATAAGTTCTCATTGGATCTCCCTTTCGTCGTCTTTTGCAGCTAACGATCCGTTAACACATTCTGTTTTTCATTATATCATAAAAAACTTCTATATTGGATTTTCAATATTGGCTAGAAGATAGAAGCAGCACTAAAATCACCATATTCTGACGAACAATTTTTTGATGATAGAATCAACACCACAGTACTCTAGATTGAATACAAAATTTCGTATATAGCCAATGGTAATCTTTGGATGCAATTCCCAAAATTTACTGCACAGCTTTTTAAGAATATTTCTGAAAGTGTTGGTTACATGTTGTCTTATGGTCGAAGGTGGCTCCAGAATACTTTGCCAATTGTGCCAATGGAATTTGTACACCATTCATGACTGACAACGTTAGTCCTCTGAGTACCTTCTTTTTTGTAGAAATTGTAGGGGTTTGCAGTTAGTTTCTTCCTTTGACATCACTCAACAAACATATGTAGATCAGTTTGGGTATGCTTCGAAACCTCACATGCATACATGCAAATTTGTCCCTATTAATAATCGCAAGACCAACATATTCTACCTTTGGATGTTTGTCAAATTTCAACGGGCCAGAAAGATCATTCCCGCTAATGTCGGATATTGTTCCTCAATGTTTGCTTGGCTTCTCTATTCTGCTTACTAGTTGTGATTTCCTGTTCCACAGAATTCAAAACACGTTTCATTCAAGTCTGGAAGAGTCTGAGTGTTGGTTGTGGTTTTTATTCGTTCCGTCGTTCGTGGAGTTCGAGGGGATATCTAGCCCTAAAATTGGACGCTTTTCCACTGCGCCACGGTCCAGCAAAAGATTATGCAGTTCTACACTTAACTAGGAATAGGATACAAGAAAACACTTTTGTATATTTTTAACTGGAAACGACTAGTTTCGAATATTATTACATTATCTTCATAACTGATCAGCTTACTACATGTGAATATATTCCTAGAGTGATAATTACATATACTTTCTCATAACTAACTGATCATCAAACCTCAGACGGTTCCAAGAAGTACATCCAAGTTATTTAAAAGTGAGGGATGGTAATTTGCAAGTTATGAGGTGCAAATCATAGATTCAAGGGTGGGCTATGGTAATTCATTGAGGACATTAAAATTAGGGATTTCATTTCCAACAGCTTATCATCTTCCATTCGTCACAGGTATGGACTATTTTCAAATTGTCGTCAAGTATTTTGTGTTTTGAATTATGTTTTGTTTGACTATAGACATTTACCTATTTCATTCCAGTCTATTATATTCCTGCACAATATTTTGTGATTAGTTTAATCCGATCACACGGAAATTAGCATTATTCAGATCAATTCCTTGTCTGATGATTACCTACAATGTGAGATCAAAATCATTGAATAAATAGCATTGAACAACAATATACCCATTGTATGAATGTAATCTTTCACTGCTGGTACCAATATTTTGGTTGTTTTCCGGGTTTTGCCGTGGTCTTCAACTGCAACTGCGGTAGTCATCTTCAGTGGCGTGGTCGAAGTACTCTTCTAGACGTATCAACTGAAACTGAAGCTTTCGAGTTTGCCATGATATTTATAGTGATGTTTTTTCGCGCACTTTCTGTAATAGTGGGTTCGCGCGCACTTTCCGCGCGATTCGGGCGACATGGCTTTATTTTGGCCCCTTTCAATGCTGTGTGCCAGATATTTGGTAAATATGTTCTCTCTTCTTTTCTGTTGAAGTTCTCTTGGTGTATGTGTATTTCTATTGTTTCTAGATACATTCTTGTTGAATAATGATTCGACGTTGCTAGTCTCTCGGTATTTTCGGAAAGGATCTTGTGTTCTCCGTCAGACAATGTATGCTCAGCGACTGCGGACTTCTCGGTTTGTCCAATGCTCCTTTTATATAGGAAAAACGAAAAGGAGCATTGGTACCCGCCTAGTCGAGCACAAGCGGAGTTGTCGTTTGGGACAAACCGAGAAGTCCGCAGTCGCTGAGCATACATTGTCTGACGGAGAACACAAGATCCTTTTCGAAAAAACCGAGAGACTAGCAACGTCGAATCATTATTCAACAAGAATGTATCTAGAAGCAAACACCAAGAGAACTTCAACAGAAAAGAAGAGAGAACATATTTACCAAAGATCTGGCACACAGCATTGAAAGGGGCCAAAATGAAGCCATCTCACCCGAATCGCGCGGAAAGTGCGCGCGAATCCACTATTACAGAAAGTGCGCTCCAAAACATCACTATAAATAACATGGCAAACTCGAAAGCTTCAGTTTCAGTTGATACTTCTAGAAGAGTACTTCGACCACGCCACTGAAGATGACTGCCGCAGTTGCAGTTGAAACATTTGGAGATTTAAACCAAAGAAGACCACGGCAAATCCCGGAAACCAACCAAAATAATATACCCATTACTCAAATCAACAAGATTAGGTCGAGAAGTGAACCAGAAAACAAATATGTTAGTAAATTTTATCACGATTACATCTGTCCTCTGGAAGATGGTCACTTGGTGAGTGAAATACGTACTTATCGCGGTGTTTTACAATAGCGCGGTTTGGTGTCTGGATAAAACTCAAGTAAATTTATTACTACACCAAAGGTGTAGTGTGTACAGTGTGTACAGTGCAGTGTAGGTACTATGTTAGCATAATTATGGAAGGAAAATTTCAGAGAATATCAAAAATCGTTTAGCTGAATTTAATATAACATCCTTCACAAGCAACGACAATATAGGTAATAGGTTGTTTAACGACAAAACGAAATAATCAGGGATACGTGGCGTCAAGACATATTCTTCTCGATCGGTCCAATAGAGCAATTTATTGAAAATTACTTCAGTTCAACAATTATATATCCTACCAATCGAAACAGATATAATGATCCGAATACAAAACGGTTCGTTTGTGAAATTGGTATCTTTGTTGCTTTGTTTTCGATCTGTTTTACACTAATGATGCGTGCAATCCAACCATTCGTGGGACATTGTTGGATTATTTCGTTATTTCTGTTTGGGATTTAATGAGAATCCGCAGCATTTAAATTGGTTTTTATGTGGATTCAATTCAAGATTTTTAACGTTTACGTGTTTGTTGTTCCGTACTTCATTACGACAAAACGGTAAAAAACGAATGGAAAACGAGCGGTGAAGTAATATAAAAATTCAGAGGTGGAAGATGGACGCCACGGCACAGCAGGAAGTCAGAATCCTGAAAATATTATCCGCCATAAATCCACTAGGTACAGTATGAGTGTGAATTCCCGGGGCAATTACATATCCGAAAATGAAAACATGATACTATAGTAGCTGTATTTAGGAAATTCTGTTCGATGATGTGCATTAGGTTTTAAGGCAATTTGATTTTTGTTATAAAAATTACCCTGGCTGAGAACCAGGTTGACGGGCCTCTGCATTCGTCCGGTATACTTTTGACATAAAAGTGTCCATCATTCCACCAAGGACCCCTATGTTTAGAACCACCATTTTATCAGAATAATAATAATACTTCCTCATGAACACTCATAGAGTGTTCTCAAAGCCTAGCCTTTGCGGGTAGAGGACGGCTATTATTATTATTTACCGTAGCGCTCCAGGCGACTTACTGATTTTTGATGGCGTATTCACTTCTCGGCTGTATGAAAATCCGGAAAACCTATAAAACACCACCCCGGGTGGTCGGTGCGCACTCCAAGCAAGCACCAGACGTAAGGATTGGCACCTAGACGATTCACATCGCCTATCGACACCGTTGAAATTGGGGAAAAGTTTTTCATATTCAGGATTCAAACCTGGCCAACTGCGAAGAGTAGGTCTCGATATTTGGTCAGTTTTTTCTCTTCTTTTTGGATGATGTTCCGCCAGAACCTGAAAACTCTATGAAAAAATCATCTTACTTTAATGGCCGAGAAGGACTAAAACAGGCTTATTGGCTCATCTTCTCCCGAAGGTGGGTAATGAGTAGTTCCAATAAATTCAGCACTTCTTATTCTCCACAACGGACTCATTATTCCCCAGAGCATGGGACAACACCGATTTCTCGTCTGAACCGAGTGTCGTAGATAGTAGTATAACACCCGTAGCGTCGCGTTATGCATGTATACAGGGTGTTCCAATTAAGTCGGCACCATTGCCAACTCCGTTATTATTTAGCAATCACGTTTTCAGAATATTTCATAAATGATATTTCATTCAATGGAATTCTCAACAACAAAGCTCATATCACTTTTCTTCCCAAAGTGTAAAATGAACGACTTATGTGGAAATATTCATTTCTTTCACTAATACAAAAAATGTATTTGTTTTGGCGAATAAAATCTCATGATTGTCCAAACACTCAATTTTGGTACTTATACGAATTACAGTAAAATAAAGAAATTGCGCTGGGATGTGAACTCGTGATCATTCTGTCGCACCACTCAATTGACACCACTGAGCTATTTGGTATTAATGTACAAAACGATAATTTCTATCATAAAGCCATTCCACTAGGCGCATTTATTTTGTGAAATCATTACCGCAGGCATATTTTGAAGCCGTTTTTGTACAGAACAGAAAATACTGGAGGGTCATTTGGATGTGGTTGGAAAAACATAATTATTATGAGCAATCAAGCTGCTTGAAACTGTTGAAATACTATTTGTCAAATATTCTCAAGTATATCATAACAATGTCATAAATTATTATAACTGTCAACTACTGTTCGAATATTTTTCAAAATGCCATTTTTCCATCAAGAAAAATGTGATATGTTAGAATCCTACTTGGTTTGCCAGAAAAATAGCGTAAGAACACTACAGCAATCCCCCGAGCGTGAATTACCTAATCGGCGTTTTTTTGCTGTGCTTCATCGTCGATTCAGGAACAATGAAAAAGTTTTTGAGAAGAGGAAAAATAAAAATCGTTTTGTAATATCTGAATATACAGATATTGACGTTTTATCCTACTTTGAGGTATATCCAAATAATTCCATCAGAGAAATAGCTGTTCCACTGTCTGGTATTCAACGAATTCTGAAGAAACATAAGATTTCTCCTTATAAGTTAAGACCAGTGCAAACACTAGAACCTGGTGATCCTGAGAGACAATTGGAGTTTTGTCGGTGGTTTATGAATAAATGCAGAAAAGATCCAAACTTCTATAATATTATATGGAGCGATGAGACAAATTTTTCAAATCGTGGGATGTATAATAGAAAGAATTTTCATTATTGGAGTAGACATAATCCATTTCTAGTCCATTCCCACAATCCGCAAAGACGATTCAGTATTAATGTTTGGTGTGGTCTATTCAGAGGCAGAATTATCGGTCCATTTTCCTACCGTGGTTCTTTGAATGGACCCCGTTACATTAAATTATTAACAAGAGTGTTGGAAGTTTTTTTCGATGATCTTGATCTGGAGGCTCGTCAGATGATCTATTTTCAGCAGGATGGAGCACCAGCACATAATGTCAGTGGCGTAAAAAAAATACTGCGAGTCTGTTTTGGAAACATATGGATTGCTACAAAAATGGTTCTGTTAAGTGGCCCCCTCGTTCACCAGACATGACACCTCTAGATTTTTATTTTTGGGAATTTCTGAAAAATGAGGTGTACTAAATGAAACATAATAATTTAGATGATCTGAAACAATATATTGAAACTATAGATAATTAATAGAATTGATGGCCGAACTGTGTTGAATGCCACACGTATATAGTGTCAATAGAAGGGCCCAAATATGTGTTCAAAAAGAAGGCGGTGTTTTTGAACATTTACTCGATATTTTATAGCGCTTCATCAAATCCGTTTGTTATAAATGTTTCCTATTGATAAAACTGTCTTATTTTCACCTTTATGAAAAAAAGTCAAATAAAATTTGTTGTTGAGAATGTCATTACGAATCGAAATGCATTAAAAATATAGGGTGTTCCATTGAAAGAAATATCATTTTATCAAATATTCTGAAAACGCGACTCTCAATTTTTTTGTTTTCGGCATCGAGAAGGCCATTAAAAATGCTACTAGTTTGCCCATTTGACCAAATTCGTATCATCAATAATAACGGAGTTGGCAATGGTGCCGACTTAATTTTAGACATCCTGTATATACGCTGAGACCCCATAAGCTTGACAAGCTAACAGTAAATACATAATGATCTCAGGCGCCCCACGACACTCTCTGCCTCCAGTGTCCGGGAAAAAGCCCTCTTGTCTGTCTTCGCAGCGTTGATGTAAGCTTTTTGCTGAACGGGTTCCAACTCGGTGACAGAGTTTGGGTCACCCCTTCAGTGTAAAACAAGTTCATCAGCGGCACGTGCTGCTGCATCGAAAAGAAATGCGCCGATTCCTGCTTTCTTTTGGTCGAACACCATGCAGAGCAGATAATCTGAACTCCTAAAGACTTTACATGTAATGTAACTATGACTGTTATTATTATTATTGATATATATCGAAAAACAGCAAGCTTAGTGTGTATGGAACATGCCATTTTGGAGAAAAGTATGTTCATTTATAACGGGGATATTTTCTTGTGTCAGATTACTTCGGTATATTTAATAAATGTCACAGTAGCGACAAAGATAGAATGTGTTTTCTTCATGGCTATTACATAATTTGCCAATTGTGAAGTGAAAAAAATTCATAACTGACGATAGAATACTATAGAATAACGGTATATCTTTTTCGGAAAAACTCCAAAAATATTTCGTAAAATGTTACGTGAATTGTCAATGGGTGTAAAGAGGGGTACCGATTATTATAGTTACCAATACCAAATAATTTTGTGAAATTTCGCTGCATGATTGATAGATACTATTATGTCACACATGTATGCAATTGACAAAAAAAAACAATTGAAGGTTTTGTTTTACATTAAGCCTGCATTCTATGGGTTCGTTATGAACACATCCCTTTTGATTGTCTTTGAGGCGAACTCAAAGTGAATGGAACTATTTCTTTCGCAATCAGTTACTTTCAATTTCGCTATTGTGTTTGGAGAGCACAGTTTGCAAAATCTGTTATCAAATCAAATTGTGATTGATGTTACAGAAACTAAGTTTATACGAATTTGATAATTCATAAATTCCTATCAGCACCTCGGGAAATACAGCACATTTCAGACCCCAAGGCACGATGCTACAGACCGCGACAAGGTTTGCTTTCTCAAGATTTTCCATTGCACTTGCAGTTCTCCAGATAGATAAGAACTGCGCAAGTGTATTAGGGATCCTGGATCTTTATCTCGTGTAATTTTTACAGACTGAGCTCAATATACACGCGACAGAATAGTGAATTTCACAACGTTCATATTTGGGCACTAGAAAATCCGCATATGATCAGACAATGACACCAGGAACAGTTCACCGTAAACATATGGGCATGAATAGTAGGGGATCCTTTAATTGGTCCTTTTATTTTACCGACAATTTCAAATGGTGACACGTATTTAAACGTCCTACAGAACGAATTGCCTGCATTAGTGGAAGACGTGCATTCAAAAGTTCGTCAATGACTGGCACACCAAGTCCAATTGCTTGACCCTAACGGTCTCAAGCTTGCATCCTGCTGAACTTCTTTTAACTGGGACACGTAAAGGGCCTAGTTTCTGGTGCAGAACCAGTGCCTTCCATCGAAGTTCTTTCTGAACGAATTATGGATGCCTTCCAAAACGCAAAAAACACTCTCAGAATTTTAAAACATGTACAGCACTCAATGAAAAGAAAAGTGGAGGGTTGTATCTTGTATCGCAGAAGGGGGCATTTCCAGCACATTATATAAAAAGTCGAAGTTTGTTAGGTTTCTTATATTTTAGATAAAGATTAAGGAAACGTATAATTTAAATCAAAGTCCAATAAAAAAAATGGGACCAAAAAGGGCTTGACCCCTGAAAAAATGTCCCCTGTAGATTTTCGCAATCACTCGGTACGCTAGATGATGTAAGCTCTAACACGCAGCCTACGTTTCAAATTTGATCTTGATAACCCAACAACAGAAAAAGCGACGAAAGAAAAATAAAACATTATAGAATTCTTTGGTAACGAAGTGTTCATAGACACGTTTATGAAAAAAGTCTTATTTTGAAATGAAGAATACGCCCATAAAATCTTGATACTTACTGAATTTTGAAAGACTCTGTACTACAAGAACTCTTTTTTGATTACAAATACACTTTTGCAATAGTGTCCTCGTTGAGCAATATTGCACAAATATTTGTCAAATGTAGTTCAATGTACGTTGTATTAGCCAGCAAAGTATTTGTTTTATACCTGATATTCGCCTCAAATGTCCCACTTTGGAAGAATGCTTGGAGAAGAAATATTTCGATATTCTCTGCGACAAATTTCTTGTTCCTTCTTCGAAAACTATTTACTTCGATTATGAAGTCAAATTGAGATATATAATTATGAACTTATATAAAACAATTTTAAATTTTCCTCATCTTTTGGGGATCATTCTTCAAAGCTTGTTGGAGACTATACAATGGTCATATTGAGTGTAGAGGTTCCTTTCTCTCGATGAAATTTTAGAAAAAGGTAGAAATCGGGAAGAATAGAGAGATACATGTTTCCGGAAACAGCGAAAGCTAGTCCGACAATTTCTGTGCTTATATGAACGCAAGGCAATACTGAAAATAAATTCAATTTGATCAATATCACCTGATTATCAAGTTCAGTGACATTCAGAATTTCTTGTCAAACTCAAGTCTCTGAAATGAGGATATAGATAAACAGTCGTCAAGAAATCGCATTATATGCCTAAAAGGCTTTTTCACGTACTGAATAAATTTAACATTTCTCAAAGAAATGTTATGAAAACTAGTGCATCCAAGATCACATTTCAAGCCGAACTCCAACTTCCATAATTGATTCACCAAGTTTGTTTTCCTCTTCGCCGTGAAGTTTCGTCGACTTCCAACTCCGATCGAATTACTCAACTTCACAGCACCCCAATTCGAATAGAGCTGAATATAATCATACTCATTTTGATTCATGGCATTGCTTTCAACTATGAATGAAATTCATATCTCATATAGATTCTGGTACTAGCATATGATTTTCCAATTGCAATCAATTTTTTTGTAAAACTATGTGAGTTTGTGAACTGGGATTCTCAACACACACTAAAGAAAAGCTCAATTTCAACGTTAAAACGGAAAAATTGAATTGTTCAATTAGAGGTATGATTATTTGATTGAAGCCCTTATTAAATACACATGCTGTGTTCACAGAAACCTCCTTATCATAAAATGATTACCATATTACTGAGTAAACATTGTAAAAGTAACAACAGACAATATTATTTGAACAAAAAATATAACGAAAGACACTCCAATTAATTTATTCATTTGAAGAAATAGTCAATTTAAAAAAAAAATTGCAGTAGAAGTTGGGGCTCGATATCAGACCCCCTCTCCATTTTTTCTCATACCAATCAGAACAAAGCTCTTTTTTCTTTTTCTGATTATTATTTGGTCACGCCCTGGTGGAAACGTAAGACCAATTAGAATGACCTTGTTCAGTCACCTCCTTAATGGGATTTTTCGACCAATTAGGACGAAGTATCAATATCTAGCCGCTCACATCAGGAAATATAGTAACAATCAGGACAAAGCGCAGCCCTCAGTTTGTTCAACCATACGTTAATGACATTGATAGACCAATCAGTACAAAGTAACAGCATCTAGTGTCGACCCATGAGGGAATTATTGGTCTTATTAGAACGAAGTTTTTTTTAGAGTTTTTATTCTGATCAAAAAGTTTACATTTTCGTTTCTTTAAACAATTTAATGAAAGGAAAAAATAAGAATTATTCTATATTAATCTTATATTGCAGAAAAAATTGCAGGGCATTACGTCAGGAAATGTCAGTAATACTTTCTAGGTAGGCGCTAGTATGTTTTGAAAAACTTACCCTATACATACATTGTGAATCTGGGACTAATTAATCATTTAGCGCAGAACATATCCGTACGCTTAATTACGCTTTAGTTATGTGAGTTGTAGTAGTAGCAGTATTTAAAAACAAACTAGACCAATTCATCAGTTAGCAAACTTTTAGTTACATTCCTATAATCCAGCTTTGTCTATTGTTTTTTTTTTTTCAGAAATTTCATATTTTCCCTGGGTTTCTATGTATTTTCTCTTCGTATATATTATCTATTCTTGTTGAATAATTGTTAAAAACAACAAACCGATCCGACTTCCGAGTTGTCAGTTCTTGAAATATTTTTCCGTTCTGCACATATGAAAGTGTCTCATTGGACGACGTTTGTGTTCTGTTTCAGGAAAGAAACTTTCACACCAAATCATATTATAAAAGTTTCTATTTGTTGTATATTCGTCGACAGATACCTCTATATCCTTTTACGTAGGTCTTTTTATTCGTTTATGTGAAAAAGTTGGAATTCCCCTAGGGGTTTGTTTTTAAATTTCATTAAAACTTCCAACACGACAATAATTTTCAAATTGTGGAGTCCCGGTTGATTTCAATATGAAATTTTTCCATGAATTATTATAGCGGGGAACAAGACGAAAGTTCGAAGTTCGCGCATAAAAAATCCAGGTAAGGTATGCGAGCTCAAAAATAATTGGAAAAATATGCGGGACCTTATGAATCAAACTCTAAACTCAACGTTTAATGGATTCGCACGCCTCACATAATTAATTATTCTCTGGGTAGTTTTCGGTTCACCCGTACAAATAACTTCTCTTTATGCATCGTTGTGGATTGTAATCTATTTCCCGGGATCGTGAAAGACTCAGATGTTATAAATCTTTGAATTCGGGTCTAATCAGACCTTAATTTCAGATGTCTCAATAAACATTGGCAATTAGTGGAGTGATTGATCATTGTAATATTGAAACACGCAATTTGTATCTAAATGTAGAATGGAATGTTGAGGTCAGTAAGTGATTTACATTCATTATCCCGTACTTAGGATTTGAAAGTAATTCAAACTAACTTCTCTTGTTTTTGTAAGCCAGCGTACTCACATGAACTTGTTTACCAGTACTGGGTATCAGTAATAATGTATGAAATAAATAATGTACGTTCGATATTTCACTCTATAGTATGGTTTCTTGGAAAGTATAAAAACAGAAAATGAAATATACTCAAATAATATCATATAAATTTATCTATCATCTTACACTTCATGAAAAAATGAAATTGTTGTTCCGAGCCTTTTGTCCCTGATCAGTACGGTGTAGCTCAAATGTAAGAATAATTCTTGGTTGCAGGCAAAAAATGGCTAACGGAGTTACCGTAGAATTTTATATTTGCACTAGGGCTATGGATGACATTTTTTTTGTTTTTTATTTTTACGCTGTTTTATTGTATATCAAAGCAGATTTAACATTTGGGAGATTTGGGTTTTCACTTCCTCTTTGTATACTTGTAGGTACCTGTAAGATTCACTAAAGACTGGTCTAGCATCGTTTTACAGCTGCTAGTACCATATGCTTTCATTCATTACCTATAACAGAATAATTTGCATTAGGAAATAAGATTACTGGATTGGGTATAACATAATCCTGTCGGTATTAGAGATCTTAGACCATTTGAGTTTTTTTTTCAAAATAGTAGGATCCAATAAGTTTATCAGCTGCTATCATCGCCCAAGCATTCATTTTCTGAAGATACTGTTCCTCAGCCCAGTACTTGTAATTCTGTCAAATTATTGTTTCTGTCAGAGTAAAGGTCATATCATCAGAGAGAGCAATATTTTCAAAAGCAAAGGATTAGCATTGCACATATACATTAACGTTTGCAGAACTTTCCAATTATAAAATTTTATGTGCAATTGCAACTGGGAAATCTTGATTTTGGCTAATTTTTTCAAAGCTGTTGTGTGGATTTTCTTTCATAGCTAAAAAACGTTCAATTGGCATCCTCATTGATTTTAGGACCCCCAAATTTGAAGAAATCATCAAAAGGTCGATTCTAATAAATTGTGCAGTTTCAAACTCTGACTTACTTCAACAAAACAGCTAACTCGGCGATATTTAAAGAGTGATTTTTGGGACTCAGAAAAATACGTTTCACCAGTGGAGTGATGAAAGGGATTTCGGCAACATTTGAAAAGTGATTATGGAATCAGAAAAATACGTTTTTACCAGTGGTGTGATGATAGAGACCTTCACAAAGCTGAGAAAATACAATTTTAAATAATTTTCATTTGTATTCTCGAAAAATTTATGATGTAACATGAAAATACTCTTGAGGTGGTCTTTCAAATGGCACTGTCAAAAATAAAGATGGCTATTTGAAAAAATATCGATGACATCATTTCCGGAACAGTAATAATGACCAATGTGAAAAAAGGTCGAAACAAATGTTGACGTGTCCGAGGATTTTTCCGAAAAGCTTGTCTTTTTATAGGTAACGAATTTATTCCTTACTTTATGTACACTATATGATTCGTCTCTTGCGTATATGTAGGATTTTTTTATTTTTTTCATTTCATTGTGATGACTATGACCAACACCTTCCAAACAAAAAATATAATATATAAGTCAAGAGTCGACGCAACCATATACCATATACCATATATGGTGTTATATGAGTTTTTGATAAAGATTAAAATTAGTCTCATACGACATTGTGCTAAATATATTTTAGACTTATTCCACCTCAGATGTATATCTGTAGTTATTCCACAGTTATTCATATTTTCAGTAAACAGAATTTCTTTATTACGAAGGCGTAGAAGGGCCAGCAACAAAATATTTTTAAAAATAGTTGGAATTGCCACTTTGAAGTGACAATTGCCACTTTGAAGTGACAATTGCCACTTTGATCTGACAATTGTCACTTCGAACTGGCAATTGCCACTTTTAATTTGACTGAAAAACAATAGTTTTGCATGGAGTTGGCCAGTTTGAAGTGACAATTGCCAGAGAGAAGTGACAATTGTCAGATAAAAGTGATATTTGTCAGTTCAAAGTGTCAATTGCCAGTTCAAAGAGACAATTGCCAGTTCAAAGTGACAATTGCCAGTTCAAAGTGACAATTGCCCTTTCAAACTGACAATTGCCAGATCAAAGTGACAATTGTCAGATCAAAGTGGCAATTGTCACTTCAAAGTGGCAATTCCAACTATTTTCAAAAATATTTTGTTGTTGCCCCTTCTACGCCTTCGTACTTTATCAATAATAACCTATAATTTCAAAACATTTTTCCACTTTAATTTCCAAATCATTTCAGCATTTCTATGTATGAAGTGCGACTGTATCTTCTGCGAAGCTAACTAGTGATCCGAATACGGTGCCCTTTGGGACGCCACGGTTTAAATTATTTTCAGTACTGACTGGTTGTTTTTCCCTTATAAGGTAATAGTTGAACAGAAAGACCCAGGTGGTGCACCTTTTGGGTCTTCCAATAATATTATGGGAATGCGCCCTGCTATGAATTATTATCTTGAAAGCCATTCGGGCTTTACAAACGTTTTGACATTAGGTAGTACGAGCATTTGCTAGTTTCGTGTTCTGTATTAATAGACATCCAAATGACTAGTGAAGGGCCATTGGGCAACTGACTCTGAAGTCGGACGATAGTACCTAGCATCTAGGAAAACAAAAAATTTAATACCATTCAATATCCTAAATATAGAAAACTGTTTCACAGTTGTATAGGCAAAAATAACTGTCTCGAAACGAGAATTTGCGATTTATAGAACATCCTTTTCAGAGCAGGTAGACGACATCAACACTTTGAACATATGTAGAATGATCTGTTTGGTCGAAGTTTTGGTTGTTAGATATGAGAGTGAACCTATCTGTGATAATAATAATAATACTGACTCATAAACACTCATATAGAGTGTACCCAAAGACATAGCCTGTGCGGGTAAAGGATGACTATTATTATAATTTTCCGTGGCGCTCCGGGGCGACTAACTGATTTTTTGTGGTGTATTCACTTTTCAGTTACAGGATAATCCAGAAAACCTACAGCATCAACCCGAGTGGTCAGCGCGCAATCCAAGCAAGCACCAGACGTCAGGATTGGCATCTAGATAAGTTACATTGCAAACCGACTCCTATGAATTTGATAAAATTTTGCTCGTTGTCCAGGATTTGAATCTGGACAAATACAAGCGGAAGTTTAAAGGCTGGCATCTATAACCGCCTTGCTACCGAGTACCCTATACTACTTGTGTTGTTTTAAAATCGCCCTTTAGACGAACAAGAAATTATTATTTCTCCAAGAAATCTGTATGCCCACAATTTCTTTGAATTTTATAATTGTAAACAAATGTCCACCATATCAGTTGAACTACATATGAGAAACAATCGATATTGTCATCTAAGTATGCTACTAATTGTAAAAGATAATAATTACGGCAAGTGGAGATGCACAAGACGTCTAACGGATCAGTTAGATTTTTGAAGGCCTTTTACTAACCAAAACATCGAAATATTCAAAAATGCCATCCTCTGTAAGAGCATTTTAGAAGGCCTACTAAAATGCGCTTACAAGAAAAATTTTTAATCTTGATTAGAATTGTCACCAAAAAACCGTCTCATCTTTACCAAAACCACAGCTAGGAGAAGCACATTCGTGGGAAGAATGCGTCCAGGATCCCGATCAATACGATTTGGCGTTTTTGAGCTGTCTCTGCGGAGGTGGGAAAATCACAGGCCAACTAGTGAATCTGCTAAATGAAGAAATCAGTTGAGAACTGAATAAGTTGTTGAAGTTAAAGATGTGATGTATTAAAGTAAAGTCAAAAATCAACCGTACTGCTCTGGAATGTATTTTCGTAAGGTTTAAAAGTAAAGGCGCCTATCCACCAAAGGAACAATGAGGAACTTTTTGTTTCCATTTGTTGCTTTTTGTTCCAAACTTTAGGAACTTGAAAAAACAAGTGTAAACTCTTCGTCTCCACCAAATTGATGTCAATTTACGGTAACATACCGGGTGGCTACGGAAGTATTGCCTACGGAATATCTCAGTTATTGTATGAAGTAGGTTTGTGAAATTTGGAGCGTCGATATAATGACATAAGAGCTAGAATTTGAGCATATTGACATGTCGAAGTTAACTTCCGGTCAACTTTCTTATTTTAAATAGAAACCCAATTTTTTTTTTTCGCTTTATTCAGCATTCAATTCCCACAAGTTCGTATCTAACCAGAAACTAGATCAGAAAAAAATTATTATTGAAATTCACCGACTAGGCCGTGGAAGCAAAATGAAAGCCAAAAATTGAAAAGTTGGCTATGGAAACCATACGTCACTTGATAACAGTTGCTACTACTGTGATATTTTATTTTCATTCATCGGCGTTATAAAAAGCCGCCAAAAAAAATATTGGAAAAACTGGGACAAAACAATACTCTGTAGGTCCATAACTTAAATAGGAACATACAACTTTTTCTTGCCTCTACTATTCAGCATAACCATTCCTTTCTAATGATATAATAGAAAGTAATTTTTTGAAATGAAATACCAAAAAATCCAATTATTATTATTCAAATAACAAAAAAACAGATATATCGAAAAAAAAAAATTCAAATAGATAGGATTAAAGATAAAATAAATTCAAAACAAATGTTCGAAATGCATTCCCTCAGCATCAATACATTTATTGACTCTGGTGATATTTTCATGTAAAACGTTTCTCAACATTTGGGGCGTGATATCTTGGAAAGCTCTACGAATTTTTACTTCAAGCTCATGTAGAGTTGTAGGCTGTGTGGAATACACCCTATTTTTAAGATGCCCCCATAGAAAAAAGTCGCACGGAGTAAGATTAGGTGACCTTGGTGGCCACCTGACTGGACCATGGGTTGTTATAAGTCTCTCTTGAAAGCGATTTTGAAGATGATTTCTCGCTATTCTTGAATTATGCGGAGGGGCGCCATCTTGCTGGAAGTACATTCTCTCAGTTATTTCCGCTGGTAGGTTGTTAATGAATTCCGAAATTTCATTCGTTAAAAAATTAAAGTATCTCTCTCCGGTTAGTTGGCCTTGAAAAAGAATGGGGCTAACAATATGAGTTCCAACTATTCCTGCCCAAACATTCACACCAAATCTCTCCTGGAAGCCACCTTGTCGAAACCGGTGCTCGTTTTCTATCGCCCAGTACCTGAAACAAAAGACCGTTCACACTTTTAGCACTTTACACTTCGACTATCGACAATAATCCAAATAAAATACAGTACCTACCTTGTATTATTCCTGTTAAATAATCCATTGTTGGTAAATCTTGACTCGTCCGTAAACAAGATATAATAGTTAAATAGGTGATTCTCAGAATTTTGTCGAAGAAACCAATTACAATATTCCAGGCGCCTTTCACCGTCATTTTCATAAAAATGTTGATGCAACTGATACTTGAAGGATTTAAATCGATGTTTTTTCAAAATTTTCCTAGTAGAGTCCTTACTTATAGCTAATTCGGCGCCAATCTGCCTTGAGGAAATTGTGCTATCATATTGTACTAAAGCTAATACATTAGTTTCAGTTTCCTCATTAATAACAAATGCTTCTTGGTCTTCGTGAACATCAGGCTCAGTTCTTAATTTTTCTTCAAGCCACTGGAAATACCTTCTTGACGGTTGCTGCCTCCCTGGATATCGCTCTAAATACAATCGTTCAGCGGCATAAGAATTTTTTAAACATTCACCATAAATGAGAAGCATGTCAATTTGTTCGGTTCGTGAATAACGGGGCATTTTTTGAATATTCCACTAACTGATTCCGATTTCCAAACCCTTTTAAAATGGCAGAATCAAAAACACTACTTCGAACGTTAAAATAATATGGATAGCAGCGTTCGTGAGAGCTCTCGTTTCTTTTTTGTTTCATTCCAAAATACATCTTAATCAGCCTACTTGTTAATATTTTCGTTCGAATGATTATTGCAATGGAATGATTCTTCTGAATAGCACAAACATCGTCCATAGGTAGATATTAGAATATCTATGGACGATGGCACAGACCAAGTACGTTTATGTTCCTATTTAACCTAGAACCTACAGGATATAATTTATCATTCCACATTATTTTTAATGTTATTTTTGCGTATGGCGATAATCTGTTTTGTTATTTGAAGAATAATAATTGGATTTTTTGGTATTTCATTTCAAAAAATTACTTTCTATTATATCATTAGAAAGGAATGGTTATGCTGAATAGTACAGGCAAGAAAAAGTTGTATGTTTCTATTTAAGTTATGGACCTACAGAGTATTGTTTTTTTCCCAATTTTTCCAATATTTTTTTTGGAGGCTTTTTATAACGCCGACGAATGAAAATAAAATATCACAGTAGTAGCAACTGTTATCAAGTGACGTATGGTTTCCATAGCCAACTTTTCAATTTTTGGCTTTCATTTTGCTTCCACGGCCTACTCGGTGAATTTCAATAATAATTTTTTTCTGATCTAGTTTCTGGTTAGATACCAACTTGTGATATGTCATTAGAAAGGGAATTGAATGCTAAATAAAGCGAAAAGAAAAAAATTGGGTTTCTATTTAAAATAAGAAAGTTGATTTTACTTCCGGTCAGACCGGAAGTTAACTTCGACATGCCAATATGCTCAAATTCTAGCTCTTATGTCATTATATCGACGCTCCAAATTTCACAAACCTACTTCATACAATAACTGAGATATTCCGTAGGCAATACTTCCGTAGCCACCCGGTATAATATCCACTGAAGCAACATCATTTGTGTTCACGATGTAGGTACATGGATGTGGATAAATACCTTGCATCAGCAGCAGCGGTTTATATTATTTTGAGTGCTAA
The DNA here is from genome assembly GCA_958502065.1 of Chrysolina americana. Lineage (NCBI taxonomy): Eukaryota > Metazoa > Arthropoda > Insecta > Coleoptera > Chrysomelidae > Chrysolina > Chrysolina americana. The sequence goes on from OY293416.1 coordinate 48,439,960, forward strand.
TATAAATAAAAAGAAAAAGAGGAAACATAAAATGTGGGTACGGCCAAGCCTTCAAGAGATAAAAGTGTGTGGGGAATGTAAGCAAACGCATAGATGCAATTAATTAGACCAAAAATGTTATTTGAAATTATTACCCGCGAAGGATATATAATATTATCGGTCGTTAATATTATCTTAGTCCCGAAAGTATCAAATACAGTTTCAGTTTTCAACTTGATGTTTAACCTCCAACCCTGTAAATAAATGTTACAAAGGATTCTCTGTTGAAAAAACGTCTAGAGAGATTATTAGATTATTTTTAAATATCGAAGTGTGAAACGAAAGTCTCATAAGCACATGGACATTTCTGATAAATTTTATGGTTTGCATATGTTGATAATTCTGTAGGGGCAAGAAATTGGAAATAACGGTCAGTTTTTAGTTTTAACCCGTAGGATACAGATGTATTCTGTTAGTGAATTATGTAGTGTGGAGTAAATTCGGGTATCTTTTCATAAGTCTTCTGGTTTCAACTCTAATTTCAGAATGAGGAATAACTTAATTTTCATTATAAATAATTTAGTTTTCTAAACAATCTTTCTCATTCCTCTGGAAAGTTGATTCTTCCAATCAACTTTCATATCAATCATTATGTTTTTTTTTTATTCAACAGTTTATTCAACGTAGTTTGATCTAACTAAATTATTGTTTTACATATCCTTCAGATGTTAATATCTTGCCTCAATTGTATTTCATTTCATTATCAGATCTTGTTATATTTTAATATCAATTCAATAACTTTTATTTGCTGAAGGTCATTTACTAAATCTCATTGTTTGTTTTATTTATTAATTAGTTTAATATAAATGTTTAAGTGTTGTTGAATCCTGTTTTTCATTTCTAAAAGTTCATGCACGGGCTCTTGCAGCCTTGTCAAATTGATAATACATTTCAATGAGTTGGAAACCAATGTAGTAAATTTTTCGATAGTTCCAATTCCATCCAGTGAAGAGAAGAAGTAACATCATAGCATCCAAGGGAGGCAAAATGATTAAGAAACTAAGGTGAGATAAAAATCTTGAATACTGTGAGGTACAATTCTAGTTTTCTTGACAATAGAGCCCGGCGTTCCCATATATTTAATAACACTAACGATTCCGCTCGGTAGTATTTATGTGACAAAATGCTATTCAATTGTAAAGAAAGCAGTTTGTTATAGGAATTGAAGCTTTTGGAGGCACTCAAGAAAGACAACATACCATCGGGACACATAACTGATGGACACGTCCAAAATTTTATTCGGATTTCCAGTTCTGATCTAGAATGTTTATTGTCTTGCATCGAACCAACAGGCAATCAAAACTTTCATAGGATTCAATTAATTCTATTAGCAAATCATTATCTATTTAAACGACATGTTGCAATGGCACACTGGAACCCCGTGTTTCCTGAATACTGTCACTGTCTGTCTCCACTGCATTAACAAAAAGTTTCAACTACAATTTGTTACCGGATTATTAGCAAACGGAAACAAGTCGCAACTGGCAACAAGGAGCAACTTCTACCAGCAACATCAAGAAACATTGAGCAACTTACTGGAACATTTGTAAGCATTATCGGAAATATGAAACAGAAACATAAATGTTCCTGTTTCTTGCTTTGGTGGATACGTGTCTGAGGTGGATTTATGAATCACAATTTGAAACTATTCTGTTCAGTTCAAATTGAACTACTATGGAGTAGGTCAGATATAGATTTAAAATACCTATCATTTCAATTTCAACTGTATCACCTAGTCATTCTCTTATATGTGACTTTTACACGCCTATTGAAATAGAAAACAACCACACAAACCACTGAGTTTCCGTTGTAATTTAACTAGAATTTAATCAAATCAAACCCTCTGATGTTATCAGAAATATCAAGAGCATCAGTGAATTGAGAATTTCGCGTATGTGGGATTCTTTGAGCGAACATCCAGGCCCCAACACTGGGACAAAATTGAATATTAACTCAGATTATAGACTAACGCAATTTTACGGTATTTTTTATAGTTTTGTACGTGTCTGTGCGGAGTATGTGGTACTGAGGAGTGCTATGTTGTTTTCCTCGCGGATGGCGCTGCTACTGACTTATTTTTTGTAAGTCGCGGTTTCATTCTTAGGGAAAGACTATAAGACTTTTCGAATATTATCGTTTATTAATATTCAGCCCTGTGCTGTATCACTTCCGTTAAAAATAACCAAATACCAATCACAGCAAAATAACGGAAAGGGCGAATAACGGTGACGTTATTTTTAACGGAAGTGATACAGCATAGGGCTGATTGTCGTATATGATGTTGTCTGACCCATCCTAGCACTGATGAGAGGAAACAACCTTGAAACATACATGTATGCATGTGATTATTTCCATCCAAATGAAGGATAATATTCTACAGTGCTGATAAGGGATTGTAAGGGTTTTATTTTTGGTCAATGAGAGTAATCTGCAAAGAATATCCATCGATAAAACAGAAGGTATCTTGAAATAGAGATTTGGTTTCATTTTCAATCGATTAGGACATGTTATCTAGAATACTATTATGACACTGAATAAGATCAACCTATATTGGCCAACCGACTAAGATCTTAAGGCAGAAATATTAATTGGTACATCAGTGTCAATCCGTTGGTTGAGTAACCCTATAACATCTTTTAGTTATTCACTGTTATGCCATTCGAATGATAAGATATTGTTATCGTCAGCAAAAAGTAGGTACAGATTAGTCTGGTAACATGTACTTTTGGCTGAAATTAATTATCAAAACTCAAGAATAAAATTGGCACTGAGGAGAGTCAATAGTTCGCACATAAACAGTGGAGAGATGTTTGCTTGGAAATGGCCTTGGTTATGGTATCCTCAATGATGCCATAATTTTTTAATGAAATTTTCAACTTCGCCTATTAGTTATTGAACAAATCAGAGGAAAATCAGATTATCAATGTCAGTCGCTCAGATGACAATCGTTGATAAGTTGCTTTCTTGGAATACACGAAAGACGAATTGACGAAAGAAACAGCATTTTAAGGTCAGTATTTTTTATACCATCCTTTGGAATTCGTCTTTTGACAGAGAGGGTAAGGTGTTAAAAAAAAATTTCACATGTGATATGGTTTTCCCATTTTCTCATAAGTAATTTCTTTGAAAAATGTTAGTGGACATTTATTTTCTTATTTTGTGTTTGCAACTAGCCATTTACTGCCGGCCAATCTCTGATTTTCTCGTGTTGTTCTTGAAAATACTCGATTATATTTATTCCTTCCGGTCTCTTGTTCATTGTTGTTTGTCTCTATTTTAGAATACGATTTGATGCTTATCGACGTCTCCAGGCTAATCCATAAATTTTCTCTCATAGGCTCTTCTTCTTCCCAAAATAATGCCATTTCAACAATTTCTTGTTTCGTGAGTGCTTTAGAACTCACCTTTCTTTTTTCTAGAATTGCTGAAAAAGTTAGGGCAAACTCTTATCGCTGTTATAGTGATAAAAAAACAGCCGCTAAGGGATTATTAGTTCAAGTTATATAACAAAAGTGTTTTCATCTGCTACGAAATGGAAACGAGAGTTACCATAAATCTCTATAATTCTTTGTGGCAGTAGTGTTGTAGATAGTGCATCCGACTCATGCATGGCCAAAGGGTTCAATTTTCATTAAACTATAAAACAAAATACTTCAGGAACTTCAGCAAATATCATCTAAATGCATTAAATGATTTGCTTCTGCACTGTAATTGGGACCTGAATTTGGCAGAAGTTGATGTAATATATTCTAATATTGAGCAACATTTCAACTTGAGAGAAGGTCAACTTCCTTGGTATATTAATGAAGTTAGAGAATTAAGCAAATGTGGAGATGGAGCATGTTAAGACTTTAAAACCATGTTCCAATGAAGTTAGGAAACAATTCAAATGGATTATTTATACAAGTTGTAGAAATTAAGTTGTTAATTTACTAAAAATGAAAAGACCAATTATTATACTGATAAAATCAATAATTGTTTGAATGTACAAAACCCTTAAGACTTCAGTCAAACAAAAAGATGATTCACTTCTACACACAATATTATTTCCAACAGCCCAAGGAGTCAGCCAAGTTCAATTCTTCATTGAAAGTAGTAGACATTAAATATTCCATTCCTCATTCTCCCCTTTGGACCAAAAATAATCTCCCAACTATTAATTGTGAGATATCTCAATCCAGATTATTATCCATGCCAGAACTAACAAGTACGGAAAGAGTACCTTTCCCGCATGCGACTGCCGTTACCCGAACGACGTAAAGCGCAGTTCGGGTAAGCAGTCGAGTGCGGGAGAGTACCTTTCCGTAAGAGTTAGGATCAATAATTTTTCTACAAGCGAATTGAATAACTCACTTAAAGTACGCACTAAAGGGTATAGGGTGTTGAAGTAATTGGTGGAGTATTGTTGAACTTGGTTGATACCTCACTCAGAACTGGTAAAGTACCGCAAAATCTTAAAAATAGTACAGTGGATCCTACACCAAATATTAGTAATACTAATGAAGCCATTAACTTTCATCCAATGAATACTTGTAACAATGATTGAGACGGCAGTTTTTGAACAATTGATTGATTACATTGAAAGTAATCAACTGATTATGATGAACCAATCTGGATTCAGATCTAAACAGTCATGTAAACCAGCACTACAAATTTCCATATTCAAATGGAAATTGGCTGTTGATGATAATATAATTGATGAGTTAATATCCTACTAAAAAAACTCAAATATTATGGTATTTCTGGTTCTGTACTTAAAAGGTTTAAAACCTCTCTGGTTGAACTCAACATACTAAAATTAACGGGACATTAAAACAAAAAATTTGTTAATAATGGTGTTCCTCAAAGTAATGTCTTGGGTCTGCTTCTATTTGCACTGTACATCAATGACATTAACTCCATTTAATGGATGTGAATTCATCAACCAATTTGCAGATGATACTCTGATTACAGTAAGTGAACCTGAATAACAAACAGCTATTAAAAAAATTAATGATATATTGATCAGAATATTTGAATTCCTCAACATCAATAAGCTCAATAGAACAAAAGCAATAATAATTTCAACAAAACATGAACATAATTCGATTGATCCATATCCATAAGTATAAATATCTATAATAAAAAAAATTGAAATTGTCGAGAAATTCAAATATTTGGGGTTTTTCATGGATCAAACACTAGAAATGAAAAAACATTACAATTAAAGTCGCAATAGAATCGATAAATAAATATTTTTCTTTGTTCGTGTAAGCAGTTGATTACCGTTTCAGAATTCCATTACAGTTTTTAAATCAATCATTCAACCCCATTTCGATTGCACTGCTACTTAACTATCATCACAACTTGATGCAAATTGTTCGTCCGCATTGCAAAAATTACAGAATAGAGACATGCGTCTAATTTTAAGATGTAATAGATATACGCCAACTACAACAATGTTGTAAGTTCTGGATTGGCTTTCTGTGAAAGCACAATCATATTTTGATCAATTTAAAGTTTTTCATCACCGATGTCATAATTATTTTGTTTTTTTTTTTTTGTTTAAAATTGTTTTTTTCCGTTAACCAGCTGTCATCCCCCTACGAACGACAGCCCTCAGAAGTCGAAATTTGTGCGAGCGAAGGATTAACGAGGTCTTACCTTTTAACGTGCAATTCCTAGCACGAGACCAGTGACCATGCTGGGAATCAAACCCACGCCCCTTTGATTGATAGGCAAGCGCTCTACCATCATGACCACTGCGGTCCATTCACCCACTAGCCCACTAGGGGAATATTGCTTTTGTACTTATATAAGAAATGAAGATTACTATTATAATAATTATTATTATTATTATAGTGGTAGATTAAATTTGAAATTATGTATGCTGATCAGGATTCTGGCCGTCATTGTCTGTCGGGTTGCTCGTAAGTTTGAAATAACATGGCCCACAAGATAATTTTCAGCTGGAGGACCTAGGGTGATAACACATTTGTCGATGAATATATTAGTCCTACTACTGTATAATTCCACTTTCGTTTAGGCACACATCCCCATATGTTCCACCCACCCTCTAAAGTGAAACTATTCATTAGCAGTAGTCATAATAGGCTATTTAGATACGTTTTCGCACGGATTCGCGTTGGATTACTCTCCGTACCCACAACAAAGAAAATATCGTTCTATAGTAAACGATTCTACGGGACCCGCTAAAATTACATGAATAATTTTCCATAGCGATGAGCCCGTTCGGTGATGTAATGAGAGTCTTGTTTATGCCTAGAAAATTCGATGAATGATGGTGGGTAGGGCACTCTCCTCATTGAATTTTTATGAGCGGAAATTGAAAAGGGTCGCACAACGAACTCTCGAATAGGTCGTTTTCCAATGCTATGATTGGGTTCGGGTAATTTTTGAAGAGGAAACATTTTGGTGTAGGATTGTCGACCACCCTTAGGGCCATGCGAGAGTGTTACAGCATTTTCATTGAATCGTTACGTACTGATGATGGTAACAGTAGAATGATGGAAAAAGGGTGCGAGAGGTAATCAAGTTTCTAGCGGTTATTAGGGGATTATTAATTGATGTGCCCGCAGATATGTTCAGAAGCCTTGAATCTAATCTGGAACTGAATTGATGCAGAAGTTCATTATAATATGAACGTATGCAGAGCAATATATCGTCACCTCCCTTCACAATCTATACTTTCAACAGTGAAATTCTGTGGATTCTGGAAAATTATTATTTTCAAAGAACGAACATCAGGAGACACAGTCAATTTGAATGTTGTCTGAATAAACTTCATTCGTGACATACATATTTCTATCTTTTATGACAGTAACGTCAATAATCCTCAGACGTTCACTCAGCAATTATGAATATATTTATGCAAAATGATCTATCTATCTGAACGAACCTAATATCCAACATTTTCCCCCTCATTAAATCACAAGTCCCATTTTTCTGGTTTGACAATAGTCTTCCTGAACTAGTCATATATGCCCTAGTGGTATGTTTATCATTTGATTCTTGGATGAAAGTTGGACCAGAAGGTGAATAAAGTTCTTGGGTATAACTATTAGATGAATATCTTTCAGAAATTTTGGTAGATGGGTGTTGTTCCAAATCACAATCAACATTCAATGATTCTTTTATATCAGTTGTATATGGAGTGCTGCGTGCATGAATTTTACTACTTCACCCACTCTTATACTAGTGTTACGTTTTTGCTATTAATAATGCCGAGCACACTGCCAAACTGTTTATTTTCTAACTTCACTAAAAACATACAACTACTCCACTGACTAATAAAACACTTAGATCTATACAACAATACAACTAGCTAAATATTCCAAACACTTATATACTTCTTCAAAAACTGTTTATCACTTCTTCATAAATTCTTCTTCATCTTAATCCCAGTGAAATCACTTTATATACTCCATTTGTGCCGACTGGATCTTTCGCGATATTTCCTAGAATACTCGGGACAGAAGGCCGTCCAAATAATCACTTCTTAGAACTGCTCGATTACATAAATACCTGCGGTGTCAACACATTTGTATGCGATTGGTTTTTATGGATCTCTCAGCGGCGTAGATATCAATCTCGTAACACTAGATATGTGTTGACGCTTACCACCTTTGTGATAACACCCCTTTACCACTGGCGATATCTTGAATTTTTGACAAAAACATTTTCAATTACATTGATTCTTTGAGTAGTACAGGTTTCCGAGCAAGATCGAAGACACTAATTAACCGCAGCAAAACTAGTCTAAAGACAATCACGGGATTTCTTACGGGGCACTGCAGACTCAAAGAACACCTAAGGTAGCTAGGCTCAGAGGAGGACAGCACTTGCTGATTCTGTGGGGAACATCCAGAAACACCACACCATATATTGATGGAGCGTTATGCTGTACATCACAAAAGATTGAATATGCTGGGATCACAGCAGCTGACTGTAGGAGAAATACCACGAATAGACCCCCTCGAAATCCTTAAATTCCTCAAGGAATTGGGGCTTGAGGGGCTGCTGTAAACGAGAACACCTTGAAATAGCAGAAGAAGATGGGGCACAATAGATCTAATTAGGTCGCAGCGTATCAGTCACCATCCATATTTACCATTACCATTACCATGGTCGTCGGCAAATATTCAACAGAAAACAACTACTGCCCCCTACGAGCGTTGAATTATATCTGTTTAATACTTGGCAAAGTTGTCTACAAGAACTACTTTGCAATGCAATTCAAATATCAAAGCTGAAATTATTTTTCGATTTAATTGGGGAAACACCTCTGTATCGATTTCATGGTCATTGCCAATCATCAGCGAAGGTTAGTTCGACCCGATTGAATCTAAAAATCCTTTTACCCTAATTGGAAATCCATGAGACAAATCCCCTGTGATGTTTTAGGCTTCATATTGAAGTCGACACGTAGTCGGAGTGCATTTTAATCTGGAACCCAGAGATGGCGCTGAATTCATATTTCAGTGTTTGTCTCAGGGATTTCCAATAAGGCATCGAACTAGCCTTCGCTGATGATTGGCAATGACCATGAAACCGGTACAGAGGTGTTCCCCCAATTAAATAGAAAAATAATTTCAGCTTTGATATTTAAAATGTATTGCAAAGTACTTCTTGTAGAAAACTTTGCCAAGTATTAGACAGATATACTCAATTCAACGGTCGTAGGGGGCAGTAGTTGTTTGTATAGGTTTATTTGAGGAACATTGGATTACGTAATCCACCATTTTTCATAATTCGTATAATGCAAAGAGTTGAAAATTCGAAACTCAGGAACTTACAATGTTCTTTCCAATTTGAATCTACGAATAGTCCTAAGAATTTACAACTGAAAATGTATATCTATCAATATCTAAGAGTTTTCTTCAAGTATGAGATTTGATAAGGTTAGTTTTGTCTGCGATGAAAAAGAATCAGGCTGAATCAGGAAACCAATTGAAGGAAAGTTTTTTAACACGTCTTATCAGAAGTGCCTTCTGCATAATTAATCAAGTTATTATTAGTAAATGAATTTGTGATTTCATTGATATATAGAATATACAGAAATAGGCCCAAGGGGAAAACCTCTATTGACATCTTTAATGATAGTTGCAACATTCAGAATTACATCATTTTCATTATGTTTCAAACTCATATACCTACTGAAAAACGAGCAGGATGCTGCCTTTTAAGTTTTTTTAGTAGGTATGACTGGAGAAATGTGGGTACGCAAAGGTGGCTTGGGGTAATTCACTTCAATATTGTCGAAACTGGTTCGATTTCTTTTTTGTTCTTAAGCCAACTCCAAGTTTTGAAATTGCCATCCTGTAATTCTAAATGCAAACAATGAATTTGTTATTCATCTGAGAAGATGAAGGTTTATTTTCAAGTGTGTAGTTGTGGACGATTTGCTTATATTTCCCGACCATTAATTTTAAGCATTCGGTTGCAGTTCGGTTGGTTCATAACAAACTATCATTTGGCTCGAACCCAAATGAACTACTGAAAGAAATATAAATCATTCATTCTTTTTATGAATATTATAAACAAGGAAAAATTAAACAATAAGAGACACGTTCGAACTTTCATTGTTAGAAGAGTTGAAAGTGAGTGAAAAATCGAGTTTTTGTGAAAAGTTTTTACGTGATAAGACTCTACGACGAAAACGGCTGGATTAAATCAATAAATCAGAAGTTGTTGAAACTTTGTTTGGAAACCGCCGCAGTGCTTTTATTGTGGTGAGCGAGTGTCTATTGTTGGTGACAAAATCTGACAATTTCAGAGAATATATCAACATTTATTACACAGAGGGTAGATGTAATAAATGCTTTATGGCTCAACTTTGTGAATATTTTATCAAAACTTATCCCTGCCCGTGTTTTGGAAATTTCTAGAATCTATCAAAGTGTCGTTTAGAGGAGTTTCACTAGCATATTGTTTGGAAAATACAAAACATGGATTGCCCATTCGCAGTTCTTACTGAATTACCTATTCCCAATTTTAATTTTCATCACTTTATAAGAAAACTCATTTTGATGGGTGCCATGATGAAATTGTTCAGCCTTTAGACATTTGCTAATGACTTTCGAATAGAGTATTGGTGGATTGTGATAATGTAGTGGCAAGAGAAAATCTCAGATCAGATAAAAACAGAAATTTGAAGGAATGGGGTGATACTCTAAGACACTAAAACGATACTAGACTAGCAAATTCACGGCATCAAAAAAAAATACTTTCACCAAATAATAAATATTTTTGAACTTATTAAAATTAACTTCCATTATGTTTTTAGAGCACCATTCTGAGAAAGCCATTATCTGACGCATATTTTAACGCATTTGTCTGTGTAGACCATCAGACGTTATTAATCAAAATAAACAGTAACGGGATACGTGGTGCCTGTCTTTATCACATCGTAGTCAAGCAGTATGGGTTTATTTATGTCTGTTACGAGGGGGTGTCTCAGGGTTCTGTACCAGGACCACTCCTATTTCTGGTATACATAAATGATAAATGCCATATACCATATCACGCAATAATTTTTTAACAAGTTTGCCGATAATACAAAGAACTCCGCACTTTTCTTATGGAAAATGGCCTTCGGTTAAATTCCTTGAAATTTTAGTATGTTGTAGTATTCGATCCCCTTTTGAAAAGTGTCCATTGACTCAACACGATTCTATGGCTAGTTTTCGGGATGGTGTTGAAGTTTAAAGTGGCTATTTTTCTTTCATTATTTTGTAAGCCATTAGAATATTCAATAACTTTTTTTTCTTTAGAGTAAATTAAGCCGAATCGATTACCAACATTTTTTAAGCCATCGATAATATTTTTCTGTGAAACATATAACAGAACTAACCTTAATCTAGAATAATTCACAACCTGTAATCTCATACTGGGAGAATCAAAATTTTTGACCATAAATGGCTCAGTATTTTTGAGTCATACTGTATATTTCGAAATGGATACGATTTCTATAGGAAATCAAATCTGAATATATATCAATCTAGATAAATCCACCGAGTGATTAGAAACATATAGGTAAAATAAAATTCAAAAATATGATTTTTTATTGAAATCACCCAATATTTCAAAATTTTATAGGTTAAATTCTTTGATTTTACATCAGTTTATCGAGTGATGATATTCCAATCGACATAATCCATTTCATTCACCTTCAATGGCTGCTTTTTGAGATATCAGTTGCCAAAGTTACCACGTACATGGGTTGTGACAACAAAACTTACCAGATATACAGGAAAAAAAGTTGGTAGAAATTGGAAAAAATTTACATAATTGAACATATATGAACTGGAAAATCGAAATATAAATTTTGATCAGTCGGTTTCATCCTCCAATAAACATGTCAGGAACTATTGAGTTGGTCAGAGAAATACTGGAAAAATCATAGCAGGTAAATATAGTTCAAGCCCGTGTTGAAGTTGAAAATCTTCATTTTATTATTGGTCGGTGGGTTCTTCTGAATTACTGCATGTCCTTGAATTTCGTCACTTGAGTTTACAACAATTGAAAGACCTGACAGGAATTTATCGCGTTCCTTTATCAGCGGCTTATATTCGAGATAAGCTACAGAAGAAAGAATTGAATATATATTGGAATTTTATGAATAACCTAATTTTTTACGATTCAGAATGAATCCAAGATTCAAGAATGAAACTAAATATTTTTTGTGGGTAGTGTTTAACGATGAAGGAGATATCGAGGAACCTCAGTAAGTGGGTATAACTGTACTTACTTGTAAGTCCGGATCAAGAAAGTTAGGCACTTGCGCCCATGTAGCAAGTGTTTTGTGGTTTCTGGGATATGCAAGGCATGAACGAAATATTCGATATCTATCAACGACATTGTTATATTGTCTTGTTGATGCTGATAATCTATTTTCAACAGAAAATTTTGTCCATGTTCCTGAAATAGTCGACCATAAGAAAGAAGATATTTTTCAGTCCCTTCGTAGGAGATACATTTCAAATTATGGAACATATTTTAATTGTTTTGCTGAATTTTGTTCGGTCGAATTTCTTCTGGAATATTTTCTTGTCATAATCCGTATACGTGGTAACTTTGGCGACTAATGATTTGAAAAGTATCCATAGAAAGTGAATAAAACGGATGATGTCGATTGAAATTCGATGAAGATGAAAAAACAATTCAACCGATTAAATTTTGAAATGTAGGATAATTTCAATATATTTTGGAATTTTAATTTGCTTATTTTTGTCGAATCACTTGGTGGACTTCTCTACATTGATATAAATTCAGAATTTCTCCTCCATTGAAATCGTACTCATTTCGAAATATACAGTATGACTAAAAAATACTGAGCCATTTATAGTAAAAATTATTGAGTCGTCCAGTATGAGATTACAAGTCATGAATTATTTTCGATGAAGGTCAGTTCACCATATTCAGTTACATGTTTCACTGAAAAATATATCGATGGTCTGAAAAAAATTGGTAATTGATTAGGCTTATTTTACTTTGAAGATTACTTTGTAGATAATTGAAAAATAGGTCTCATTCAAGCATCAGAATACTGTTTGGGATTGAATGAACGGAGATTGACAGAAAAAAAGTTATTAAATATTCTAAGGGCTTACAAAATAATGAAATAAAAATCTCGAAAACTTGTCATAGAATAGTGTCAATGGACACTTTTGAGAAGTTGAACGAATACTACAACATATTACAATTTCAAACAATTTAACCGAAGGCCATTTTTCATAAGAGAAGTGTGGAGTCCTTTCTGTATCATCAAGATATTATGACACAGGCTAAGATTTGGTTCATAACCAATGATCTCTTTTTGAATAAAACCAAAACCCGTTTTGAAATCATTAATGTAAATGGTACAAATAGGTTTAATGAAAATGAGCATATAAAATTCCTAGATGTCTTTTTTTCATATTCTCCCGTGTAGTAGTAGCGGCAGTACGATAAACATCCGATTTTACGGTCCAAAAAGATAAAAATCCATTGATGATGAGTCCGGTGACGTCGGCGACCAAGATCAGAAAACATTACATCCAACTCCTCTAGTACTTCTCCAAAAAATGTGCTGATGCCCCTTTTAGCTGAACCCACATTTAATTTTTGACTGATCAGTCTTGGTCTGGGTCTCAAAAAATAAATGTAGTCTTGGTCTTGGTATTGGTATTGATGTTTCAAGATCAAGACGAGACTGGCTCAGTCTTGGTCTTGGTCTTGATAGTCTTGCATGGTCTTAGATCGGAATTTGTCTAGAAATTTTAATTATTCAATTCAATTGTCCAACAGTTTATATGCATATAATAGTTATTTCGTATTTCTCAGTCTTTAACAATTGTCAATTTGTACGAGTAAAGTAAGCGAAATGAAAATTTCTCATTTCACCATCATAATATAATTTTTAAGAAATCTTAAATGATATTTAAATAGACCCACACAGCACACAGGTCGACGCCCAACAGACCAGAAAATTCAAAATGGTTGAAATGTTAATTAGGTTTTTGTTGACCATTTTACAATGGATTATTGTGTGATGAGCAGTAAGATGCGGTTGCGGCAGAGTGTTGGAATCGGTATCCCGAGGAAATTACAACTTATTAACCACTGCGACCTTGCAACATTTGTTGTAAACTGTATAACTACAAAACAGATTTTGGAAAATGTATTTTTGATTTTGAATGAACAGAATATAAAAACCTACCATATAAAAAATAAATAGTTGAAATGAAATGCCATAACATTTTCCATCAATATTTTGGTTGGTTTCCGGGTTTTGCCGTGGTCTTCTTTGGTTTAAACCTCTAAACGTTTCGACTGCAACTGCGGCAGTCATCTTCAGTGGCGTGGTCGAAGTACTCTTCTATACGTATCAACTGAAACTGAAGCTTTCGAGTTTGCCATGTTATTTATAGTGATGTTTTTTCGCGCACTTTCTGTAATAGTGGGTTCGCGCGCACTTTCCGCGCGATTCGGGTGACATGGCTTCGTTTTGGCCCCTTTCAATGCTGTGTGCCAGATCTTTGGTAAATATGTTCTCTCTTCTTTTCTGTTGAAGTTCTCTTGGTGTTTGTGTATTTCTATTGCTTCAAGATACATTCTTGTTGAATAATGATTCGACGTTGCTAGTCTCTCGGTATTTTCGAAGAGGATCTTGTATTCTCCGTCAGACAATGTATGCTCAGCGACTGCGGACTTCTCGGTTTGTCCTAAACGACAACTCCGCTTGTGCTCGACTAGGCGGGTACCAATGCTCCTTTTCGATTGTCCGATATAGACCTTCCCACAGTTACATGGAATTCTGTAGACTCCCGCTGATTTGAGTGGATCTCTACTGTCTTTGGCTGATCTTAGATATTCCGATATCTTCTTCGTTGGTTTGAAGACGGTGTTAATTTTCTCCTTCTTCAGAATTTTCCCAATTATGTTGGTGACACCTTCTATGTATGGCAGATAGACAGTGCCTTGGGGTTGCTCTTCATTGGTGTTCCTTTTCTTCTCCCTTGCGCGCGTAGCACGGATGATGTCTTTCTTGTTGTACCCATTCGCTTGTAACACAGTTGTGAGGTGTTGCATTTCCTCATCGATGTGCCTTGGTTCACATATTCTCAAAGCTCTGTTCACTAGGGTGTTGATGACGGTTCGTTTCTGTTTTGGATGATGGTTGGATCCATTGTGTAGATATCGATCTGTGTGTGTTTTCTTCCTGTGAACCTTGCGGCCTAGATGATTACCCTCTTTGGTGACTAATACGTCAAGAAATGGGATTTGAAGGTTTTCTTCTAATTCCATGGTGAACTGGATTTTTGAATGAAAACTATTCAGATGGTTTAGGAAGTTCTGAAGTTCTTCTCTTCCGTAGCTCCAAACAACGAACGTGTCATCTACATACCTCAACCAGTGCTTCGGTCGTTTTTCTGAAGTTCGAAAGGCCCTTTCTTCAAATTTCTCCATGTAGAAATTTGCTACTACTGGGCTAAGTAGACTGCCCATGGCGACTCCATCAACTTGTTCATAGAAGATTTCATTCCACTGAAAATAAATTGTCGTTAGTGAATGTCGAAATAAGTTAATATCTTGTGGAGAAATCTCCTCTATGTAGCTGAGGGATTCTTCAAGTGGAACATTTTGTAAATACGGATACAATATCGAAAATAACGAGAATGTCGTTTGGCTCCAAGGTGATTTCCTTCAACTGTTCTCGGACGTAAGTTCTAGTTTTCCCAACATGTTTCAGCAGCATGTCCGTCAAATGCTTGTCGAGGTTGTAGGTTGGTGATCCTATGGCACTCGATATCGGTCTCAGTGGTAATGCTTCACATCTGCATAGTTTCTTCCTTGTCTCTCTTGGTAATGAAGACCCTTTTAGCAGCTGATTGGTCTTCCTCAAGATTTTCTCTGTTGGGTCTTTCTGTACGTTTCTTGACTGACAAGGTTATTGAGTTTGTTTCTGTAGTCCGAGGTGTTTAAGACCACTGTTGCGTTTCCTTTGTCAGCAGGTAGAATGATAATAGTTTCATCAGCATTGAGACTTTTTATGGCAGCCTTTTCACCCCTTGAAATGTTGCATTTCGGAGGTTTAGCTTTTCTTAAAATTCTTGCAGATTCGCTTCGTAGTTCTTCTTTGACATCATCAGGTAGTTTTTCAATTCCGGCTTCTAAGTTTGCGATGATTTCTTCTGTGGGTATTGTCGATGGTGTTACGCTGAAATTTCCCCCTTTAGCTAGCAAACTTGTATCGTCACTGGTGAGTGGTCGATTGGATGTATTGATAACAACCAGCTTCATGTCTAGTTTTGGATTCTCGGGCTGTTTTCTCTGAATCTGATTGAATTTCCTCTTCTGTCTATCATTGGATGACTGAAAGCTTCAGTTTCAGTTGATACGTCTAGAAGAGTACTTCGACCACGCCACTGAAGATGACTGCCGCAGTTGCAGTCGAAACGTTTGGAGATTTAAACCAAAGAAGACCACGGCAAAACCCGGAAACCAACCAAAATATTGACGCCAGCCGTGAAAGCTTACATTCCTACATTTTCCATCAATATTTTCATTTTTTTTCTTTTGAGAGCAAGACCAAGACCAATACTCTTGGGGGAGAGTCTTGATCTTGGTCTTGGTCTCGAAAGTAAAGTCTTGGTTTTGGGAAGATTTATTAAGTCTTGAGCTTGGTCTTGGTCTTGAATCAAGACCAAGACTAATCTTTTGGTCTCGCGAAGCCCTAATGCAGAAGATACTTCTTTCGCTGATAGTTCTAGATTATTGTAGCTATTTTTGTTTCAATTTAAAAAACAGACATTTTTTTGATTATGTGAAAATTATTTAAATAAACACGTTGGCATTTGTTGAAAAAAAATTATTGTTAAAATCGTTATTTCCGTCAACCGGCTGCACCCTCAGAAGTCTTCAAAAGACTTGTGCGAGCTTGGGAAGACGTAGCCCTTACTTGTGTGATGCCAAGCTCAAAAAGATCCTCAGATAGATAATTTTATGTAGAATGTGAAGACAAACTAATATTCAAGGAGTTTCATTTAGAAAAATCGCATAAACCTAAATCGAAGTGTACGAAAATCAAAGTATCATTTGAAGCACCCTGTTTACATATATGATGATCAGTGCAATACACGCTACTTTGGTTTTTCCTACGTCATTTCATCAAAAAAATATATATATAACAGCTTGATTACATAGTTATTTCATTAAGAGCCTGCATCACCTCCTATTTATTCGAAAAACCCAGCGCATTGTGGCTAGAAAAATATGTAGTGCTGAGTGGAAACGCAGGCAATCTCTACGTTTCTTCAAACTGAGACTGCATCATCAAAACGTAATCGTTTCGTATTCGAGTAAAAGTAGGAAACACAATTAAATATCATGTTTCGAGATGGAGAAACCTACAAATGACCAAAACCCACCAATTTTCGACTAGCAGCATTTATCAAAGTCAACTTATCATCAAGTTTTATGAAGAGGTTTACACAAATCTTAGTTATCCACTCAGTAACAAATCTACCACAGACTGTGGGAAGTTGAAATAAATATTTGTAATTTCATATACGAGAACTCCATTCAATTCTGAATTTCATCTTCAAATAATAAGTTGTTTCATGTATTTTTCAAAATGTATAGTACTTTTTCTTATTCATGTTTTCAATTTTTCCTCGCACACATAAGAAGTCACTATTTGGATAGCGCATTTTGAATTTAAAGATACAGAAATGTTTATGAAAAATGAAAATTTCTAAGAAACCCCAAATAAGGAATTTTATCACGAATATCCAAAACATAACAAACATATAGTACGGTGAAACTTATCTTTAAACAGAGTGAAATATCTAAGTACCTAACATTAGTAGATAGTGACCATAATGTTGAAACATAAAAAATAAACACGTTTATTGATGGTTCATTGAGGTTTTTCGAATGGAATCAAGTTTTGATTTTTTTAATGCTATTGGACGTATGTATCATTCTTGGTTGATTCAAGTGAATATGTCATTTTGCCAAGTATTATATGAAGTTAATTTGAATAATTTAAATCTGCCGGGTACTATATTTATGTGAGATGTATTATGAACTATCATTTTCTCTTCGATTTAAGAAAGAAAATAATCATTCTAATGCAGGAAATAAATATCCTCAGCATTTATCTCTGCTCAATTAATTCTGCTTATATTTTCGTAAAAGTTTCGTCTCCATAAATACATTTCTCAAAATTATTATCAACTACAAGCTATATGCATTTCTCTCATTTAGTTGAATAACTTCTGGAGAAGTTTTTACACATTTGTTGAGTTAAGGAGTTCTACGAAACTTCGAAATGGAAATTGTGTATAATTAAATTCAAGGAAGTTTTCTACTGCAGATTACCACAATAACGTGCCTTCGTTGTATCAGTTTTGGCTGTAATATTTAAGTGGTGCACATAATTTGATTTGACACGAATTCTCTTGAATGTATCATTTTTATCAATGGTAGTAATAAATAATGCTTATACAGTATATCAATTTCGTTTCATATGTTTTGTGACATTCAGAAATTATTTAGTGTCGTTTTTTTTTTACTTTGAATCACTTACACACTTGCCCTGCATTCCGAAATGCAACGTAAATTGTCTTACAAAACTGTACCATATAGAGAAAGATCAAACACTAAGAGTTGTGGCGGTATAAGGCAGTTTGACTTCACTGAACAGATAATTGAAAACAGCCGGTATACCGATGTACCACCAAGCATTTCATGCATGCCTATATATTACGTTGTATAAGATACTTTGATTCGTGGTATAACTACCAGAGAATTAAAAAAAAAGTAGATCATTTATTTTGGTACAAGGACAAACAATTCCCATCTTTGAATTCACCAAAGAAACACCACAAGTACTACATTTCTCTATGAAGGTTGGGTCGGAGTTGGAGCAGTTTCCTTCAGACATTTCCAAGTGTGTGAGTAATATATCAATGCCCGATCCAAACTTTTTGAACAGAAATTCTGCATCCCCCACTTGCAGAGGAGATACTTATGACTTTGGTCTCGTGGCTAAAACTAAGCAGTCAGAAGTGACTTCTACTTTCAATGTTCTCTTTTTTGTTGGCCATCACTACGGTATCTGCAAAAACTCTAAGAGATACTGGAATGATATCCTCAAGGCCATCAAAGAATTTATCGGCTGGATGACATCGTTTCTTGTCATACACTTCAGATCGTTCATAGTCAACGAGCAGCGATAGATTCTTTCCTCGGCATATGGCTATCTCCCCTCATACTCAACAATTTGTAAGAAGCTTGTCCCATGCAGCTTTGAAACACAAAATGTAAGGAATAATAATGATACTCCCTCATAAACATCCATCGAGTGTACCCAAAGGCATAGTCGCTGTTACTAATACATTATCACCTTACTCTTCAATAAGTCGTGATTCCTCTGTTTTTGTGTGACGACGAATGTCACCTTCAATCTGATTCATCAGTTCATCAATTGTAAATAGGCATTCCTGACTGTTTTCGAAGAACGTGAAAATTGTTTCCATTGGTGGTCGGTGGATCAGCGGTCTAATGCACAGGCCGTTCGAAACTCCAGCATAGCGATAGTCGGTTCGAATCCGATGTAGGTACGAGAATTTTTCTCAACTACTTTATATCGGATTCGATAGGCGGCCGCATGCCTTGTTGAAAAGCAAGTGTATTGTGAGTTGTCTAGATGCCAATCTCGTCTAGTGCTAGCTTGGAGTGCACACCGACCACCCGAAGTGGTGCTGTAGGTTTTCCGGGTTTTCCTACAGCTGAAAAGTGAATACATCACCTAAAACATCAGTAAGTCGCCCCGGAGCGCCATGGCAAATAATAATAATAGCCGTCCTCTACCCGCACAGGCTATGCCTTTGGGTACACTCAACGAGTGTTTATGAGGGAGTATTATTATTATTATTATTATTATTGGTCCTTCCACATCATCTCTGGGTCTACCACGACTTGTTTTTAATTAACGGTTGTTTTTGTAGTATTGATAGTATTTCAATCTATGATATATACAGGCCGATTCTTTTATCATGTGGTAACATTGCTATATTCCAAACCGTAATAGATACAAAGACGATTAAATGGGAAAAAGGTAACTATTGTGGTGAGCAGTAAATTGGTCATAGAAAATTTACGGGGATTCTCGCCCTTCCCAACTTATACAGGGAAAACTGAAAATGCTGTTTTCGGTTTTTTACGAATAGAATTGTTATTTATCATTACGTAGTTCTAGTACATTTTGAATACAATAAAACTTTCCTCTTACATTTTTTTATATTTTCTGAAATAACCATTCTATTCGTACAAAACCGAAAACAGCATTTTTAGTTTTCCCTGTATAAGTCGGGAAGGGCGAGAGTCCCCGTAGATTTTCTCTGACCAATGTACTGCTCACCACAATAGTAACATTTTTTCCCATTTAATCGTCTTTGTATCTATTACGGTTTAGAATATAGCAATGTTACCACATGATAAAAGAAACGGCTTGTATACTCTTATATATATTTATATTGTGGAACTGTTATATTATGTTATTGTAGATATTGTAGCAAGATAGTTCCTGTCCTATCAGTGGAATACCCGATTTGGTCAACTTCCTGGACCATAGGAAGTTATTTCAATAACATAAATTTTGATAGTTAAAAGAGATGTCAATTAATTACTTGTTCTGTCTGATTTTGTAATCACTTTAACTCACTCTTGCTGTTATTCAGTTGTATTAAATCTATTAAATTCATTATTAATTTCAAACACCAGGCATTGCACTCTGTAAGAACCCTATACAACTGGCGCCCCAACGTGTTTTGCCGTTTGAAGAATTTTAGTGATTTGATCAACATTGAATATCATTATTTTCAAGAGAAGTGCAGTCGAATGGACAAGGATTTACTCTAATTCGTCCGATTCTCAGTAGTCAGCGACGACTTATCCTGATTACACATTGCTTGAAGTACATTTGTCGTCACAGGTATTGTTTGAAAGACACCTTCAAAGCTATATTCCCCTTGGGTCAAAGTGAGTACAGCCTTTCATTTCGATTCACACGCTGTTGAGGAAAATACGCATTATATCTTAGTCATTTTGCTGAGAGACTTTCAACAACCACGTTCGCGAACATTTTAGTGACTTATCGACAAACTTTATGAAAATTTCTCTTAAAATAACGAACTGTGTATCGGAAATATTTGCATTTGCCGTGTGAACGATTTTGTCAACAACATTATCATATATTCGTTAATTATTTATATCATAATGAGTCGTAACAAACGCAATAAAGGACAAGAAGATTCACTTGAAGATACACTGAGAGAAATCTGAAGAATATAGTAGTATATTAAAAAAAATATTTTATGGTTTACTATTTCAAATTATGATTGTCAACAATTTGAACTGAAAACAGTAAAATATTTTTATAGTAATGACATTATTGTTGTTCTCAGGATACTATATTATAGTGCTTAGACACACAGTTATATATTAGCATATTGCACAATATAGAATTACAATATTTTATCGTAAAATGGTTAGGTATAAAATATGCTAATTATTATTATACAATTTTATATAAAGTTTTATAATTACAAAAAAGATATCTCAATGTGACAATCAATTGTCTTCATATTTATAAACAAGATATATTTATTGATAAAATAATATTCCGATCAACTAACTGTACCAGTATTGTAAAATTCATAATATGATATATTGTTAGGGTAATACAGATATTTTAATGGTGATAAGAATACTAGGATAGTAGTCATTACCATAAATTGTTAAAATATATTTTTTTTAAACTTTACTATATTGTATTGCTGTCACATATAGTACCAGAAATTTTTGTAAAAATTACCATATTTCTGGTAATAACCACCATACATTTCTCTCAGTGTAGTACTACCGGACATTCATCAGGGCCTCTTTCAGATACATTTTCATCAACAGTTGATGAACTTGATAAAAGAAATACTCCCTCATAAACACTCGTAGAGTGTACCCAAAGGCATAGCCTGTGCGGGTAGAGGACGGCTATTATTATTATTTGCCATGGCGCTCCGGGGCGACTTACTGATGTTTTCGGTGGTGTATTCACTTTTCACCTGTAGGAAAACCCGGAAAACCTACAGCACCACCCCGGATGGTCGGTGCGCACTTCAAACTAGCACCAGACGTCGGAATTGGCACCTAAAGAGACCCGTGTACTTTAGAAAAAAGATTCCGTACCCGAGCCTCGAACGTCTGTCTGATGCGAGCTGGAAGTTCCAATGCTAGAAACCTCAGCCACTGAGCCACCGACCGGGTATTTTTTCGAAATGTTCAGCTCGTTTCAATGGGTCAAAAAATTCTGATGTCGATGCATTTTAAGACAGTGTTTTGACATATAAAGAGTGTTCAAATGTATCCGATGACAATACATTTCGAGGTTTGTCCATGCTTCTCGAAGGCATGGCTGCTACTTGGTGGCACGGTATTAAGCCCACATTGGCCAACTGGACTGAAACTGTCAAAGCATTGAAAGATACTTATTCACAAAAATTACCACCTTATTTAGTATATAGGAAGATATTTACTCGTGAACAAGAGTCCGATGAAATAGCAGATAGCAGATATGTCGACTCCGTGCTCTTATCGCTCAGCTGCCATATACTTTGGAGGAAAAAGTTCAGTTGGATATGATATATGGACTTTTGTGCAGAAAAATCAGAAAAAGAATTCCTCGTCAGAATTTTGTAACTTTCACAAATTTTCTGACACGTATCAAACAAATTGAACAATCTCTGAAACAGATTACCTCTGTTGAAGACAAACATCAGAATTCTGATGCTCAGGATTATTCGTCAAAAAATTCACATAAATCACGGCCAAAGTTTAACTATTGCAAAAATTTTGGACATTTGCGTGATGATTGTAGGAAGTTAAAGGAAAGGGACAATCAAGGAGAACAAAAGTCTGTAAAAGTCCAAATCCTCTTTTGAAAATTCTAACATCATGTACCGCCATCCTTTTTTTGGTAAATATTTTTATGACATTTTTCTGTTATATATAGAGAACTGAAAAATGTTTCGAATGAGGTATCACTCGACCCCCACACCATTTTTAAAGAAAGACATTTTTAATTATAGTGAAAAAACAGGTAATGAACTACAATATTACAAAAAAATCCAAAAAAGGGTCAATCAGTTCAAAAGTTTACAGGGACGGTGAGTTAATTGAATGCTGATCCCGGAGAGCGATAATCATTATTAAAACAAAATAATATGAACGTCCGCAAATGCTTTATTTTCGAAATACAGACTGATAAAATATAACAAAAAAAAAATCACTTTTTCCAAATATCCCTAAAATTGCTATGTACACATTTCTTAATTTTTAATCATGCTAAGCATGCATAATAATTTTTTCAAGGTGAACGTTTTTAAAATATTTTATCACCGGCGTCCTTGTACTAATTTCAATCAAAATATTGATAAGCTACTGTTATTTTGTAAAAAAAATATATTATTATAATTGTCCTCTAACTTCTTATGAACACAATATCCTGACTTTTTTCGTTCGACGGACGATTCAAAAAATAAAATGCCTTAATTTGCATATACCCGTGAGATTTTTCCTTAGTATTATTGGCTTTTTATTCTTCAAATCGAAAATTGCCTGTCGGAAAAAAGCTCAAAAGATAATTTTTATGAGATGATGGTAAAGGACAATTATAAAAATGATATTGAATGAAAGAACAAAGAGACGGGTCATTATTATTTTGGTTAAATTTCAACTCGACGTATCGGCAATAAAGCGGTTGTCAAACTTACTGATTTTTCTTGACTCCATCCAAGAGTTACCGCCTTGCAGGATCAGCGTTCAATTATGAAACACCCTGTACATAATATATGAAAATATCAAGACAAAATATCGAAACTTATTCAGCAAAACTATTAATATCATGTGCTTCATTCCCAAAACCGAGAAATTCTTTAAACGATTTAGGTATGCGAAAGAGCTCTGTTATTTTTCTCTATCTTATCTATCAAAGTGAGGGATTATTCTAGTACTTATATTGAAATGTATATTATTAAGTGAAAGGTTTGGAAGAGACTGTTTGAATTTGAAAGTGAAATGAGTGCACGACTTCTATTCCAAGGAATCGTGCAATAATTTTGTAAGATTTTATTTGCATACTACCCAACTGAAAAAATCTCGAATTGGTTCAAATTTCAACAAAATATTTCTTTCCGAACGAATTCGGAATTCCTAGTAGTATACTGAAACGAAAATAAAATCCAGTGTTTTTGGTGTAACAGCTGGAAAAGTGTTTCGGGACATACAAGTTATTTATGGTTCACTTGTCATTCTTGAAGGGCGCTGAGAAAGTTACGGTGAAATAAATCGTAGTGAGAAGCCATCTGGAAAAGAAAGATTAGTATGTGTTGTTTTGGAACAAAATATTATACTAAACAAACTGAATTTGAATAATAAACACGATTGCTTCAGTTGTAGTTTTTGAAAAGCCTACTCCATATCTGAGGCTGTAATGTGTGATATTTTTAGAACTTCTCCATTTTTATCTTCATTTTTGTCATCCCTATAATTTTTACTTGCTGCCGATTCATCAAGAGAAGAAAGAAATAAGCATTTTGTCGATAATTATTGGGAATAGAATCACACAAATCTGAATAATTGTTATATAAATGTCAATTTGAGGTCGGTGGAATGGTCCCAAGGTATGGTATGGTTGAGAAAGCCCTAGTAGTTCAATATCCACAGTCAAATTTGTGCCAAAACCGAAGAATGAAACTTGGCACGTGACTTCTTGACATCATGTTTAGTTGAAAAAAAATTTTTTACCAAAAAATTAGGGGTGGAACACAAAAAATTTTTGACTTTAATAAAAATTTAAAAATAATTGGAGTTTTCTCGGAAAGTAAACAGGCTATCGTAAAACGGCTTCGATAGAATAAATGGAATAACAAAGTAGTCTTGTGATACTTTCAGGAGGATGAGTAAGGTTAGGTTCGGTGAGGTAACTGCTTCATATTTGAAGCAAATCCGTCTTTTCGAGCTCTGGAAACAGTGTTAATCGTAAAATTGCGATTAGGAATACCCGCCATTGTAGACAAAAGGTGAGAATATTTTTTGAGATTATGGAAGAGCCCCACATTTCATTCATGGATAAATATTATGAGAATTAGGAGATTGACCAGTCTTGGTGATATTTTGCAAAAACCGCTACTAAATATACATGGGCTCTTCATAACTGCTTTCGAAAATTCATCCTAACAAGTAGTTGCCACTTTTTTAATAGTTTCGTTTGGTGCTTCCATTGCTGTTGTACGTATAGCGACAATTAGACGAGCGTTGCTAAGGAAAACTTCAAAGTAATCAAACATCTGTCAGTTTAATTCTGTGATTTGATTTGAAAATTGTGAACTCATTAATTGTTTAATGGTTATTTTGAATAATATAAAGTTTAAAAATGTCTGATTCCGAGTTTTCTCTGACTCCACCGGAGTTGGTAGAAGCAGCGAAAGTAGCGTCACGAAAATTATTGCCAGCTAAATCGCGGAAAATTTACAAAAGCGCGTATTCAAGATTTATGGAATGGAAGATGAGAAAGACATGCAGTTCTTTCTCGGAGACGGTGTTATTGGCTTATTTTTTGGAACTGGTACAACAACAAAAGCCATTAACAGTGTGGTCGAATTATTCAATGATTAAAAGCATGTTACGATCCAATAATAATGTAGACATTTCAAAATATTTCAAGCTGATTACATTTCTGAAACAAAATGGGAAAGGTTACACGCCCAAGAAAGCTGCGATTTTTACGAGTACACAAATTAGTGATTTTTTAAATAATGCACCCGATGAAGTTTATTTAATGGCCAAGGTTGTTGTTGTATTTGGGATTGCAGGAGCTTGTAGAATTAGTGAAATCAGCCAGGTAACATTAGATGATATCGAAGATTCGGGAAAGTTATTAGTTGTGAAACTGAAGCAAACAAAGAACGATGTAAACAGAAGATTTGTAGTAACTGAAGAATATATTAAATTTTACCGAATGTACATAGCGCTTCGTCCAGCAGCAGCCTGTTTTATGCATATCGCAATGGAAAGTGCATCAATCAGGTTGTGGGTAAAAATCAGTTTTATAAGGTACCTGAAACAGTATCTAATTTTCTTCAACTTGAAAATGCTAGCTCATATACAGGTCATTCATTTCGAAGATCGTCTGCTACACTTTTAGTTGAATCTGGGGGAGATTTGATGACACTAAAGAAACATGGCGGTTGGAAGTCATCAACGGTCGCTGAGGGCTATGTAGATGAATCGGTGAAAAAAGTAATTTCATGAAAAGTTATATTTTGTTACCTGGCAACAGAGATAATATGTCAAATTTTTTTCCCATCACAGAAAAAACATATTTTTTTTCAAATAAATTTTTTTGGGTTCCACCGCCGGTTTTTTGGTAAACAATTTTTTTCCTTATTTGACATGGTATCAACTACTAGCATGCCAAATTTGGTGGTGTTACAACCGATCCTCGTCTCAAAACTGAGTAGACTGTACTATAGATGCTTTATGGGAATGCAGAAAGAAATTTGGTATTACGTGGATACTGGATCTACACGACTTCTATACGCCCAATGATTACGTAAGGTGTACGTATGGTGGCAAGGTCCAGGTATCCGGCAAATGAAAATCCCACTCATCACCTCTTTGTGGAAACTGAATATGAGTTTCGCAAAAAAGTCCAGGATTTTCATTGGACCAATACCTCACATTTTGTCTATGCACGTAACGTTAAAAAAATATACTCATCACTGAAATAAAATGTATTTCAAATGCTGAGATTTTGCTAAATTTTATTAAATACAATTTCACAATATCTTAGACGGCGCACAGTGGGGCAGGATTCCCAAGAAATTGATCAGTTTTGGGGAATTTTTTTGCATAGAACACATCATAAACCGCCCTACGGATAAGAAAATATTCTTATTTTTCCACTGAGCTTCGTAATAACGTGTCATTTGCCTATGACTGTCACCGTATAAAAATGTTTTGATCAGCTGTCAACCTTATTTCTTTGTTCACTCAACTTTTAAATAGTTAGTTGGTTATTATGTTATCAACATTTTATAAAACCAAATATGGAAGCTTCAATTTCAGAATTTCAGGTAATTGATGATAATTTTACTATTTGAATTTTACAATCTATTTGAAATAAGTTGGTCAATAATGCATTTTAACATTATATGTTGATGGTGTTGATATTTTTGAATTTAACGTACATATTTTGGAACTTTTTTATTGAGCTTCACCAGATACTACTTTTATTTTATATTCAGCAGAAAGCTTGAACAGTCCTCTTTGAAATATGCTTTTCTTTGTTTGTCTTCTCTTGCTTTTTAATGATCAAAGGAATTGTAACGTATCCCGCCCCTAGGTTCATAAAATTATCTTGTTTATATTTCCCTTGCTTGATTCATTTCTATGTGGAGAAAGTTGTATGGAAAAATAAATAAAGTGTTTGATAATTACAATCATAATTCGCGGCTTAAAATTCGGCCCGAAAAATATTTCAAGTTTGAATCCCGTCATAAGGAATGATTAAAATATAATATTAATGTGAGGAGTAGAGTGAGATATAGAGTTCCAAAAAATTGTTTATTTATTTAGTCATTTATTCAGTGATTCAGCGGTAGCATGCATATCGAATAACACAATATTCACTCTTGTTGAAACATAATTGCCTAACTGAAAAGGGCTATAGTTAGTTCCAATGTACACGGATGTACATTGAAACCAATATTCCCTATAACCCTCGAAAATGTACACCATTACAGTATAATGTAAAATTA
The DNA here is from genome assembly GCA_958502065.1 of Chrysolina americana. NCBI lineage: Eukaryota > Metazoa > Arthropoda > Insecta > Coleoptera > Chrysomelidae > Chrysolina > Chrysolina americana. The sequence continues at coordinate 48,467,364 of OY293416.1, forward strand.
TAATTATATACAGGGTCACCCAGGGAACCACCAAACGTTCAGTATCTGTTTTTTATGTGAAAATTAGATTTTTTCTTCATATACCTATGCATGTGACAAAACTTGATTCATTCTCAAGATACAGGGTGTCAAAGTTAAAAAAATAAAAAAAAAATATTTCCAGGAACATTAAAATAAGCTTCCATCACCGCAAATAAACATGCTGAGTTTTATCAGAATCAACCAAAAGGTTTTTGAATAATGAATAAAAAACTGATTTTTTATGAAAACTTTGACACTCTGTATCTCGAAAACGAAGCAATGGGACATATGATTATATGAAGAAAACATCTTATTTTCACCTAAAAAATCGATACTGAACGTTTGGCGGTTTAACCCTGGGTCACCTTGTATACTCTAGAAGAACTAACACCTATGTTTTGGCTGACGCCCTAAACTATACGAGTTGAAATGGAAATATGTGATTTTCATTCAGTAGTGAAGAATCATAGCCCAAACTATATATTTTGACTGAAACCAATTTACACTAACAGAGGGTATGCAAACTTAACATATTTCTGAAAAATAATGAATTATTAATTAAATACTTAGTTTTTACTCTGTAGTACTTATTTTTTACATTGAAATGGGGTATAATATTACTCTTATGTAGCAGCATATTTTTCAATTTATCCTTGAATTTTATTTAGATTTGAATCCATAAGATCGGGGGATAAGCCATTCATCAATTTGCAAATTGTGTAAGAGTAAGATCCTGTCTGTCCTGAAATGTATTCTGCGAGCTAGGTATAATAATTTTATAGAATAGACATGCCGAGTGGATAAACTTTCTATTATTCATTTGCAGCCATTTCAATTCCGATAGTTTATTGGACACCGAATGTCTTCTACCAATGTTATGATAAAACGGACGCATCTATTCTGAACTGTTTGTAATCTTTCACATAAAATAATTTTCATCAAAAATGCTCCGATGATTGAACAGAAGCTTGAGTTTGTAGAATGCATTTTTTATCATGTGATTCACCTGCTTGGTAAATCTCATGTCCGACTCAAAATATACATCTAGATTTTTTACTGTATTCCCAAGATCTAATGTAACACCATTTATCTCAATATCCACAAAAGCTTCAGTCCGCGTTCTAGCTGGCTTGCTCCCGAATAATATTGTGGTAAAACTGCACTAACTAATTTTCCTAATTTATTTAAAACACTATTTACAACAATTATTCACTAAAACATTACTTCACTATTTTATTTCTACGGTGTCAGTCTCTATCTGCGAACTCTGGAACTGTAACTAACTCACTCTCCATTCTGACTGTCCCGCTTATATACTCCCAAGCAGTTTCCATTAACGACTCTCGAATATTCAGGAGTATAGAACATTCCATCTAGATGGCTCTTCGAATAGTATCGAACAATCGATTTATTCCAGCTTGTTCTCGGCGATCCGTACGCCAGCAGATATGCAGTTGTAGTTGAACGAGGGTGCATAATTAATTAGATCAGGGCCGGTCTCGGGGCCGGTCTCGAAATCGTTACAATATTATCTGTGATTTGGTGGGGTTCAATGATAAACAGTATTTTTCTGAATTAATAAAAAGATTATCCAGATCTGTATTCAGCATCCTGTTCAACCTCTGATTCTTTATAAGAAATATATACTTCAGTATCATCCGCATAAAAATGACACTTACCATGAAGTATGCAATATGCGAAGGACGAAATGTATAAAGAAAATAAAAGGGGTCCCAGTATAGAACCTTGCGGGAGATCATTTGGAATTTAAAGTACTGTTAAGTTAAAAATAGCTTTATCACTGTTAAGTTTGTAGTTGACATACTGACTCCTCCCTACTGCATAACTTTCCATAAGTTCAAGAGATTTCTTACTGAAGCCAATGTTATGAAGCGTTGCCAGAGCTAGTGATGATTGATCCTGTCGAATGCTTTCGTGTAATCTAGCAAAACTAGAGTATTTAACATATATCTATAAGTTGCTGACAAAATATCATCGGTTACTGCTAACAGTGCTGTGGAACAGCCATGTGAGGCTCTGAAGCCAGATTGATTTTCAGGTAGCAAGTCATGTGTATCAAGATGTTTTCTGATTTGAATCTGCAAGATTTTTTCAAACGCTTTCGATAGTGTGGAAAGAAGGCTGACTGGTCTCAAATCTTTCAGTTCTTGCGGGTTCTTTTTTTTTTGTTGCTCTGAAAATATTAAAGCGGCAGATACATCAGTGGATGTACCTTCACAGGATCTACAAAACCATACTTCACAAAGATAACTGCAAAATATCGAGAAAGTTGTGGCTACTCATGTTGCGGACTTGGATCAACTTTGTCGCATAACGTAATGATAGCAGTCGCAAGTAGTATTGAAACTGATGATAGATTTTGACCGTATGTTCAAGAAACGGCTAGGTCTCGTGTATGGCATCACACGTTTAAAAAGAGCAGGACTACGTCTTCCCTAGATCGCAGAAGTCTCTCGGAGATTTCTGAGGGTTGCTCGTAAGTGTGCTGCCGGTTGACAGATATAACAATTTTAACAAACAATTTCAACCCCTTTGATTCCTTGGTACAGTTTGTCACCAACCATGCATAAATATTCAATATATGAAAATAAGCATTTCATCTTGTCTGGTGTTCATGTATTTGATTATTGAAAACAATAAATTCATTAAAATATGTTGGTTGGAGTCCTTTTGTTATTTTGAATATGAAAACCATCCTTAGAAAAAATAATCGATTTGAAATTGACAGCCAGTGCAGCATATTCAACATTTGATCAATGGAAGTATAACGACTGCATCTCAAAATGATTCTCATACCTCTATTCTGAAGTTTTTGAAGTTGGGAAAGTCTGTTTTGGTTTATTTTTATTTTTTATTTATACTGCATACAAACAGATAAACCTTTTACATGCATACAGTTTGGATATATAAATATAATATTGTAAATAATATGAGTTTTTTTTCATATTGAAGAAATCTATGTCATTATCGCTGTTTTGCATCAACTTATTTGCAGCTATCATGCAGTATTCAATTGGTGAACCTATATTAAATATTTTAAAAGTGGTTTCTCTACGTCGCAGTCTTATGTACGTTAATATTTATTTTGTTTAGGTGATCAGGTATAGAAATTTCACCTTGTAGAACATTGGAGATAAAAATAATTTGTGCATTTTCTCTTCGTCTGCTCAGACAGGACATGCTAAAGTCCTTCCTTTGTTTTCCATATGAAACTTTAAATGGATACACACCGTATTTTTTAAAATGCATTGATCTCAGAAACTTTTTTTGTACTCGTTCGATTGTTTCAGAATGAATCACAGTTTGTGGATTCCATATGACACTGGCGTATTCCAATTTGGAACAAAGGTATGTGTTATATAATGTAATACAAGTTTCCCAGGTGAACTCGTGCCCTATTCGTAATATGAAACCGAGAGTTCTATTGCACTGGCATACTAGTGTCTCTATATGTTCAGCAAATTGAAAGTTTTTCGAACATATCACCTCAAGATCTTCCATTTCCTTAACTACCTCTCTTGTAAATCCATTTATGGAGTAATCTGGGAGTAAGTAATCCCTTCTCCTCGTAAAGACATTGCTTTACATTTTGATTCGTTTAGTGTGAGATCGTTCGCTTTGCAGTATTTAGTAACAGAAGCAATATCACTTTTGAGCTTATTCATGTCTTCTTCAGAGCTAATCTTTTATTAAATGCATTAAAGTTGGGCAGTACTCAAAATGAGGCTTAATTATAAAAAAAATATAATTTTTTAGAGCATATTCAGCATGACTGTTTAAACTCAGAGTGTTGTCTATAATAACTCCCAAATATTTAATTTCAGACACATATTCTAATGCAGTGCTATCAATTTATAATTTTATTTCATTGTAGTTATTAGAGTTTAATTTATATTTAGTTGTTATCACCATAACTTTTGTTTTATTAGCATTAAATTTCAATTTGTTTCTGTGTAAGTATTTCTCAATATTCTTCAGTTCATGTACCCCAGGAACATAATAAATATCATTTAAGTAAATTATAAATAGAAGTGGCCCTAGGACACTTCCTTGGGGGACACCAATGCTTATATCTATCTCTTCAGATATTGTAGAACTGATTTTTGTTTTCTGCTTTCTTTTATTGAGGTAACTCATGAACCAAGCCAGTGTAGATCCTGCTACTCCATAATAATTTAATTTTTTTATTAAAATGTTTCTGTCAATTGTTTCAAAAGCTCGCTCAAAGTCTAGAAAGACAGCAACAGTATATTCATTGTCATCATATGCATTTTTCCATTTAGAGTAAGTATACTGAATAGCTGATTTACACGAGTGATTTTTTCTAAATCCTGATTGCTGACCTAAGAATAATTTATTATGATCAAAGTATTCAACCAATTGCTCGTACGCTGCCATTTCAAGAACTTTTTCCAAAGTTGGTAGAGTATTTATTGGGCGAAATTCGTTTGCTTCAATTGTATTATTTACCTTTGGTATAGGAACAACAGTACATAGGTCTTGAGTTGATCCGGAAAAATTCGTTTTTCCAGAGATGTATTTACAAGGTTTAATAACACATGCCCAAAAACCTCAAATGTTTCTTTCAAAAATTTGCTATTCAGTACTTCAGACGTGTTCTTATTATCTAAAGAATGAATACTCCTTCTAAGTTCAGTCATAGTTAATAATTTAAATTCAGAAAACAAACTGTTAATACCTACATAATTTGCAGATGACCATTTCTCAGATTGTGGAATACTATCAGATATATTCGAAACACTGTTAACAAAATAAGTATCAAAATTCTCGGCTATCTCTTGTTCATTTTCAATAACTGTTATTGAATTGTTTTCACGAAAGATGATTTTATTAAATGCATTATTATTTACTGGATTTATTAATAATTTAAGATTTTTCCATATTTTTCTTGGATTGTTACGATTTGAGTCAATTTGCTGTTCATAGTAAAGAATTTTTTTATGTTTTAACATATTAACATACTGATTTCTAACAATTTTATAGTGTTCCCAGAATTGATCTCTCTGAGGAGAGTTGTAACTTTATTTAAATTTTTTATATATTGAGTCTCTTTCCTTGGATTTATTTTTCAATTCAATATCATAGTAAGGAAAATTATTATTTTTTATGGAGATAGTGTGTTCAGGTGCATGATTATCTACTATTATTTTAGTTTTAACAATTATTTCACTCAAGATTGCATTGACATCAATCGAATTTATTAGCCACGTTTGATCAATTAGTTCAATATTTATGTTTGAATAAGTTTCAGAAGTCATATTTCGAACATATAGTTTTTTTCAGGAACATTTATATTGGATTTGAAACAACTGACAGATATCATCGAATGGTCAGTTATCTTAGGTGTATGAAATACAGATGCTTGAACATCGCTACAATTTGTTATCACATAATCTATAAAAGTTTTTGAGTTTGCTGTAATTCTAGTATACTGCGTAATTATTTGAGCAAAACCATACATATTTAACAAATTTTGAATTTTTTTAGTGTAAAAAGCATTGCTATCCTCAAAATCGATAAATCTCCTAACAATATAAAATTATTTTTGAGAAAATAGCTTTCAAATAATTCATCCAAACAATCAATAAACACTGCATTACTTGAAATGGGCGAGTGATAGAGTCCTCCAATCAACCACTTTTTATTTGATATTTTCACTTCAACGCATCTCATCATCATCTACTCTAAAAACTAAACCTCCAGTATATCGACTATCGCTATCACAGCGGACTACACTGTAGTTATTAATTTGTATTTCAAATTCTTCTATATCTTTAGTGACTCTCGATTCACTTAATACTATTAATGTAGGGTTATAACACACAATATAAGCAATTATGTCCGATTTATGTGGCAGAAAACTTTCTGTGTTTAAATAAATAATTCTTCATTGAAATGCGGGCAGTCATTCACTTCAGGATATTTTTTTATCGTTTTTGAGAGTTTTTTGAAGGGGGCGAATCAACTAATATGGGAATATTATTCATGTATTTTATATATTTATTTTCCCCTCTGTTCTTACATTTTGCTAACTGTTTCTTTATTTTATTATAATATTCTCTCTGCGCTTTGGTTTGATCGCCAAAGATAGTTACTTTGTACCTTTTGATTTTGATTTTATTTCGCAAAATTTCCTTTGCTGCTTCTGGCTTGGCCAACATTATTCTTAAGGGTCTGTTTTTTCCAGGTTTATGTTTTCCAATACGTTGGACTCTAAATTCTAGATTTTCCACTTCTGTCTCTGACAAAATTGTTTTAACTGTGTTCATTTCATCTTCTATTCTCTCCTTTATATTTGTTTTAACTGATTCATTTATATTGAGTATAATAACGTTTTTAGATTTATTTTTTCTTTCTTCCAGCTCCATCACTATCTGTTCTATATCTTTGACTTCTTGTTTTTCATTTTGTTTAAGAGCTTCCACATCCTCCTTTAATGTGTCAATCTTCTTTCTCATGTCCCTCAGTTTTGGAACACTTTTGAAAGCATCTCGACATTAAACTCGATCGCCTCCATCCGTTTCTAAGAGCCATCTAGATAAATCGTTCTGTACTCCCGAATAATCGAGAGAGCCGTGGATGGAATCTGCTTGCGACTGTATAACCACTGGATGATAGAGGGCAGAGAATCAGAGATAGCCACAGAGAGTTACGAATATAACAGTTCCAGAGTTCGCAGATAGAGACTGACACCGTAGAAATAAAATAGTGAAGTAAATGTCTTAGTGAATAATTATTTTAAGTAGTGTTTTAAATAAATTAGAACAATTAGTGCAGTTTTACTACACTGTTTTCAACTTATTTTTGATCAGTAGCGATCCAGTCATTACAAGCAAGAGGAAAATCAATGAGAGTAAACTTGAAAAAATGCTACTGGAAGCTTTGCAATTGGTATGTATGTATGTACCTGATGTAGATGGTTATGTTCATTAGGGAAAGTAATTCATTATTAAAATTCTGAATTCATAGTAACTGCGATATTCATTTGGCGTTTTTTCAATATGTAATTATTCAATAGGCATCATTGAACCTCATGAATGAATGAAAAAATCATTTACAAGGTGTAATACCGTTTTCTGATTTTTTCGCCAACTTTTTGGGTATCTTGCCCCACTGTGCGGCGGTCTGGATCATTGTCCGTCAGTTCATGAACCATCTTCATTTTATAGAAATTAATTATATTTCAAACTCTTAACACAGTCATCTACGAAACCTCATGTTCTACTCGATGAGGAAGGATTATTCACAAATTCGCCCATAATGTCTACTTGTTTATCTTCCCAGTAGTTGATTGCCCAGAATGTTTTTTAATTTGCACACTGCTGTTCTCTCACTTACTAGATCTGGATCTTGAAAAAGTTCATTGAACATTCGTATAACCTCATGATAATTGCGATGAGCCTCACCAAAAATTACAATCGCTTCGCGTTTCTCATTCAACTCACGTGGTGCAAACATTGTTTGCAGATTAATGAATAACAATCGAAACTCACAGCTAGAATACTGCAACTCTCACTCTTCTCGATATCAGATTATAGTTTATTGTGTTGACCATTTATCTTGAAAACAATGCAAAAACACCAACAAAAAGACGGAGTTAATATCCAAGCATATGGTTATTAAGTCTCACTAAACATCTGAACTAAACCTGATATCATTTAGAGCCGAATTTTAATTCATGAGTGCGCTAAGATAATTTTCTTTATCCTAAAACAATAATGACTCGAGAAATAATGGAGCATATTTCAATTCCTTTGCAAGTTTGAATAGAAATATAACCCCTTTTCAAATGAACTATTATTCACCATCTGATGCTATTTAAATTTTTCGAAAGGAATGAAAGTAGAGGTAAACTGTTCATACAAAAATGCACATTGTGGAAATCAAATCTCAACGTTGCTCAGCGAGAGTTCAGTAACGAGTTAGATAGGGGGTAACACTTATGATGCTCACTGAATATTTCCATCAACCGTCTTGTAAACGCAGTAACTTATCAGAGCAAATTCATTTATTCGCCCTTGTGCACGTATAGATTTTTTTGATACAACAATTTGTCATTTGCAGACAGTACAAATTTCAAAACATCCATGACAAGAAACAAATTTACTCCACAAAATCTTACTTTCACTCAATACAATTTCCATCATATACATAATACCATCGGGTATTTTGCACTTACAAAAACATTTTATGACAAACGACTTTGCAGCCATTTCCAAATGCAATTGCCTGTGAACAGCAAAAGTAATGAAAATTCCCTTGTGGGTTTTTTGTTCTCCTTCAACTCTTTTCAAAACAGTATCAGGTGACAGAAGTCGGTGATTGATGATGAAGTCTCGCTGCCCTAGCTAGTCATCAATCGCTCATTTTGCATACGGATTGCATTTCAATCTAATTGATTAATGGTCCTCGTGTTGTTTTGATAACAGACTTTAGATTGTTTTATTAAAGTTTCCAGTATTTTGCTTGTGCAATGATTGATTGGTGATTACGAATGGATGTGTCAAAGTTTAATTATCGGGAATAAACAGCCGAGTTCTAATTTAGGGATAGTTTTTTTATTATACTACACTACATGACAGGGTGACTCACAGTTAAGGAAAAACTACTATAAACTATTTACCATAACTAGGTACCGTTAGCAAGCACATTTTGAAAATGTGTTTTGTTGATCTACCAAAACATGGAAAACCAATCAACTGATGGGATGCGTCAGTTTTTCAGTTGACATTACCCAGCGACAGGATAGGTGAAGTTTTGAAAAAGATCATGAAAATAATTATGGCTACCAGGTTTCGGTGAAGTATAATCCTCGTAAAAAGAAATGAGGGAGGGCCGTACGAAGTAAGGAAAAGAATGAACATTGCAGAATACAGAATCCTGCACAGACCTCGGACTAGGAAGAAAAACGTCCATTTGGAAAGACTTAACCTTTATCAAGGTGACAGGGGTATCTTTTGATTGGGATAATCAAAATCCAAGAGGGTACATTTATTTAAGCACGAACACATCGTAGCGGAGTATTCGAAATGTATATCTAGAGAATTTTATGAAGGTGCTACACATCGTATTTTTCATATGAATTCGTATTAAAACAACAAAACTGTATTTATCAATAGATTTATCTTATATGTCATCATGACAGTTTCAATTGACAGGGTGATATCTTCTGTCAGGCGGGTTTTTATCCACTGAAATCAAACAGTAACGGCTATTACTCTCATTCACCAAGGCGCTTCGGGACGACTTACTGATGTTTCGGTGGCGCATTAACTATTCAGCTGTAGAAAAACCCACGGCATCCACCCCAGGTGATGGGTGCGCTTTTCAAGCAAGCATTGAGGCGCTTTGTCACCCTCATGCGCCTAGTACTTACCCTTATGTCGGATTTACATACGGAGGTTTTTTTTAATTTTGCGGCGTTATCAAGTCATTACTGAAACAAAAAAAAATCTTCGGAAAAACATACCATTACAAATGCCATCATAAAACCCTTATGAATAGAATTTGAGCAAAAATATTTGAGACATGCATCAATCAAAGTGAGATGAAATCTCAGTATTAACAGAAAGTTACATTTCTCAAACAGGAGATTTTATACAGAGGCATTAACTTGGCAAACTTCAAATATCAAAAACTTGATTTTTTTAAATGAAACACTCAGTATGATATGTCAACATTTTTTATAACTATTTCATCCCTACAAATTTGGATGACATGATATAGTCTCTAAACTGACACTCAGTGAAAATTTTACAATTATTTTTTATTTGTCAAAAATTGTCTTTCTATTTACGTAGGATAGATTTTGACACTTCGTTACTGTTTTTGAAATTTGATATAATTGTAATCTCAAAACTGAAAATCAGTGGGAAAAGTCTGGAAAACATGTTTTTGTTGAAGTTTTAGGGCCAAGTAGCCGAGTGGTTAGAGGCACCGCTATTCAATCATTCTACTTCCGGTCAAAGCCTAGAAAGTGCTAGGAATCGCACCTTGAAAGGTAAGACCTCGTTAATTCTTGGCTCACACAAGTTTCGACTTCTGACTGAAAAACTGGTTCTTTAGTGCACTATCCTCGAATTCGAAAATTGTAGATAGTGATAGTAACAGCAAATTTTCAGGTCTTTACGGGGTTTTCTAAAAATGATATAAGTTTTTAAATCTATAGCTTCTTTCTGTTCTATTCCTTGCTTGACCTGTTTCAAATCAATTGTGAACCGTATAAAACATTAATCATAATCTACAATTTCCAGCTCGAATAGAGGATTGTATCTGAGCATCTTTTGCAATGTTTTTCAGAAAACAAGGTTAATTTAGGTCGGCAAATAGTATTTTTTATGCCAAATAATTGGTAGGTATGTCAAGGTATATTTTTAGGATATACTATAACATTCCACGTAGATGAATTCATTCATATTGCAAATATGAAGTAAAATGATGAAGCTTATTTCTTGGATATTCGAAATAATGATACAGATCTGATGATATCCGATTTCCTCGTGTTCCATTACGGTACACTTTATACGTACCTTTCAGCTCTATCAATGCATATTCAGTCAGGGTTTCATTTAAATCACAAATATCCTCTCCAGATACCATTACAATGTATCAGCGCTACAGGACAATATCAAACGGTATGTTTCATTGACATTCAAGCTATATCGGCCTACTGAATATTAATTTTGTGCTGCAGCAAAGGGATCTGGAAACGCGGGGCCAAATCCTCGGAAAGATTAACTCCCGGAGGTTATGCTTGGCGAATTAGTACTTAGGTGTCTGAATCAATACCGAGCATAAAGATAAACTGTTCGTTTAGACAGTAATATATTATGGAATCGTTGGAGCCGTTCTGGATATTTTTCGTGGACTGACAGTAAATATTATCGAATTAAATTTTCATACGGAGCCGTATCCATGGTTCATTTTGACTAGCACCTTCTTTTATATAGGACAAGGAAAAATTACACTGACCAATAGAACTGAATATTCTAAAAGCAGCATAGTGAAATCAACATTGTTGGAATATTGATTAGGCATCAGTTCATCAGTACGAACCTGTATTAATTAATCACGATATGGTTGTATCAATGTCATTCAGATATTGGTAAGCATCACTATCAATATTGGTATCGTATTAAGGTACAGATCTAATATTCATTTATGTCAAAAATTACTGAATTCCTAGTACTTATTAGTTACATATTGGTATACAGATTAATTTTGAAAGGACCAAGCAACGGAATTATGGAAAAATTGTCTTCAGTACTGCTTTCTGAGTTTTTGATATATTGTAGAGTTTGAACTACTGAAAAATAGTGTACGTGGGCACAACTCAATCCTATGACCAGTTTTCCAAACACAGGGTGTTTGGAGTTGGAAAGTGGCCATCTTCTTAGTGGTACAGTCTAATCAGTTTTGAGACGAGGATCGGTTGTATCACCACGAAATTTGGCATGCTAGTAGTTGATACTATGTCAACAATAAAAAAAATTGTTTACCAAAATTTCGGGGGTGGAACCAAAAAAAAAATTAATTTGGAAAAAAAAATTTTTTTTTTCGTTTTATCTTGGAAAAAATTGAGTTAAAAAAAATATGGTTTACATAGAGTTGAAGATCATTCAATTCTCTACAAGAATGATCCAAAGTAATTCCCTATAAAATAAGCCCGTATTCTCAGAAAACGTGGTTGAACGCCGACATCAAATTTCAGGCTCGTGTTAGCCCGCCGCTGCAAGTTACGGCGGTGCCAAACGTTAAATGTGTCATAACTTTGCTAAAAATTATCAAAAAATTAAAAATTAAAGTGTATTTTGGTCGTGATGACTTCTACTTTTTCATGCAAATATAACATGTGGATATCTGAGTATCTAAGTGGTTGTTTTTACCACGTTACATAATCCAACTGCGTTTTTTACGAAGGATGCAGAAATCATAGATATTTCAGTCAATCCGGAATAATTGCACTGAAGCAGGAACCATTGCCCTCTTTAGACACTAGGCAATGATTTTAGAGTAGTGAGACAGGTCTCACTTACACCCGCCAAAAAAAAACTGGGTTTTACTCCCGCACCATTTTCAACTCCCACAAAATTCCGACATCTTAGCCAGTAAATGTTGAAAATAATCGCTTATACACAACCTGCATGGAAAATAAAGTATGCAATTTCAAGCTGGATGTTTGCACTTCACATTTCTGTTATTGAACTCATAAAAACAACTCCAAAATGTGTTATATTTTTTAAAAATTCAGAGTCTGTCCAAAAACTCATTATTTTTAAACGATATATAATTTTGTCGAAACACGGGATTCTCAGAAACCCCTGACCAACATCCGAAACGAAAGAAGATGAATTCATCTGTTCATTCCATATATACAACATTGTCTAGGATCATCGAGCCATAATATCTAAGCCAACAATGGCCACACTTTTGGAGCAGTTCAGATCATAAGCTGCGAGCGTAGTATCTCGAGTCCGGTTTCCGGCTTATTATAGACATGTCAAACCCTACTGTCATGCGAAGTTTTCTGTCCTTGCTGTGAAGATTGTAATTTATTATTGAGAAATTTCATGGTAAAAGACACTAATTCAGATTATAATATATCCAGCTGCGATTGTCCGTCTGAAAGTGAGTAGAAATTCATTTCAGAGAAGACAAGACATCAAAAATTCTTAGAGTGGATTGGAGTTGTATTGAACGCTGTGGTACCTATGGAATTATTATTGCTTGTGTTTTACAAAAAGTAGGGTGGAAATGTGTCAGGGTATTGAATCATTCTGACAAAGAACAAGAATGTTATCAAGTGCATATACCTCAATTTTCTCTGATATTCCATTTGAATTTGTCCTAAAGGAATTATTTGAGTAGATAACTCAGTCAAACGAATATTCTCTCCCCAGGGGTATTTGAAGTGAAAATAATGGAATCTTACATATTATCATGCACTGATCTTTTCTGAAGTAAACGCAAGTATTAGCTGTGTGTCAACAAATCTGTTTTCAGGATTTTGACATTTGCACATGCAGAATTGAGAGTACGTACACAGACCATAGGGTTTTTTTTTTGTCTCAGGACAATTTTATGAATAAATACGTTTTCAATATATTTTCATGATTTTCATGAATAATAATATATAATTTTTTAGAGTTGTTTGAGAGAATGTTATATAGAAATAAATTTCGGTCGGATAAGAGGGAACATAGGGGTAGATTTAAATGGTTGAATCTTAAAAAATGCAAGTGTGAGATGTCACGAAAGAGAGGGATTTGTTTTATTTGCAATACAGATAGATTTTGCCAGGATTGGTGTCTTTTCACTTCAACAGGGCTGGAAACATTGATTTCTGTAAGCAGAGAAAGGTGGTTCTCATACAGAAATCTTGATGAACGTCAAACTAAATGAAGAATTTCGACAGATATACACACTCAGGACTTCAAGCTCTAAGAAGTTGAAGTATGGCAATGAAAAATTTCATAGCCCTAACCCTCGAATTGGTTTATATTCTCCAATGGAATCCAAACTTAGGAACAGTTCAGGAAGCTCGATTCCTCGTATTGCTGTTTCATCTGTGTCCAAAAATATGTACAAGAATTAATCAACCGCTCAGGACAGTTTCTAAAGCACCAAACGAAACTATTAAAAAAGTGGCCACTACTTGTTAGGATGAAATTTCGAAAGCAGTTATGAAGATATTTAGTAGCGGTTTTTGCAAAATATCACTGAGACTGGCCAATCTCATAATTCTCATAAGTTTTATTCATGAATGAGATGTGATGCTTATCCATAATCCCAAAAATTATTCTCACCTTTTGTCTTCAAAGGCGTCTATTCCTAATCGCAATTTTAGGACGACTAACACTGTTTCCAGAGCTCGAAAAGACGGATTTTCTTCAATAACCTCACCGAACCTAACCTAACCCAGCCTCCTAAAAGTATCACAAGACTACTTTGTAATTTCATTTTTCACTTTCCGAGAAAACTGCAAGTAAAAATTTTTTTGTGTTCCACCCCTGATTTTTTAGTAAACAATTTTTTTTTCAACTAATCATGATGTCAAGAAGTCACGTGCCAAGTTTCATAGTGTTACAATTCATCTTTCGGTTTTGGCACAAATTTGTCTGTGGATATTGAACTATAAGTAATATCTATTGCTATTAGGAAAAGATCTTAAATGCAAATGTTTTACGCAACGAATTTTGCTCACCTTTAAGGTGTTGATTTTGGTTTGGTTTTTGTAAGAAAATGTGGTTAGATACAGAGTGTTCCATTAAAAAATTAATGCTTTGTGTTTCCCCACATTCAAGAAACACTCTGTATGTTTCAAAATATTTTCAATTTCTTAATTGACCTTATAAAACGAAGACGTGACAAATCCAAGTGACATACTAACATTTTTATCGTTTGATTCAGTCAAAACTGACAAACTCAAAATTCTGTAAGTACTGGGTGAGTCAAAATGTCACATTTTTTTGAAATTTCATTTATTTTTATGGTATACAGTGTCTCTCATAGAAACACCCGCATAACACAATGATTTTGTCCGTAGAACTATGAATTTTATAGCATCGACAGATACACCAAAAATGAAAAAAGTTACGTCAAAGTGATTATTTCAAGTACATACACTGCACGCTAGCAGTATCTTTGAAACTGCTGGCATTTCCGGAAAATCGTAGTAGGAGGCAAATTAGGTCGAAAATATCTTCAGATTCGTATTCAAAACAATCATTTGACCACTTATCCACTTTCTTCGTGAAAAAATTAATTTCTAAAAAATCAAATCACTTCTCATGAAAACACCCCGGTTACTTCCTTAATTTTTGACATTCGATTTTATAATCCAAGCATGCAATGAGTTTCCATAAGCAATCAAGAACAATAGTCGTACGTAATGATTGAAATAAATTTACACCGGAGCGGGGTAGAGAAAGCGCCAAATCTTGGACTTATAGGTAAGTACATACTTACTCTACTCGTACTCATAAATGTCTATACCGGGTGGCTACGGAAGTATTGCCTACGGAATATCTCAGTTATTGCATGAAGTAGGTTTGTGAAATTTGGAGCGTCGATATAATGACATAAGAGCTAGAATTTGAGCATATTGACATGTCGAAGTTAACTTCCGGTCTGACCGGAAGTAACATCAACTTTCTTATTTTAAATGGAAACCCTATTTTTTTTTCTTTTGCTTCATTCAGCATTCAATTCCCTTTCTAATGACATATCACAAGTTGGTATCTAACCAGAAACTAGATCAGAAAAAAATTATTATTGAAATTCACCGAGTAGGCCGTGGAAGCAAAATGAAAGCCAAAAATTGAAAAGTTGGCTATGGAAACCATACGTCACTTGATAACAGTTGCTACTACTGTGATATTTTATTTTCATTCGTCGGCGTTATAAAAAGCCGCCAAAAAAATATTGGAAAAATTGGGAAAAAACAATACTCTGTAGGTCCATTACTTAAATAGGAACATACAACTTTTTCTTGCCTGTACTATTCAGCATAACCATTCCTTTCTAATGATATAATCGAATTGAAATGAAATACCAAAAAATCCAATTATTATTATTCAAATAACAAAAAAACAGATTTATCGAAAAAAAAAATTCAAATTGATAGGATTAAAGATAAAATAAATTCAAAACAAATGTTCGAAATGCATTCCCTCAGCGTCAATACATTTATTGACTCTGGTGATATTTTCATGTAAAACGTTTCTCAACATTTGGGGCGTGATATTTTGGAAAGCTCTACGAATTTTTACTTCTAGCTTATGTAGAGTTGTAGGCTGTGTGGAATACACCCTATTTTTAAGATGCCCCCATAGAAAAAAGTCGCACGGAGTAAGATCAGGTGACCTTGGTGGCCACCTGTTCTCGCTAATCTTGAATTATGCGGAGGGGCGCCATCTTGCTGGAAGTACATTCTCTCAGTTATTTCCGCTGGTAGGTTGTTAATGAATTCCGAAATTTCATTCGTTAAAAAATTAAAGTATCTCTCTCCGGTTAGTTGGCCTTGAAAAAGAATGGGGCCAACAATATGAGTTCCAGCTATTCCTGCCCAAACATTCACACCAAATCTCTCCTGGAAGCCACCTTGTCGAAACCGTTGCTCGTTTTCTATCACCCAGTACCTGAAACAAAAGACCGTTCACACTTTTAGCACTTTACACTTCGACTATCGACAATAATCCAAATAAAGTACAGTACCTACCTTGTATTATTCCTGTTAAATAATCCATTGTTGGTAAATCTTGACTCGTCCGTAAACAAGATATAATAGTTAAATAGGTGATTCTCAGCATTTTGTCGAAGAAACCAATTACAATATTCCAGGCGCCTTTCACCGTCATTTTCATACAAATGTTGATGCAACTGATACTTGAAGGATTTAAATCGATGTTTTTTCAAAATTTTCCTAGCAGAGTCCATACTTATAGCTAATTCGGCGCCAATCTGCCTTGAGGAAATTGTGCTATCATATTGTACTAAAGCTAATACATTAATTTCAGTTTCCTCATTAATAACAAATGCTTCTTGGTCTTCGTGAACATCAGGCTCAGTTCTTAATTTTTCTTCAAGCCACTGGAAATACCTTCTTGACGGTTGCTGCCTCCCTGGATATCGCTCTAAATACGTTCAGCGGCATAAATTTTTTTTAAACATTCACCATAAATGAGAAGCATGTCAATTTGTTCGGTTCGTGAATAACGGGGCATTTTTTGAATATTCCACTAACTGATTTCGATTTCCAAACCCTTTTAAAATGGCAGAATCAAAAACACTACTTCGAACGTCAAAATAATATGGATAGCAGCGTTCGTGAGAGCTCTCATTTCTTTTTTGTTTCATTCCAAAATACATCTTAATCAGCCTACTTGTTAATATTTTGGTTCGAATGATTATTGCAATGGAATGATTATTCTGAATAGCACAAACATCGTCCATAGGTAGATATTAGAATATCTATGGACGATAGCACAGACCAAGTACGTTTATGTTCCTATTTAACCTAGAACCTACAGGATATAATTTATCATTCCACATTATTTTTAATGTTATTTTTGCGTATGGCGATAATCTGTTTTGTTATTTGAATAATAATAATTGGATTTTTTGGAATTTCATTTCAAAAAATTACTTTCTATTATATCATTAGAAAGGAATGGTTATGCTGAATAGTACAGGCAAGAAAAAGTTGTATGTTCCTATTTAAGTTATGGACCTACAGAGTATTGTTTTTTTCCCAATTTTTCCAATATTTTTTTTGGCGGCTTCTTATAACGCCGACGAATGAAAATAAAATATCACAGTAGTAGCAACTGTTATCAAGTGACGTATGGTTTCCATAGCCAACTTTTCAATTTTTGGCTTTCATTTTGCTTCCACGGCCTACTCGGTGAATTTCAATAATAATTTTTTTCTGATATAGTTTCTGGTTAGATATCAACTTGTGATATGTCATTATAAAGGGAATTGAATGCTGAATAAAGCGAAAAGAAAAAAAAAATAGGGTTTCCATTTAAAATAAGAAAGTTGATGTTACTTCCGGTCAGACCGGAAGTTAACTTCGACATGTCAATATGCTCAAATTCTAGCTCTTATGTCATTATATCGACGCTCCAAATTTCACAAACCTACTTCATACAATAACTGAGATATTCCGTAGGTAATACTTCCGTAGCCACCCGGTATATGGGAATATATGAAAAAAAATATCTAATTCATGCATCCATGAAAACAAACTGAAAAAATAGGCACGGAACATTGTTTAAATGGCATAAAACGTTTTATTGCTGTATTTTGCACTGAAAATTGGAAAAGTTTTGCAAACTACGATTAGTGTAAGTTATAATGTTGTAAAACACGCATCAAATTTGCAACCTTGTTTATGTTACAAAACATTGTTTTGCTCATTTGTTTTAATTTTCCATTGAAATTTGTTTAAAAATTTCAAAAGTTCTGCAAATTGGATAAGTGAATAATTTTTTTTAACGTATTCATGTATATTTACGCATCATTTATTTTCCTCAACGCTACCATATTCATCCAACCATTGTGATAATTATAAAAGTTTTTCATCGTGCGTATGCAAATGAAGAGAATATCGGCCTCAGTGGATATGCAACTTTGCAACCTCAAACGAGAAACGGAACCTTAATTATTCACAAATATAAATTATATTAATTTCCATTATAGTTGAAGCAGTCGAAATCTAAGAAGTCGCTCAAAGTGAAAGCAGTTAATAAAGGGACCGAGGGGAACATCTAGCTGAAATGTGTACAAGACTCAAAATATTCTCGAGACTCAAGATTGGGAATGAAAAGATCAAAATCAATTAAAGTGACTCAAAGACTCAATCAAGCCTAAGACTTAGCTAATGAATGAGAGACTGCAGCAAAGATTTAAGGACTGAAAATTTACTTGAATGACTACAAATTTCCAGTTGTACAAGATTTAAAGTAATCGGTGTGTTGTTATTATTCAGGTGCATGCAGCGCAGACAAGAGCCGGCAAGAGACCCAACCGGCGATGCCCCTAGGTCCCTACCTACCCGAATTAAACGGAAAATCAAGAAAATTTAATAGTCTATAAAGAGGAGTACGGAACGGAGACGTACACCAATGTTATGGGAGACATTTGAATTTAATGAATCGGTGAAGTGAACTACGAAGAGATGGAAAAGCATCTGCTTTAAAGTTTGACATGCCTACATTTTCCATAGAATACCTTTTTTCAAATCAGAACTGGTAACGTTGCATTGTGCGTGCTCTCTTATGGACTAGAACATTAACAGAAACTGAAAATGTCCTATTAAAATTGATGTAAAGTGAAATTTGGTTGATTAAATCTGGATTTAATGAATAATATAATAGGTACTTCCATTATTGCATGAAGCTGAAAATCGTTGGCCTAAAATGAACAGTAGAGGTGAAAATCGATTCGGGAAATTTACAATTCATGAAAGTCCTTATACTTAATGCATGTAGAAAAGCCTGGGAAGATTTAATAAAGTTATATATTAGTGGAATATTTAAGTGGTAATTAATTGGTCAGCTGTAGAATAACTGTCAGTGATTGAGGTCCGATTCGGTCCAATATTGGTGTGTCAAGTTCACGATTTTGTGGCAAAATTCATGAATTGTAGATGGAGGATCAGTTTTGTGATATGTGACTTTTATCTGAATCTACTGATAGGAGTATATACGCGTTTATGAATTTGTTCAAAGATTTTGATTTTTTTTTCTACATTCATGGCGGCTCAAGATGTCGGATGAGTAGGTTATGGTACGATTCTACTCAAAATTGTTATGGGGGGGTTTTTGGATATAAGATAATCAAGTTTTTGTCAAAATTTAAAAGATGATGACTAAAAAATATCGAATGAAACTGATTGAATGTAATTGTCAAAGCCAAGCAAATGAGAGTTGTTCTGTAAATCAAATAAATAAAACATTTTTTTCAACATTTGGGTTTACTGTATTTCAAAGATTATTTCCAGTGTAAAATTACTATACGCTTTACCTATATACAGTATTAGTTCATTTCTAAAATGTTAAATAACTATGAGTATGAATAAGATATGATCATAAACTTTTGTTTAATGTGAAAATTTTATTGAATGTGAATAAAATCGACTTTTAGCTGAAGGTTGAAAATGTAAAAGTTTTGTCTAATTTATGTAAGGAAAATTAATCCGTAATGGCGGCGTACCGGACATCTTCATATGTAACCATTATTCAAAACTTTTATGAAAGTCTCGACACTTATTTCAGTAAAAAACAAACAAATTATTGGAAAAATATATTTTCCGTTAGTCGCAAGAGGTTTCAAATCAAAGCACTTTTCAAGAACAATATTTTAGTATTTTTTTTTGTATGCAGAACGTTTGGAATATTCTTCAAAAAATTTGGATTGAAAACATATTTTTTTTCATAAAACTGTTTGTTTTATGTTGTTTGTTTAAACGGCTGCAGATGTATCAGAAGATGTAAACTACTATTTGAAAACAATGCCGAAAGTTTGCAGAACTGCTGCAATTTTTTCTACACTAATAATGAGAAAATTCATTGAACCCTGGTTTTCAACATCTTCCGTTCAGAAAAAAAGGGGTTGAAAAATCAGATTTAATATCACATTTACGTACTCTTCATCCAATTGAAGTTTTGAAACTTTCTTAATTACTATTGAATTTTGGAAAAATGATGTCTAATATATGGGCCGCGGTGGTGTGCGGGTTGAGTCCTCGCCTCATAAGCCAGAGAGCGTGAGTTCGAATCTCAGCATTGCCACCGGTCTCGTGCATGGCATCACACGTATTGAAAGGTAAGGGCTACGTCTTCGCCTAGCTCGCACAAGTCTCTGACTTTTGGGGGTTGCACGTAGGGGTGCAACCGGTTGACGGATATAACAATTTAAACAACAATTTTAACAAAAAAATTTAGGTACAAGCCTATAAGGTGAAACACCAAAGTGCTATTGATCTACACCTAGTAGTGCTCTCATCTGATTTTCGGCATTCTCTTTTGACGAAGAAATAAAGGCCACTATTATTATTAATAATTTTTCATGATCAGTGAAAGGATTATCAAATAATTAATTCCAAATATGGGACACTATTCACTAAACTTCACGTTAGCTTTTTTGTAAACAATTGTAATACAGAATTTCGGCAGGACAGAAGTGAGAAAATGGAATTAGGGGAGGAAAATGAAATATTAAGGGCAACTCTGTCTATAACAAATAGGCGGTTGGAAACTGGCTGACATTTTGCAGAATAAAGTTTCGTTTCGCTGCTTCTAAAATGTGTCGCCCGAGCTAAAAGCACGTACTTTGGTGTGCATTTGTCGCACGATTTATACAGAAATTCACGAAACTTGACCCAAACTATTATAAATTAAAGCGTACAAAACGGGATGTAAATTGCGGATCGGGACGAAACGAGTAATTACTGAAACATTCCGGTTCAGAGTTCAATTAACATTTGATTGCTGAAGGACTGGCTATAAATCTCGGGTAACTTTTGTTGGATCCAGGAACAAATCATTGCGATAAGGAACTTGAATCGACCTCTACACCCGTAATGTCCGCTTGTGAATACAGTTTTGGATATGGTAATTTTTACCAGTTGATAACGATGATCAATACCATACAATCATTGGAAGGACATTGAATAATTTTTATGCCAGTCGTACTTTGAATTTCGTAATTTTTTCAATATGTACTCGTACTAGTCGTGCAGCGTCTTTTTTGATGATTATTACAATAGTCGTAAAAATGGTCTTTTCGACTTTACTTTAACGAGTCTACTAGTCTATAGTCTGCAAGTGCTTTTTGGGTCAAACTTTTTTTCCTTCTCCAAAAAATATGAACGAAGTGTCCTTCTATTTGGAATAGCGTAAAAATTCAAGAGCTGCTTGTAAAAATTGCAAAAGTAATCAACAATTAACTGAGAGATAATGGTATTTGGGTTTTTGCAGATATCTCGAAACCTATTAAACATTTTCAAATTGGAAAAAATGTTCAACAAGAGGAGGTGGAGGAGGAACTGTAGCTCCAATATTTATAAATTGTTTTAAACAAATATGTTATAAGAGAATTTAAAATTGATTTATTGCTTGCAAACGGATTTGTTAGTTAACAATTTTTTTCTACCATTTGTAATTATTATTGGAGAACCATTTTTCAAATCATAATTTATCTTGTTATTTGATAACAAAAAAAATTATTTTTATTTAAATTTTAGTTATTAAATAATAAAAAACTCGTTATATACAATTTAATTTTTTCTACATGATTTTCTTTCCTTCTCCCTAAATTATGAAACTGAAACAACCAAGTATTATTTTTTGAGAAAATTATTCATTTACATTTTTATTGAATTTGAATTGAAACAATGCTTAAGTGACCATTGATAATTATTCGTAGGAATGTGGGTCACTTACAGATTGATGACGTTTTAATGATACTGAAGATGAACGTGCATAAAAAGGCCAGTTTGTTGATGATTATCTTAAACTAAAGAATCTATAATTTCAGTTAATTTGCCGAAAAAAATATAGTAGGTCATTGATTTTTACTAATAATTATTAATTATGCAAAGAATAATATTATGAGACCAACATTTATAAGCTGAAATTGTTGATAAATATACTTCAGATAAAAAGTTTCATAATAAATATAGTCATATTTATTATAATAGTTGACAAGATTTAAACATAAAAGTTGTAGAAAAATATTTTGAAAGTTTTTTATAAATGCTATTAATTAAATAAATAATTAGGTACGAGCTTGAATTTTGGGCTCAATTTTATTCTTTAATTAATAGGAATAAATAGGTCTCGGGTTTTTTCATCGTATTTTAATTAGTTTGTGAGTTTTAATACATTTAAACCTAAAAACCAGAAGGGAACGATGGAGTGAAGGACAACAGAATATATAAAAATTCGATACGAAATATAAATAAAATCATTCTTCTCAAAAAAATTTGTTTCATTATGTAAAAAAGAAAAAAATTATAAAGAAAAAGTTTAACAAATTGTTCATTGAATAAACAATGAAAATGGAATAAAAACTAATTTTTCATAGAGAAAGATGAATTATGACTTTAAAAAAACGATTCTTTAATAATAATTCCACATAGTAGAAAAAAATTGTTAATTAACAAATCCGTTTTCGTGAAAAATTATCTTTAGGGAACGATTTTATTTTTGAAAATCATAACTTGCATGAAAGATTGTTTAAAAAAAAAAAAATTTAAACAATAGGTCACAAACATTTTTGAAAATTATTTTCATGTGTCTTCTGATCATAAATAACGTATTGTAGTAAAACTGCACTAACTAATTTTCCTAATTTATTTGAAACACTATTTACAACAATTATTCACTGAAACATTGACTTCAATAACTATTTCAATTTATTTCTACTGTGGCTATCTATCAGCGAACTCTGGAACTGTAACTAACTGAATTCTGACTGTCCTCCAGCGGTTATATAGTCGCAAGCCTCTCTCGATTATTCTGGAGTACAGACCATTTCATCTAGATGGCTCTTCGAATAGTATCGAACAATCGATTTATTCCAGCTTTTTCTCGGCGATCCGTACGCCAGCAGATATGCAATTGTAGTTGAACGAGGGTGCATAATTAATTAGATAGGGCCGGTCTCGAAATCGTTACATTGCCCCCTTCTTAAAGACGTTTCGCCCCGAAACGTCATTCTTGGAGTGTGAAGATATCTGCAAGATTCTCCATGTCTGCACCTGGACATTCGATGGAAGTAGCACTCCACAGTCTTCAAGTTGGGTCGAGGAAGATGGTTGCAGCACACCAGAATTTTGATGCCGCTGGATCTGAATATTGTCTCCAACGTGCTTCTTATAACTCTCCAGTCCAGCCCATCAAACCCACAGGCCAATTTTGGGATTGCCAGGTCTACAATATTCTGGTCCAGCATCGTGTCTCTCAATCTCGTAAGGCTCTTCCAAACATCTTCATAAGACGGCTTACCTCGAGAACGCTTCTTGGTAACCAGATAGTAGATGTTTCTCTGGCCTTTCCTCAGCTGTAACACCCCTCCAACTTCCGGGTTCTGTTCTCTCAGTTCCTGGATTCGACCGAACTTCTTGGAGAAAACTACTGCAATGCCTCTGGACATTTGGAGATCTTCTGCCACACAGTGAGCTAACGCGTAATTGGCAGGCACCTTGAAAAGATCTCGTGACTCCTCTCGGGTTACCCCATATTGAACTTTCTGTCCGTTCGAGTACAGGGACATGAACCTATGAAACGTCATTTCGTCCTCCGGTGATCTGACGGTGCGGACTTGATCGTGGTTTCCGGCGTAAGGGGACAACCTATTGAAGTGGACTACCCTAGGTTTTCCTCGTGGTGGCTTATATATGCGGTAGATGAGGTCGTTTATCCTTTTCATGATCTTATATGGACCTTCCCACGAGTTCCGAAGTTTCGGTGATAGTCCACGGCGACGTTTAGGGTTGTATAGCCAGACAAGGTCACCTGTCTGATATCCACCAGCATCCGCCTTGATGTCGTAGGTCTCCTTCATTCTGTTGCTGGCACTCTGGAAGTTCAAACGGACCCGTTCATGGATGTCGTCCATTCTCTGTCGCAGTTTGCTCACGTAGTCATCTCCCGCAGTGTCTTGTCCTGGTGGCGTCCCAAACTTCAGGTCACATGGAAGTCGCAGCTCTCGGCCCATAATAACACTTGCAGGGGTTTGGCCGGTTGACTCATGAACTGCGGAACGATACGCCATCAGGAACAGATGGAGGTACTGGTCCCAATCCTTCTGGTGGTCAGAGACTACCTTGGATAGGTGGCGGTTTATCGTCTTATTCATCCGCTCCACCATTCCATCGGACTGCGGATGTAGAGCTGTGGTCCTCGTTTTCCGGATGTTCAGCATCTGACACATCTCCTGGAACAGGTTTGACTCGAAATTCCTGCCTTGATCCGAATGCAGTTCTAACGGGACACCGAATCGACAAATCCATTCCTTCACCAAGACGTCGGCAACGGTGATGGCTTCTTGGTTGGGCAGGGCATAGGCTTCGGCCCACTTGCTGAAGTAATCCATCGCCACAAGGATGAACTTGTTCCCGTGTTCAGATTATGGGAACGGACCAGCGATGTCAATGGCGATCCTTTCGAATGGGCTGCCCACATTGTACTGGCGCATCGGGGCCTTAGGTCTTGTTCGAGGCCCATTACTGGCAGCGCATACAGCACATTTTCTGCACCAGTCCTTGACGTCAGCTTGACAATTGGCCCAGTAGAACCGTTGCCTAACTTTCTGGAGGGTCTTCATCACTCCCAGATGTCCTCCGGTGACCCCATCATGGATTTCTCGGAGCACTTCCTGTCTTCTGCTCCTGGGAACTACTACCTGACGTCTTTCTTCCCCGCCATCCTCCGACTCCAACACACGCTTCAAGACTCCAGTGTCTAAGGTGAATGAGTTCCATTGGGCCCAGTAAGTTTTAACGACTGGAGAACAACTGGCTATTTCCTGCCACTACGGTCTTCGATCACTCTTCTTCCAGCCGATGACTAAACCAAGATCTGGATCTTTCTCTTGGTCTTTCTGGGTCTTGTGGTCATTCCAGTTATCATCGATCGCCGTGGTTCTGCAGAGTGTCGACTCCTTTTCCTCTGTTCGTCGGCAGTGCGAACAGTCGTCTGGACATGGTCTTCGCGATAGGGCATCCGTATTCTTATGGCTGGTCCCCGCCCGATGTTCGATCTCAAAGTCGAATTCCTGGAACCTCTCAATCCAGCGTGCCACTTGACCCTCGGGATTCTTAAACTGTAGGAGCCATTTGAGAGCTGCATGGTCTGTTCTCAGTAGGAATCTTCGTCCATACACGTACTTGTAGAAGTGCTCAACTCCCTTGACAACAGCCAACAGTTCCCGCCTGGTGACACAGTAATTCCGCTCCGGTTTACTGAGGATCTTGCTGAAGTAACCGATGACCTTCTCTTGTCCTTCTTGGATCTGAGACAGGACAACTCCAAGTCCCACGTTACTGGCGTCCGTGTCCAGAATGAATTTCCCGTCTGGAAGGGGGTAGCTCAGGATTGGTGCGTTGATCAAAGCTCCTTTCAACTTCCTGAATGAATCTTGGCATTCATCCGACCACTGAAACTTTGTTTGTCCTTCCGTGAGCCTGGTCAGTGGTTGTGCGATGTTAGCAAATCCCAGCACGTATCGGCGATAGTAAGTGCACAAGCCAAGAAAACTTCGAAGCTGGTGAATGTCTTTCGGAACGGGCCATTCCTTAACAGCTGTGATCTTCTGCTCATCTACTGCCACTCCTTTCCCAGAGACAACGTGGCCGAGATAAAGTACTTCTTTTTGAAACAGATGACATTTCTTGGGGCTCAGTTTCAGTCCGGAGCTTCTCAGTCGCTGAAATACCTCTTCCAAGTTTTTTACATGGTCCTCGAATAATCTGCCAACCACAATAATGTCGTCGAGATACACCAGACACGTCTTCGATGATAGTCCTTTCAAAACCGTCTCCATCAATCTTTCGAACGTGGCTGGAGCATTGCAGAGGCCGAATGGCATAACTGTAAATTGCCATAATCCGGAGCCGATGGTAAAAGCTGTCTTTTCTCGATCTTCCTGGGCCAGTTCTACCTGCTAGTATCCGCTCTTCAAATCTAAGGTCGAGAAAATCGTAGATCCAGCCAGCGTGTCTAGCGTGTCGTCTATCCTTGGGAGAGGGTAGCTGTCCTTTTTCGTCACGTTGTTTAGTTGACGGTAGTCTACGCAAAACCGTGTTGATCCATCTTTCTTCTTCACCAACACGACTGGAGAGGACCAGGGACTGTCGGATGGTTCGATGACTCCGTCTTTCTCCATGTCGCAGACTATTTTGTCAGCCTCCTCCTTTTTGGCGAGAGGAAGTCTTCTGGCTGATTGCCTGATTGGTCGGGCATTTCCAGTATCTATCTTGTGCTGAACCACCTTTGTTCTACCGCCTTTGCCTACTCCGGTATCGAAGATGTCCTGATACTTCCTGACTAGTTCTCTCAGTTTAGGCTTCTGTGCTGGCCCCATGTCCTTGGACGAGATAGCAAGCAACTTCTCCAATTCTGCTGGCATGTTACTGGCTTGGCTAACAGTGCCACGTACACTCCTGATTACAGAGGAAATTGACGAGCAGTGCCCCAAAATCGTTCCCTTCTTCAAGGTCACCAGGTAATAATGGACATTCATTACCCTTACTGGCACAAATTTATCAGCACGCAACAAGGTTTTTCCTAGTGCAATTCCTCGTCCAATTTTCTCATCATGTAGCTTGGGCTCGAACATCACCACGTTTCCACTGCTCGCACCTCCATCCAGGCGAGCCTCCAAAATGTTTTCAGCCCTCTCCGGTACGCTTACGTCTTCGGCCAGCAGAACTCGAACCATTTCTTCATTTCTCCCATGAAGTACCAGCTCTTCTCCGTTCACACGAAGGACGCCGTCTTTAAAATTCAGCTCGAATCCTCTAGAATTCATGGTGTCCATTCCAATTATTACCTCGTCCTCGATATCCGCTACTAGAGCCCGGTGTTTCACTGTAATGCTGCCCAAAGTCAGTTCAATTGGAAGTTCACCATACACAGTTGCTGGCTCTCCTGTTGCTGTGCGTAGCTTCCAATTCGACGATTCAATTCTTGCCGGTGTTTTGGCAAAAGTAGGTCCAAGGATTGTCCTAGTCGCACCCGTATCAAGGAGCATGGTGCGAGGCTCGTTGTTAATGAGACCGTCTACAAAGACACCTTTGTCTTGTCTTTGAAGTACAGCGACATATGCATTGTTAACTGGGGCTTGTTGGATACGGTCTGACGATTGCTCCTTCTTGACCTTCATCGTTGATGTCGATTTTTTCAATGTTGGACATTTGCTACGCACGTGCCCAAGTTCTCTACAATTTCGGCATCGTATCAGTCTTCTCTCAGGCACAACTTCCTTCAGCAATTTTCGCATCACAGCTTCGATATTAGCGGGCTCCTGTGGCTGTGGATCTTCCTCAATCATCCGGACTCTACTCTGGCTTTTGCAGGATTGCTTTGCTGCTTCGAATTCCAGAGCGCGTGCCAATGCATCCACGAGATGTGCGGGGCGAGCTATTGTTAGGGCTTGCCGGGTTTTCTGGTCACGAAGTCCATCCAAAAATGCTTGGACCGCTAGTCGCTCCATTACATTTTCCGGTGTAGCTGGGTACGCAAGACGAACCAAGCGTGCAATATCTGCTTCAAATTCTTGCAACGATTCGCTTGATTTCTGGCATCGGTTCTTCAGCTGTGAGTGATATACTTGTTCAAGGTGGGCTTGGCCATAGCGAAGTTCCAAGTGTTTTACCAGCTGTTCATAGTCTTCCTGTTGTTGGGCGGTGAGCGTTTGTAAAATATTTGTTGCTTCGCCACGCAATGCCAGTGTCAATGCTAAAGCTTTTTCCCCAGCATTCCATCCATTTGATTTGGCAGCAGCTTCGAATTGTCGGTGGTAGTTTGACCATGGAGTATTTCCGTCGAACTGAGGCGGTTTCAATGAGAGCTTTCCTGGTTCCGAACTGACCTTGAAATCTTTGATGTCTTTTTGAACTTCCTCCAAGTTGGTACTCAGATCCGGCATTGAATTTCTGTTGGAAATTTCTGGAATGTGCACAGAATCCATTCGCTTTTCTAGCTCACTAAATTTTTCCTTTATCTCATCGTGGAGCGTTTCCTTAATTTTTTTCATTTCTTCTTCCATTTCATCTTTGATTTTCTCCATCTCTGTTTCAACAGTTTCCATTCTTTCTTCCAACCGATTCGCCACACTGCAAACTTCTTCTTTCAAGCTTCTCGAATTTTCTAGAAGCTCTTCTCTCAAATTCTCCGAGCTTTCTAGAAGCTTCACTTCGAAATTTTTCGAATTTTCGTGAAGCTTTTCTTCTAGATTTCTCGAAAGTTCTTCTTTCAGAGTATTCGAATTTTCTAGAAGTTCTTCTTTCAGGCTGACAGAATTTTCTAGAAGCTTTTCCTCCAGACTCTTTGAATTTTGAAGAAATTTATCTTCCAGACTCACCGAATTTTGTTGAAGTTCCTCCTACAAACTTACAGAATTTTGTTGAAGTTTATCCTCCAATCTATTCGAATTTTCCAGAAATTTATCTTCCAAGTTTATCGAAGTTTGTTGGAGTTCGTCTTTCAGAGACTTAGTAGTAGTAGTTTTTTCGAGTTTATTCATTATGGAACTCAAATCAATTCCAGAAACTTCGAATAAGAACGTTTCGGGGTCTTCTCCTTCTTCAATCAGTCCATCTGCAAGTCTTTTCTGGAGTACGGCTTTTTTTCCAGTTGTTTCTAACTCCCGCTCCTCTAACTCTTGCTTCAATTCACTTACTTTTAGCTCAACCAGGTGAACTCTCCTCGGAAACATTTTGTCTCTTATTGTCTTTACCGAGATATCAGTCTATTATTTATTTCACACACAGTTTTCAGTTTATTGTCCCGCGACGCGCAAAACTGTCCACTTTGCACTCAAATGTTCAACGGGTCCACTAACTGTCTATCAGTTTTTCAACGCGACGAACACTTCAACACTTGTTTATTTTGAACATCCGACTTCTGACAACAAATGTAGTAAAACTGCACTAACTAATTTTCCTAATTTATTTGAAACACTATTTACAACAATTATTCACTAAAACATTGACTTCAATAACTATTTCAATTTATTTCTACTGTGGCTATCTATCAGCGAACTCTGGAACTGTAACTAACTGAATTCTGACTGTCCTCCAGCGGTTATATAGTCGCAAGGCCCTCTCGATTATTCTGGAGTATAGACCATTTCATCTAGATGGCTCTTCGAATAGTATCGAACAATCGATTTATTCCAGCTTTTTCTCGGCGATCCGTACGCCAGCAGATATGCAGTTGTAGTTGAACGAGGGTGCATAATTAATTAGATCAGGGCCGGTCTCGGGGCCGGTCTCGAAATCGTTACAGTATCAATGGTAATATAAAAAAGGATTACACAAGATTTTTAAATTTTAACCTAAGTGAATGGGGAATGCCACGTTTGATAAATTTTTTTTGGAAATTGAATATATTGGAAGAAGACATTGAAATAATGACACCTCTGAATTATTTTCAACAGGCGATGCTTCATTATATACAATAAACAATTTTTACTGCATGTGACGTCATTTGATCACAAAGTCAATATTGCAACGGTGCCTACTGAATTTGCGGTTCGGAATCATTCGCGCACGCGCATAATATAATTAATCTTTTAATTTGGACAGCTATCAGAGTGAAGTAACACAGATACGTGTATGAGTGTCACTCGTCAGCGACCACGGAGCAAGAATTATTGTGTCAAAACTGATGGAATACATCTTTTCGGCATGCGACGTTGCTAAATGTGGTTTTACTACATATGACGTCACAATTTTATTATTCGCTTTTTTTATCAAAGATCTTGAAAAAAATGATAAAATACAAAATACTTATCCCTCATTTTTGGAAAAGCTATACATTCATAACGAAATCGAAATATAGTGTCATTGCCTGGTGTTCATAACATAGTGAAACATACTTATATTTCAAAAATATTTCAAGAACTGGAAAAAAAAAATTATATTTGTTGGTTAACAATTATCGCATTTGTAATGTTCATGTTCAACTGGGAAAAAATTGTTAATTAACTAATACATAATTAATAGAAAAAAAGGGATAAACATTTGTTGACGACGGATTATTATTCATTCATCTTTTCAGTAGATGCCTGATTTTTTTTAAATCTTAGTTTTCATATTCAATAAGTTTAAATAATATTCATTCATTAAAAGCCCAAAGTGAGCTTACGCAGCAGCATTTTCAACCATCTAGAATAATTATAAATATTGTTCCTACAGTCCTTCTCCTCCTCGTCTCCTTGAATCTTTTTTCAAATTCAAAGTGTCAAATAAATTTTGAGATATTTGCAAAAAACCAAACCTCATTTTTATCGGTTAATTGTTAATAACTTTTGCAATTTTGGCCAGCGGCTCTTTTACACGCTATTTCGAATCGAATGACACCGCGTTCATATTTTTCGAAGGCGGTGAAAAAAGTTTGACCAAAAAAGCACTAGTTGACTAGACTAGTGGACTCGTTAAAATAAAGCCGCATAGACCATTTTTACGACTTATGTAATAATTATCAAAAAAGACACTGCACTGCGAACTAGAACAGATAACCATTGAAAAAATTACGAAATTCAAAGACGACTGGCATAAAATGTTGACTAGATTCTAAAATTTTCAGAGTGCGGTATGGGCTTTCTTGCATGCACAGTACCTAAACCTGTCGTTCTAGCGTAGTTACATATTTTTACAACAAAACTCAAATTTTTTATTCGAATTGAAAGATTATACGTAAAAACAAAAAAATCTGCTTTTTCCGAAAAAAAAAAGGCACCATTTTCGAGTCCGACTCCCGCAACATTTCACTCTAGCGTGGTACCGTTTCTTCATAGCACTATACCCAATTTCTAATTGAAAATGCTCACGATTGCCTACAAAAAATATCGATAACTTGTGTGACAAATTTTCTGCATCGTTTTTTTAGTCCAACAACTTGAATATATCAGTTATGGCGGTTGCTGGAAGCAAAAAGGTTCTACGCAGAACTACCTGTATTTCATACCTACTTATATCAAGCCAATATCAAAACTCCAATATTGTTAAGGTAACATTGATAAACAATCTACAATATGCCATCACGACGCATATTTATGTTGCAGCAATGTTGATATTCCTATAATGCTTTTTTTAAATTCATAAGCTACTGCTAATGACCATAACATACTGGTGTTCTACTGACCTCATGAGCCGTTAGTAAACAGAAGAGAGATTGAGACACTAAAAAAAGTATGTTGTCATCGTTGATTTAGAATCATTAATATTTTATCAAAAATTAAAGGAAAATTTAATTACTCTCGATTATATGGTCCATTAGGAACCAAAAGTTCCAAAATACGAAAAGAGAGCAAAAAATTCACCAACAATGGAGATTTGACAAAATTTCGACATCGTTTTTTTTATGCAGGAATATTGACACAAAATATTTTTCAGGAAACCCTATGCTTCCTTTTTGGTAATAAGTACAATTTCGATTTTAACTTTTAACGAGTTATAACTGGCTTTTTTGGTCCAATGGGTGTTTCTTTAGAGGGTGGGTTGTGTCTCCTTAGAACGAATCTATACAAAAAAATAGATATTCTTGTGCGACAAGCTTGTGGATGTGATACTGACAATAACCTACATCACACATGTAAAGCAATTACTTCTTATTTTTCAGTAGGTACTGCTTTTTATTTTAAAATGAGGTTTTGTCAATTTGAATTCCATATGGCTTCAGGTACATAGCTCATTTAGGTAATTTCTGTCTAAAAAACATTTTGGACGTTATTCTTCCATAACATCACCATAAGTAATCAAGAGCTGTTTCCATTTTATCCATATTTTCCATTGGATTACAGATGATTAAAATAAACAATACTTTTTACTACTTCTATAAAATTTCCAATAAAGAGGTGAACTGGTAATATAACAATTCATTCATAATAATTGACGTTCTATAAGCCAACTGCATGTGAAAATGTATCGGATTCCACAACAAACGGGAAAAATGTAATACCACACAGGAACTAGAAAAAAAAATTACATCCATTTTAAAACCCGTTGGGATCTATGAATTAATTCTATGGCTTTGTGCATTGTCCTGAACGAGCGGGATTAATTTAAATAATTTGTGTTTTATCCGAACATCGTTCTCTTCTATCGACACAGCAACGATTTTATGGGACTAAAATTTTAATGCTGGAATTTATAGGAATCGTATCCATAAAAGTGTATAACAGCATTCATTTTCAAAGGGTGCTGGAGAATTCCAGACGGGATCTTGTGACTTTCAAAAACAGAAAGTTATCAAAGAGCCAAAATGTTCTGGAATAATTCTTGTTGAAGTATAAAGGACTGTTCATTACCATCGCGAATATTCGCAATTTGTGTGCGATTCGCAAATCGCAATAAAATCGCCGCATAAACGTTCATAACCATGCGGTAAATGATCAATCATAACAAGTCATTTTTCGGTATTTGGGGTAAGGATATAGGAATTAGTTGTTTTTTTTTTCTTTTTCAAAAATAATAGTTGAACATGGAAGATGCTCAAGAGGTGTTAAGATACCTGCTAGGTGGTCTGCATCAATTGCAGAACCATTTAATCTTCAATCAACTAGCTTCAAAACTATAAATGTAGTTGACAATAGACTTAGGAAAAATCTGTTTTGAGACAGGAATCAAGAATATTTATATTCTTAAGCACATAAAAATAATATTTAGATTTTTTAACGCAACCAGACACATGTTATTAACAGTTTTAACCATTTGAAAAGGATGTTTAGATGGGTTATTGGTGATAACAATACACGAAATATCAAACCATCACTAAGTAAGTTTTCAAAAAATCACAGGCCCTCAGATTGTCAGGATATTAAAACTAGGAATAACAGGTCAAAACTTGGTAATGAATCGATATTGTCATAAAAGGAGCTATATACCGACCGTAAGTAGATATTAGTATGACGACGATGGTAGCATATGACATTATCATAATGAATGAGAAGTTTTTTGTTGATCGTATTTCTCCAAAATATGAAACATTCAGAAATGGCATAATCGGTAAGGTTGACCATCAAATTCGAAACCATCCTGGAGAAAAATGAACTATTAACATTTTTACAAAATCCGTTCCATTTTTGCTCTTTGCCAAGACACGGCAGTAATACGAGCTCCCAAACCTTACGAGTTGACTTAGTGCCACGCGACAAATGTTGAATTCAATGTTGTTAATGTCTATAATGTAAGTCAATTACGCGTTTCGGTGCTTGGTAACATCTTAATAGTGGGCCATTAAAAACGAAACAGCGGCTCTGTAGGTCGGCAGAACCGAGATATATGAAAACGCTCGGACACGTCAACAACATTTTCGAGGGGGACATCGTTCGCGATGAAATGCACTCGAAATACATTCCATCCCTCGGAGCTGTGACCGCCACGCCTAAATTTTTAAATGGCAACATATGGCAAGTGATGCCTCATTTGAAAGGTATTTTTCTTCTTAATATCAAACAACAAAAATAAATTA
This sequence comes from Chrysolina americana, assembly GCA_958502065.1. Taxonomy (NCBI): domain Eukaryota; kingdom Metazoa; phylum Arthropoda; class Insecta; order Coleoptera; family Chrysomelidae; genus Chrysolina; species Chrysolina americana. The sequence continues at coordinate 48,501,137 of OY293416.1, forward strand.
ATTCTATCGATTCACTGTTTATTCACTCAATCAATAAAAATTAGATCTAACAACGCAACTGTTTAAAGATAATTATCATTGTTGAGGAATTAAATGATCTATCTCAATTACTTGATCGAAAAATCGAGGTTCTTGAGAATCGATAAGAAGACGATTTCTCGAATTCGACTCCAATGCGCGTAAACAAAAACATGTATGAGATAATTTTTTTCGCCAAATCGCAATTGTAGACGTCTATCAGTGTCAAACCGATCGTTGATTGAACGACATCAGAGTGAATTACTTGATTAAAGTTGCTGAATATCTTTCCTCAATAATGGTGTTTACGATCGCGAAAAGAGTTTAAATAATAACAATTTTTTTAAGAATGATGAGTGCGGTAATCGTGCAGCTAATTTGTTCAATGAAACGCATCCCGATAAACTTTTTGCTAGAAAATACGTTCTAGAATTAGTGCAAAAATTTCGTTAAACTGGATCAGTAGCCAACAAGAACCGAGACCCAGAACGTGAATTTCCGGTGAGGAATGAACCTGTTGAAGTTGCACTTTTAGGACAAGTTCATGCAGACCCAACATAAGGCACAAGGAAATTGGCTAGTGTTACCAATATCAGTAGAACCAGTATCCGTCGAATCCTGAAAGATCATAAATTCCACCCCTACAAAATATATTTGGTACACCAATTGACAAGAATTTTGTGAAATTATGACTACGAAAATATATGCTGATGAGAATTTCCTTTTCAACATCTGCTTTTCTGATGAGTCTACATTCTTTTTGAATTCGACTGTGAATCGTCATAATTGTCGTTATTAGTCAGATGCCAATCCACATGTTTTCTACGAATTCCATACTCAAACTCCCCAAAAACTCAATGTCTGGGCCGGTATTTTTGGGGACCGTTTGATTGGACCAGTATTTCTCGACGGTAATCTGACAGGAGAAACTTATTTGGAATTATTGAATCAATTTGTTTATCCACAATTAGTCGACATCATTGAAAATGACGATCGTTAACATGAAGACCACTTGAAATTTCAACAAGACGGGGCACCCCCACATTATGCACAGCCTGTTAGAGCGTTATTGGATAGAATGTTTCCTGGAAGTTGGATTGGAAGAAGAGGCACTATAGAGTGGCCAGCCAGATCTCCAGATTTAACCCCACTCGACTTTTTCCTGTGGGGTCACTTGAAAAACAAAATCTATGCAACCGAACCAGAATCACTGGAAGATTTACGACGTAGAATTATTGAAGAATGCCGTCGAATTACGCCGGAAATGCTACGAAGTGTGAGGTCTCATTTTGAACAGAACTTGTACTATTGTATGGAAATGGGTGGTAGACAGTTCGAACATTTAATTCATTGACAATAATAATTATTGCGACAGTTGCTGTATCAGAAATTGTTTTTATTGATTGAGTGAATAAAAAGTGATTTCCCAACTTCCCAACAAGTTCCTATATCTCGAAAACGAATCGATTGAATTAATTTATTTTTGTTGTTTGATATTGAGAAGGGAAATACCTTTCAAATGAGGTATCACTTGCCATATGTTGCCATTTAAAAATTTAGAGGTGGCGGTCACAGCTCCGAGGGATGTTATGTATTTCGGGTGAATTTAATCGCGAACGATGTCCCCCTCGAAAATGTTGTTGACGTGTCCGAGCGTTTTTATATAACTTGTTTATTATTTGTTTATTATTTGACAGTCACAATTATCTGTTAGCTCCAAACGATTTTAACATTAACGGTATCTGTTGACTGGACGGAGTACGTATTCAATAGGTAGCGCCGTAATGAAAGTACCAACGTTTCACATAAGCTACAATTTAATGGCATAACCACAACGTGTTGCTGAGGCTAAAGTATAAGTTAAATTTTTTTCGTAGTTAACGCAATACGGTGAAATTTAATTGTTCTTACTTTTTCAATTTTCGGTATTAGCATAACTGGCCACGTGTTATTATTATAGTAAAAGTAATACAGTGGAATTCTTCTTGCTTTTTAATTATTAGTGCTTCATGTCCCAGACAGCAAAACAAAATCAATCCTCTATACTGCTAACATAACTGAAATTGAATTACTTACTTCTTCGAGTTAGTAAGAACTGTTTGGTGCTAAATTGATCTTTATGTCAATTGTAGAAATAACTGATGATATTTGTCGTAAATAATGATAATTGTGCGTTTGAAGGAGACAATGTAAAATTATTTTCAACTGGACATACAACAAAACTCACTCTAAAATTCACAGTCCATTCCATTAATGGTCATATTTCATCCTATACTGTATTCGCCTTGAAATGGGTCGTAACTTTGCATTTGGAATAGTAAATAAGCGCCCGAAGGCTAGTTTCTGCGGTGAAAATGGCTTTGAATTCAAATTCACTTGAGGATAATGCACGAGTACGAGTCAAATATGTTAATCAATTTGAATTAGTATCCACAGTGACTAACAGAGGTTGAGAACAAATTAGTATTTGCTGGAGTGCGCCTGCCATTCTTGAAACTTATTCAGGAAAGTATGAATTCATGGAGTATAAAAAATATATATAATCTGCTTATTGTATTAGTTTTTGAATTATCTCGTACTATTGTGTCGTATATGAAATGAGTACCAATCCACGACTTTCATGACTGTATCGTTGCGATATTTTACCAAACTCATTTCTCGTGTTTTAAGCTCATACGAGTTCGAAAAACTATGGTTTTATGGTTTTTATTGATATACCTACTCATATCTGGAGTAGATTAAAAGATAAAAGCATCACAGAGATAGAACCCCTTTCAGATAATAATAATAATAATAATTTTATTCCAGTAAGATCATTGTTACATGATATTGGAAGAGTCAGTATAAAATTGTTAACATTGAATATATATAAAACACTTTGAAAAATATACTTAAAAAATATTTCAGCAACATATAATAAAAATATACTTGAAAAAATATTTCACCAACATATAATTAAAATACATAGTGGATATCCATTGATAGGTCACTAGTGAATCTATGCATCATTGTGATTCTTGTAAAAATTCGTTCACTTTATAGTAACATTTATTTACTAGATGATTTCTCAATTTGTTTTTGAATATATTATAATTATTTTCAAGTGAAATTTCCTCGGGTAACTTATTGTAGAGTCGGATTGCTGCATATGAAGGGGCGTTTTCAAAAAAAGTTGTTCTATGGTATGGTATCTGTAGAAGGTTACCATGTCTAGTATTATAGGAGTGGTTATTACTATTTGTCAAAAAGTCGGAAAGTTTTGTTTTTATTGAAAGTACTGATCGCATGATATATATACATGGAACAGTGAGAAGATTGTTTTCAATAAAATAAGGTTTGCAGGAGTCTGTACGTTTTATTCCAAATATTAAACGTATTATTCTCTTTTGTGATATCAGTAATCTTTGTGATGAGACCGCATTGCCCCAAACTACTATGTTATAGGTTATGTAGGGATATACGAGGGCGTAGTATATATTGATTAGCTGATGTTTATCAAACATATTTCTCATTTGTAGAATGGCATACCTTTTTACTGATATGTTCGATGCAGTTTTTGAATGACAGGTTTGAGTCTAAAAATGTGCCTAAGAATTTTGTTACATCTGATCCCATTAGTATAGCATTGTGAATATGAACTTCAGGTGCTATATTATTCGGTTTGATGGAATATTGCATCAATACGGTTTTTTTGTGATTGACTATTAATCTGTTAGTAGAACACCATTTACTGAAACTATTATTTAGTTCAGTGATTTTTTTATCAAGTTGGTATTGGTTTTCACTACAAAATGCTATAGTTACATCATCGGCATACATCACTAAACAATCAGTATCCACATACTCAGGTAGATCATTGATGAACATCAAGAATATAACGCTATTTATTTCTGATTGGGTTCCTTTGAGTTTCACAATTATTTTCCTGTTCCTCAAGAATGACATGAGCCATTTCAATATATTTCCACGAATGATGACCAATGACCATAATTTGGTTTCTGTGTGGTCTAGATCTAGACAATCGAAGGCTTTTGTAAGGTCGAAAAATAGCGCGCCTACGAGCTTTTTTTGGTCGAGATGCTTGTAGATATATAAAACAAAATTGCAAATGGCTGTTTCTGTTGATCTGCCAGGATAAAACCCGTTTTGTGAATTTTTGATAATCTTGTATTTGTCAAGATAAGATATCAATCTTTTATACACAGCCTTTTCGATTATTTAACTGATAATACAGGGTACGGTTATTTGCCTATAGTTATCCATGGAGAGGGGGTCATCTTTTTTATAGATTGGCGTGACCATCCCCAGTTTTGAGTCTTCAGGGAATGCAATCAACTCCAACAGAATTTGTATTTTTAAGATCTTTTATTATTTGAATGATTTCTTGATCGTCAACCGGTATGAAATAGAAAGAGTTATTGAAAGCCACGTTGCACTTCGTACATGACTCATAGTCATTATTGCTAAAGCGTTGCTCAATTGCAAGTTTAGCAGTTATTGAGAAGTGCTCAGAAAATCTATTTGCAATCATTTGTTCGTCATCAATAGTATCGTTACCAATTTTAAGTTTTATTTCAGGGTAATTTTTTTCTCTACCTGTTTTCTCTCTTACAAGTTTCCATACAAGTTTCTGTTTATCTACGTTATTTTAAATGGTGACATAATTCACCTTCTCGTTTACAATTGTCTTTTGTTTCCAGGGCATACTTGAACAAACAAAGAATCATTCGGCAAGATTAGGCATTTCTTGATTTTTATTGAATAACTCACCTACCCATAATCTAAGGAAATTCCTCTTGCCAATATTACAACACCAGAAGTTCATTCGTCAAGAATTCGAAGCATTTCGTGAACACCATCAAAGAGGTTCAAGTAGGACCTGAAGATCGCTTCATCAGCTTTGACGTGGAGAGAAATAACACCAATGTCTAAACAGTATAATCCATTAGCATCATCAAAAAGAAACTGAAGGAAGACATTCTTCTTCACGAAAGAACTGACCTATCCGTACATGCTATATTGGAATTACTGCAGTGCCGCCTTCATCACTCATGCTTTCAAGAAACAGACATTTTCTTCTCACAAGTCGATAGACTGCCCATGGGACCTTTCCTTTCGCCAGTAATCGCTCACATATACGTGAAATGGTTCAAGGAATTGGCTATTAGAGAGGCAGAACAAAAATCAAAATTATGGCTGAGTTACGTGGATGATACCTTCATCATAATGGAACCACGGAGATGAACATCTTGAGGACATCCTCTCAAGAATTATAAACCATGACGAACTTAATCAAGTTCACGATGGAAAAGGAACACAATCGAACGTCGAAAGAACAGACACTGCCATCCGCTCCTCTGTTCACAGAAAGATAATCTACACAGGACAATATCTCAACTTCTGCTCCAATCACCCAAATTCCACAAAGAGAGCAATTGTGAGAAGATTGGTGCAAAGAGCGATGCGGAGATGAACCACATCAGAAAGGACCTACGCCAAAATGGATACTCTGAGAAAATCCTAGGAGGAGTACAGAAGCAACTCGAAAGGACCAAGACGATTGTAGAACGACCACAAAATCAAGTTATCATTCTTCCATACCTCAGAGGTATATCCGAAAAAATCAGGAGGATCGCAAACAAGTACAACATCAAGAGCTGCTTTCAATCCGTCAGTACCTAACGGAGCTTCCTCACAACACGAAACCTGAAAATACAGCAGAATTCAGCAAAAACTGCAATTAACAAAGTCCTTGTGATTGTGGCACCAAACCAAGGCAGTTCCCGGGGGGGAAGGGTTAAAGGAGAAATTTAATACAGTACCATATCTACTACTATAATTTTACTATTAACTCCCTCGTAAAAAACAAAACCTGGGTACGGTCTTGGACCAAGAGACCATTATTCGTGATCATGATGGGGTAGATCGCTAGTCTATCAGTCAGAGGGACGTGGGTTCGATTCCCAGCTTGGTCACTGGTCTCGTGCTAGGAATCACACGATAAAAGGTAATCCTTAGCTCGCACAAGTTTCGACTTCTGAGGGCTGTCGTTTGTAGGGGGATAACAGCTGGTTAACGGAAAAAACAATTTTAAACAACAATTTTTAAACAAAAAATAAACAAGCACAAAAATGGACTCAACGAGGTGGGACAAATTCATCGATACCGCGTATACCAAAACCAATGGCGCTTTCAGTTAGCCGAGCGTGGAAATAAAAAACGTTTGGACTACTTTTGATGGAAGATAAAAAGCGTGGAACTACACGCTCCACAACATCACCATAATTACACGTTAATTACACCACATCAACAGATTTATAAAGACCTCGTATCATCAGTCAGTATTCACCAGAAGACGATTACGGATACAAGCAATCGAAGCGTTGTGAAAAGTGAAAGAAGTCAAACATCTTTTGTAGCCATTAAGACGATGAACGCCCGAAACCTAAGTAATCAAGTCACTTCATCGTCTACAACCTTCAAACAAACTCTATGGAACTCTATGAAATCATCACAGAATATTCTTAGAATAGCTGAGGAATAACCCCTTGAATTTTTGCCGCATGTTCACCTAACACCCTGTATAACGTCTTGGAGGCTAAAAGTCAACTGATATTGCTGAAGGTTAATTGGAGGATTCTGTAGAACAAAAGAAAACCATCCCGAATGAAATTCTTTCATGTACTGACAACTTGCAACCGATGCCGTCTCCGTCATCTTCATGCACTTTGCAATCTACGAGTGTTACTATTAACAGCCAGTTACCACCAACTCTGGACCGGCTATACTGCCTCATTTGCGGAATTTTACAAATTGTGTTTTTAACGTCAATATTAATAATAATTTTCATTAAAAGTATTGTGACGTATGTTGAAATAAATTATGCACAATGTGCTTTTTGAATCTTTATGCGGTCGTAGAAAAAATAATGTTCCCAATTCATGCGCTCATCTTGACTGCTTTCCGGAACTCCGCCTCGCGTCGTTCGAGTCAACGGCAGTCGCGTGCGGGAAAGTATCACTTTCCGCACTTCATAGAAAAATAACTATTTCAGTAATTTTTCATTTCTTCCGTCATCACTCGAGAATATAATCGTATTCATCGAGTCATAGTAAGCAGAAGCTAATGATTTGTAAAATTTGTTTTTACGAATCAACCAGGTTTTCGGAGAAAACCCTTCAGAATCCGAGCTTGTGCGAGCAAGGAAGGAGGCAAAGATCACTTGCTCTAAGATCACTTCGCTTCATTATACTCAAAGTTGTCTTTGACGCGGAAATTCAGGTAAGTGGATCCACATAATTGTATTCTTATTATTACAGTTACAAATGTGTCACTCTTCAATGACTTTCTCACAACCCCTATTATTCTGATGTTTATTTGAATTTTCTAATCTTCAGAATTCTCGCTTTGTCGGTAAATGTTTCATTGGGGAAGAAACCCTCTGTCCTCATTATTTTCTGCATTTTCATCACCTTTACACCAGTTACCCTTGTTTCATAATTGGCCATTAATATTTACGAAAGAAAATCAACAAGCCAAACACGAGTTATTCACAAAGCTCAATTCTCTTGTAAAAATCATCATTCGTACATGTATTTTGGATGGATGGTGGTTCCATAACATTCTACTTTTATTTTTTGTGCAAGCTTGAGAAGTAGGACAAGGATAATCCATTTGAAGTTGTAGATCATGAAGACTAAGAGAAATAGGAAGATGGTGATAATACACGAACATCACTACAGAAGAGAAATGAGACGAAATATTTGTCAACTATTGTACTTTATGCTATTCCAGGAATTAGAATACCTGATCCACTTCAATCCGAGTCCAACACAGGACATTTGAGGGGGCAAGTGGAAGAAGGGGTCAAGTAACATTTTCTGAAAATATTCGGTTGTCATGGAAGAACGTGTTATGTGCATATATAACTTGACCCGCCAGGATTTGCTTCTATTCTTCATTTCCTCACAAACACATATTTGTAACATAACTCCTTCTTCCACTTGCCCCTTCATTTGTGTCTTAACCATCTCTTGGTCCAATCATTCAAATATTCAGTTGCACCAATTGTATACTCCACGTGAAGATTTGGTTTTGATGTTTTCTTATATGTTCCTGTTATACATTTGAGAAGTGTTGGCTCGCCATGTGAGATATTGATATGGTCTTCATGACTATAACGTGGGTTGATTTGAAGGAATCGGAATAATACCCTTGAGGAATTCTCTTAAATATAGTTACTGTGGAATATTTTCCATTTTGCACATTTACGTCAAACTATAAGTATTATGAAACTCTCCAGGTATCACCTAGTTTCTGAGACCTGATTCAGGCCGATTGCCATTATATTACGCAGTCATTGTACTACGGTTCTGGGTTGATTCGGGACATTAAAATAACGCAACAGATTCCGACATCTAAAGACATATAAAAGCAATAGAAATACCCTTTTTCTAGCAAACACCTACAACTATTATATACAATAATAGAAATCATATCAATACTTACTTATTGAAGCGGAAATAGGACAAACACAGAACAAGCATAAAGTAGATTACAGAATAAACACATTACTTATGTACACTGTCGTAATCACTGAGAACCATCTGATAAAAAGGGGCATTCAAGATGGCAAAAAACAACAACAACAAAACAGATCACCTGGTTTACAATTTCATAAATATTCAAATTTTTATTTATTCATCGAAGAGATGCTATAACTCAAACTAATAGGAAGAGGGTGTACGACCTAATGCACCACAAACAGCAAAAATCGATGTCGAGAAGTTATAAGGCGAAGAACTGCAGTATTGGAAAGAATCACGTGGAAGAATTTTTGACGATAGCTTGCGATAGAGAATATTTGATAATCGAAGTAATAATATATCGTAACCTATTAGACAATTTTGATAATAAACTTTGAAATATTTAGGTTGTATACTAAGATTATCTGGTGCCTGTCGATTCTGTGAATTTGAAAATCAGTGATTTTCAAGACAGGGCGCATATCTGCTTGTTTCGACACCAGATATAAAACCAGCATTTCATGAAAAATCACAATTATAGAAACAGGATTCTCTATTAAAACTGTGAAGATGTGTAGAAAATACATGTCCTTACGTCCGAGGAAGTTATCCAAAGAGAGATTCTTTTCACTATAAATTGATCAAACATGCACTTCACAATTTGTTGAAATCAACACTTTGTCGAAAGTTCCTTTATGAGTTGCTTCATTTTTTAATCTGGCTAACGCAGAGACTGATGAATGTGCTAATCTTACAACAATTAAACGACATGGTGGATGGAGAAGCTTAGCTTTAGGAGAAAGTTATATCAAGGATTCTATCTAATAAGCTCGATATAGAAAAAAATCGTTCTCCTGGTGCTGATCGTTCCCTATAAGAGAAGACATTCATTGATGGTGAGTTATCATAAACTTGGACAGGCACTACGCGTTTTGAAACCGATGACAACTACAAGCTTGTTATTAATGGAAACGGCTGTTACTATAGCATCCAGGCATAGTGCAAAAAAATCAAATTGCAATTGTGTCAAAACTAATAATCTGAGAGTGCCTGTTTTGTGCACACTTGAAGTACATAGGATTCAATACTTTTATGTTCCACAATGTGAAAAATCATCCAGTTTTTCCAATTTTCCTCAGTTACTTATAATCCGATTGGGTCGTAATTTTTTTTAATTCATTTGTATTTAATTTCTCTACAATTTTTCTTACTAGAACAAACAGATTGCTGTATATACGAGTTTTCATTTTATTAGCAAAAACACAGGTTTTCGTGTATTTGAATGTTTATAACAAATCAATAGATGGCAGTTGCAAGTCCAAAACATAACAGAATATAACTATACGGACTTTGTCTTTCATGTAATGGAACAGTCTGTTTCCTACTAGTATTTTTGTTACGAAAAAAATCCTCCTTTGATTGGCCTATTGGCGAGTGCCGTTTTCATGTGAATAACCAGAGAGAATTGAATAACTCACCATTGTTGAATTTGTCTCCAGGTAATAAAACAAATGTATGTAATTATGTGGGATAAATTAATTTTTGGAAATCAATTAGGACTTGGGTATACAACAGGATCCTAAATGATGTATAGTTGGAATCAAAGGTAATACTGCAAAATGTATCTTAGTACTTACCTTCACTTGAAAGAGCCAATGTATGGCAAGACAATTGTCATGGTTTTGTAAACCCATATTCTGTGAAAGTCATGTTAGTTGTATATTGTAAGCAATCAACCTAAGTATTCATTTATAAAAAACTCTGTTACAATTAAAATTACGCAAAGACGGTTCTGACTCTTCTCCGAACCCACCCCTAATTCGTTATATCCTTTGATATCTGATGCATCGAACTGGAATCTCTGATGCACTTGAATGCCAGTAGTACGTAAAGCCTTTGTGACTTCACCATTTGTTCGGCCAATCATTCATATGTTCTGTCGTACTAATTGTATACTCCACGTCAAGTTTTTATTGTTAGAGATCTAGCCGTACAAAGCATTGTAATAATCAAACCCCGGTATTCGTAGCGTTCGAGAGACAGTTCTGTAATGTTGGCAGCTTTGTGTCTCGTGATAATATGCCACTTGTATAATTATTCATTTATGTAGTTGAACGCTAGTTGGAACAACAATCGTTAAAATGTTTCCGATGCTATTCTATCGTAAATGAATAATCATTCAGAAGCATAGTTCAGAATTAGTTAATAATTTTAACTTTCACGCTTATGATCACGAGAGGACCTATACATGAATAATATATTCGGTATGGGGTCCGACAAAGAATATCCTCTTGGTAAATTCTACCTCGTATAAGAGGCGATTGGAAGGATAACCACAGCTGGTCGATGGTCTCCACCGTATCCACTATATGTCTCACCACCAATTCTGGCCCATACAGTATAGAAGTTTGTGCTCCACTTGGGAATTCCGATCACAACCTCACTCTAACTCTTCGCTCTTTTGCTAAACCATCGTGAAGCATAACAGTGCCCCGTCTTATATAGCCCTACAAGTTCAGCCGACTGCGATGATCTTGTGATGTTTTTCTTAGAATGCATGGAAAAAAGTGTGTTTCTCCTTTGGATAACCAACACATTGCACCTAGACAATTTCTGAGATCACAATGCTTCAGATGCAAATATTAATACCAAATACCTCAAGGAAAACTCATGATGAATCCTGGTTGACTAAAAGCTGTTCAAGAGCTGTTACCTTTTTGCAGGCAGTAAAAAAATCCCGGCTCTGAGAGTAAATCAAGATATGTTGGAGCTAGAATATGTTGCAAGGAGACAATCGAATCTTCGAAAAATGCTAACAATGGTAAAACTTGTTTTGATCTTTCGCCAAAGCTGTCAAAAGAAATTCCACTTGCAGCTAATTTTCTTCCCTAACCAAGTAAGATGGAACACGACGAATGTCCAGGAGAAAGCCCGGATTTTTACACAGCATTTTTGCTGCAAATTCTACCATGGCCCCAGAACATCATCACTCCCATTAAAAATCATATGTCTGTAACCATTCATCACCGAACTATCACACGTACCTATATTTTGCTGGGTTCAACACCAACAAAGCTAGTGGATCAGACAGAATTCTGCCAATCGTCCTCAAGAAATGTGCCCCCGTATTAATACCAGTTTTTTGCAAGTTATTCAACCTCTTTTATAATTTTTAGTTATTTTCGCCCAACTTAAATATTTCAAGAGTACAAACTGTCCTGGAAAAAGAGAAAAATACCCTACCTATATCACTGCTATCTGACATCTCGAAGATCGGGGAAAAAGCCTTAACATCGAGTTCATGAAATATCTAGAAAGCTCAGAAATTGTGAATGACAATATAAAAGGCAACAAAAATGGTTTATTATCCAATTTTACTGGGGGTCGGTAGACCAGTGGCTAAGGTATCTGACAGTGGAACTAGCTCGCATCGGACAGACTTTCGAGGCCTCCGTACGTGAGAATATTTTTTCTCAAGTACAAAGGTATTTTTACTCGGCCACATGCCTTGTTGTAAAGCAAGTGTGATGTGAGTTACCTAGATGCCAATCCCGACGTCATGGGGCTAGCACCGACCACCTGGGATGGTGCTGTAGGTTTTCCTATAGCTGAAAAGTGTATACGCCACCAAAAAAATCAGTAAGTTGCCCCGGAGCGCCACGGTAAATGATAATAGCCATTGTAAAGGTAAAATCGTCCTATTTCTATCAAGAATGTTCAGAGCGATTTTGAAAACAGTCTGATTGTTCACTGAAACGCCACCATACAAATAAGCGAAACTGCGAACGACGTTAAACGGCTCAAGTACGAATTTATCGTGTCGGTCTTTAGACTCTGAAATCGATAGCGAATGGTTGGTGATACCTAGAAACCTAGAAGTGTTTTTGATAATCTTAAACTTAGTCATATAAAATAAAGGGGCCATTCTTCAACGAGAAGGTATGTATGGTTTCTCAAGTGCTATTAATTTAATAAATAATTAATTGTTTTTGATAACTCAGGAATTCCATTTTTAGATCTGTTGGCCTTCTTAATTTTTGCCATTCAGAAAAAGCCTGTCTCATCTACATTTAATCAATACTACTGAATATTCTGGTTAATATCCAAGATCCCATACCTATAAGGGAGAGTAGGTATATTATTACAAAAATTGAAGGAAATTTTACGACACAGAACGGAAAGATATTAGAATCTGTCAGAAAATAATAGTAGTGTTACCCAGGATTCACAGGTCAGATTTATCCAGTTCTTATACTAGTGTTTCTTCCATAAATGCAAGCACAAGCTCCCCTGGTATGGTACGAACAACCAGACCTATAATAGTAAGCGCCATATCAACCATACATCTATGAGAGAAGATTTTGCTGTGACCTTGTCAGTTACATTTTTTTGATTAATTTTGATGTCAGTTAAGCTCTTTTTGATCAATTTTGATTTACTATACAAGTCAGTTACCATAACCAACGATTTTGTCAATCTCCACAACGAATTTCAATAAACGTTTGTACCCTTTTTGGAAAGCTATCTTCATTTCAACTTATTTTTCCCATTTTTAAAATCATCAAACATGGGTGGTGCCCAGTGAAAATTTGACTGTCGACAATTTACCCCGACCTATTTATTGCTACCTAAAATAAGATGCTGCCGTGAGCATTAGCCCCAAAAGTCAAAAAGGGGGTACACCGTCCTCTACCCGCACAGACTATGCCTGTGAGTGTTTATGAGGGAGTATTCTACCAGATTGGGAAGGTTCGTGTTTCGTTGGGTTTTTGGTAGTCGCCGACTTTTCGAATTCAAACGCACAATGTTGAGCTGAAATTACTTCTATTCACACAGTACTAGCAATTTACGAGTCAAATAATCCGCAAGAATAAAAAAAAGTAAACCCCTGGTCATTGTTGAAATTGTTATTTCCGTCAACCGGCTGCACTCTTACGAGCACAACCGTCAGAAGTCTTCGAAAGACTTGTGCAAGCTAAGGGAGACATAGCCCTTACCTTTTACACGAGACAAGGGTGCTATTCTTGACCGTTAGCAATATCAACGAGTACACGTTTCTTTATATTCTAATTTAATGATTGCATGTCAACGACAGGCGCAGGACATCAGAATGTGACGATACGAGTACACGTTATCAATACGAACAGTCAAGAATAGCACCCCAGTGACCATGCTGGGAATCACGACCACTACAGGTCATTACTTAGACAGGTAATCATTTTGAATGGAATGGCAGCTCTCGTAATAGCAAATCAAAGTTTTTGCCGTTACCAACTTTATTTCAGAAATAATAAATTCACTACCACATGAACTATTTTAGAGAGTGAGTTATGAAAAATGAGTAGATTTCAAGAATTAAAGTTTTCTATGATGACATTAACTGCACATTTAAAATGTTGGTACTTGATATGTTTCCAAATGAATGGAGACTGGCAGAATCTAAAAAATGTGATAGATCACGGAAACTATTTTTTGCATGTGCACACAAACATATGTTAATTGACATAATGTATTTCGTTCGATATCAATATTTCCTGTTTATCAAACTTTATTCATTTTTCAGATGTTCTTAACTTTTTTGCTAATTTCCACTAATTCTGCCGATTTTCAGATTTTGTACCTTATACTTTTTGAAATAATCTAAATAAAATTCCACTCTTGATTGAATTTATCTCATAAGTCTCTTTCATTTCTGAATCGACTGAATTGATTCAAGAAAACACCACTATTGGTATTACTACTGAAATTTTTTCTACAGTTCTAACAACCATTAAAATGTTGTCATTTTGTGTCATAAGAAACAATTTCAACCAATCACGTCAACATTACACTGATTCAGTGCAATTATCAATCACTATGACAACACGATTGAGTTTGACAACTGCATTCCAAATAAATTTTAAAATGTCACGTTTTGGAAATGCGAATGTTCGAAGTATGAATGCGCTAATCAAAGAAAAAAATCCCAGTAATACAACCTACAGTCACAAATATATTTGGAGAATATTTATAGAATTTTGCTGTGAACGAGAATATGAATTAAATGAACATAGAAGCTTAGAAGAATTGGCGTTGATACTAAAAGATTGGGCGGTCAATATTAGAAAGAATAGTACTATAAGGACTATAATTTATGATAGACCCGTTTAACAACGCAGTATTTAAACCAGCCCGAGATGCTCGCGATGCAATCAGGAAGAAACTACAAGCAGATCCATGTAAGTCCAGTTCAGTTCCGTTAACAAAATAATATCGCTGTGGGATGTCAAGGTCTTATGCGTAAATTTTACCATATTCCTGCTGTAGAATTAGCGTGGCGAGAAGAGTAAGATTCTTGCCTGGTGAATTTACTTGAAATCGAAAAATATAACGATGACTCCAACAAATCGCATTGAATACAATCTGATGTTCAGTAAAACGTGCCAAGGTGTTTCTAAAGGCTGTTCAAGAAGTAAATGGTTGGTTCCTAACAGCGAAAGACAAAGCTACCCTGTACGTCTTTTTCATAAACTGATTTCAAAACGAAGCGACAATATTACTTCACCACGACTGTTCTTAAAACCAAATCGACACTGGAAAAATGAAACTGACATATGGTACGATAATGTACCTGTTTGAAGAAATACAATAAATGGATGGACTAAATCTGCTGCTGAAATATCAAATCCCTCGAATAGATCAACTGCTAATAACGAATTGGGAAAACGTGGTGTAGAAGAACAACATTTGCTGAAAATTACTAGTCATAGCAATCAAAATTCTATAAAACCGTACTTGAACCTTGATCAAGAACACCACAACAAGATCATAAATATTATGTGTGGTAATAGATCTTCTATAGTAGAGAACAGCAACGAATCTAATGTTAGGTGAAATTTTAATTGTATTTTCACTAACTTTACTGTATAAATCAATAAATGTTCCGTTGTGTTATGATTTTTTTTGTAAAAAAATTTGCCGCCGAATATCCCTCGGACATTGAAAAATGCCTCATAATTTTATGCTTACAAGCTCGCTTACTTATCTGAAACACCGCAGAACGGTTTGCGATCTGTCTCTGTTCAAAACATATTTTCATGGAAGTGTTTTCCTGAACATAAACTATTCCAATTATTTGCAAATTTTGTTTCCTTTAAAACACACCATAATTCAATAAAACATTTTTCATATTATTATGAACTGACAAAGTGAATAGATTTATTTGATGATGTTTCAACATTTCAGTACATGTCTGTGTGCAAATATATTCGTTTGAGGTAAGACAGCCAAGCTGTCTTGGAACTAGCACGAAGATTGATTGCTGAATAACCAGTTTCCGTGACACATTTCACTGAATCATATTACACGTCCAGATTGGATTCAATCGTGGCACATCTCACATCTCAAAGTGAGTTTCTTGAACTTTCCTGATTAAGAAAACGCTTCAGTTTTCCCATTCATCAATCAAGTTCTTAGAATGCGATTATTCACCGTTTACAGGAACTTTGTCACTCAAAGATATCGTCTCGGGCCGTTTTTCACGAGATTTATTCCAAAGTTTCGTTGTGCCAATGGAGTCGAGCCCAAAAGTTTTGTGATATCAATTTCCATGATGGAGATAATTGGAAAGGGTGAGATGTCTGAATAATGTGTTCACGATTCAGTGTGTTCAGAAGCCAAAACTATGAATGAAAAATTCAGTAGAACAAATTAATCTCCAAAATTCTCAATAACGAAGTTAACACCGAACATTTTTAGAAACCGAAAAATAATAGAAGGTTATTAGAATAAATGAATTTATTGATCTTCAGAGTATTCGTCATCAAGACATCTTTGAAAATTGGTATCATATGGAAAATACTCTTAATAATAATAATTCAATTTGGAATTCGATTTGGGCTTAAATTTTTATTTCATGAAGATCAAAAGTGTCCAACTCGTACGAGGCCAAATAAACTGTCAAAAATTTTTATTTTCAAAATATTCGTTTGGAATTTGTTGTGTTGAGAGTCATAAAATGTGATTATTTATGTAAACTAGGTGGTTCCATGATTTTTTTTTACTAGAGTTTGGCATTATTTCAGTACTGAAAAATAAACGGTTGAAACGTATTTCTTTCATAAATGCTAGACGATACATCAAGTTTGCATCAAACACAACAGATATTTGGCATAGTTTTCTTAAAGAAAAACATACAGGGTGTCAATTTAATAACTTCCCACCTTTAATATATTCCTTCCAGTAAACAATACTTATGAGGAATCTTAAAAACAGGTCAATTTTATTTTCAAGGGATACACTTTCGAGCAATATATTTAGCCCTCGTGGTTCAACCCCCTAGAAGGGGTAGATGTTACCCTTAGAATTTTAAATGGGAAGGGGGTCAAGTGGCACATTATTTTGATTGGCGTTCAAGTCTTCTTCCACTGGTACCCCGACTTATTATTTTTTTATGGGCATTTTCCAAAAAATGGCGTTCTAAACTAATAGAAGTAATTATTAGAACTTGCCTATACTGAGATGCATGGTTCGACCAGAACTGGTTAGAATATTTATTAATGATCTTCCCGACTGCTCATCATGTGATTGTCTTTTGTATGCAGATGACTGTAAAATTTTCAGAAAAGTTACCAATCAAAACGATTTTATGCTCTTACAGAAAGATCTCTGTTCTCTTCATAATTGGTGTGAAAGAAACAAATTATTCCTCAATTTAAGTAAATGCTTTGTGATTAGATTTTGCAAATCAAAAAATGTTCTGGAGTACCGTTATCACATAAACGATCAAGAATTGAAGAGGTGTCGTGAAACGGTCGATTTGGGAATAACTTTCCAATCGTCTTTAACATTTGAAAGGCATAAACAAAAACTTGTCAAAAATCTCTACATCACTTTTGTTCGAAGTCGCTTGAAATTTGCCGCCATTGTATGGGACCCGAGAAAAATTATTTTGAAAAAATGCCTAGAAACTGTCCAAAACAAATTCATTTCATATTTATACTACAAAAAATATAACAAGTCTCCAGACCACTCATCGTATGACCCCATAAGACTCGAATTCAAATTAATTAAACTTGAAAATAGAAGGCATATACAAAAAATTATTTTTATCCATAAAATTTTGATCTGTAAAATTAATTGCAAGTTCTTGCTACCCCAGCTCAATCTCTATGTTCCAAAACAGGAGTTGCGTCCAAAAAATGTCTTTTTTTACATTCCTAAAGTACCACTTTCTATAGATAAAATGTGTATTCTTGTTAACAAATGCTTACAAATACTCCCTACCATAGATATGCACACCGTGTCTCTCCCAGTTCTTAGAAATCAGCTTCATAAATTATCCTCGCCCCTAACAATCCTTGAATCATAACATCCAAAAGTTTTACCTTTATTAAAATCACATTCACATCTACTTATTACTTAATAAATAATATATCCATTATCCAAAATGTACATCAGGTTGAAATAATCTATTATCATTTATCGTTTTTTTTTATTCATCCTATCGACAATAAGATAGAATAGATGAAATAATTAGTTATGGTATGGAAATAATTAATTCATAGTTTAAGTTGAATGGAAACATGTAATTAGGCTAAACCCTGTATGTTTTCGAGAAATAAATAAATAAATATTAGGTGGTACGATTCCAAACCTTTATTAGGGGCAACATTAGCCATTAGCTCCAAAAAATTTACATCAAAAAGTGGTCTAGTAGTAAAACTTAGATGGTAGTGAAGTTGTGTTTATTCAAATGCTGAACTATTAATTCTCATCGCAGAAATTTTACAGATAGGCACCTTTTTTGCTACTTTTTCTGTAAAAAGTTTCTGTTTACGGGCAAAATTTTTTTTAGCAAATTTGAACGATGTGGTAGTATTGTGAATACAGTTTTACATGTTGGTAAGTTGGTAAGTGATTACTTTAATAAGTGTATAAAAGTGTAAAAATGATTCACATTTTTCAAGAAAGAATTGAAATTATTGTAATTTATGGAGAAGTTGGAAATTGCGCACGAAGGGTGGCATGTCATTTTAACGAAAGACATCCAAATTATAATGTAAGTCATTGGTATGTGCTTGATTTGGTGAATAAGTTTCACGAAACTGGTTCAATGACAAATAAAAAAAAACCCAGAGTAATAAATAAAGAAGCTCAAATTGAAGTTTTGGGAATATTTTCTGCAGAGCCCACGAGCTCCTTACGATCAGTATCACAACAGATAGAATATCACGCGAGACTGCTTAAATTTCTTCCTTATGAAATGCAGATTCTTCAAGAGCTCCACGAGGACGACTATGATAGTTTTGTGAAAAAATGTCTCATTGAGTCAATACCATCCCTAATCTCCTGTTAAACATCTGTTTCAGCGATGAGTGTTAATTTTTTCTAAATAGCAATATTACTAGACAAAATTGTCGTTATTGGAGTGACGAAAACCCACATATTTTCCGGGAAGGGCATACACAACACCCACAAAAAGTTAATGTTTGCGCCGATACTCTTGGAAATGCCATTTTGGTCCATATTTTCTGGAAAAAACTTGACTGATGGCAATCTGTTCTTTAAAATGCTTGAAGAGACTATCGATCCTCTTATAACTCATGAGCTAGAAATTATTTGAGTTTATAAGATAAGCGCAAGTAGATTTTATGTTTGCAATGTCTTTCTCGCAAATTAAAGTTTATTTTGTAAAAGGAAAATAACCATCAAATAAAACATCCCACGCGTATTAAATTTATTCCTGTCATTCAAGGGTTGAAAGGGTGCCACCTACTCTTCTAATAATTTTTACTAAAAGGAGTCAACACAATAATGCATCTCAGAACGGGCAAATTCTAATTACATGTGTAAGTTCAGAACGCAATTTTTTGGAAACTGCTCATCAAAATATGAAAAGTCAGGGTATCATTGAAAAAATAATTGAACGCCAATCAAAATGATGTGCCACTTGACCCCCTTCCCATTTAAGATTCTAAGGGTAACATCTACCCCTTCGACTCCTCATATTATTTATTGGAAGGAAGATATTAAAGTTGGGATGTTTTCAAATTGACACCCTCTATATCTATGGGTATTCAGTAAATGAAAGTTAAGAGCATGATAAAGCAGTGGTGTAGAACAGTTTTGTTGAAGTTACAAAGTTTTCAATACATCAGAAGTTTTGTAGATATTGAAAAAGTGACAAAGACTAAATAAAAGTTGCAATAGAATGGTCGATTTTGAGACAGGAAAATTCGAAATTCCTAAGAGGTACGCAACAATGATGGTCCTTTTTTTGAAGCTAACGAAAATTTTCTTCAACCAGCTGTTCGACTAAAAAAACTCCATTTCACAATTGGTATTCGTTTCTCAATAGGCTGTTGAATTGCACTGTATTAGAAAACAAGTTGACTGTGAACCGAATTGAAGATAGTTCGATGCTGGTCAAGTTGTGACAACGTTCATTTATTTTTCCATTTGTTTTTTTCATGTTCAACTACCAAGCGCTGCATACGCTGTTGTACTTTTCCCTGACGAGTAGTGGACCCAGTGCACTGTCTTGAGGTACTATTATCCAACCTGTACTCTCCAGGGTACACCTGAATATCTTCTGACATGTAATGGTCGGTGGTGGTCGTGATGGTAGAGCGCTTGCCTCTCAATAATAGGGGCGTAGGTTCGATTCCCAGCATGGTCACTGGTCTCGTGCATGGCATCATAAGTTAAAAGGTAAGGGCTACGTCTTCCCTGTCTCGCACAAGTCTTTAGAAGACTTCTGAGGGTTGTGCTTGTAAGGGTGCAGCCGGTTGACGGAAGTAACAATTTAACTTCCGTTATTTGTTTTCAGTTTTCCATAGGAGATTCTATTCATGTCGATCCCTTACTACCCACTTCATAGAAAGTACTTTCGGCACGTGTGTCGATAAGCTGTCAAATGTATCATTTCTGTTTAGAATTATCGCTTCAAGCTGTCAAATGTAATTTCTTTAAATTGGGTCGCTCTCTGAGGATTTTATTTTCAAAAGTTGGAAACAAAAAATATCGTTGTGACAAATGAAAGGAATACGAACAAAGAAATATTAATTATATCGTTGTTGTGGACATTCAAATAATTGATTCAGTGGCGGTGTTAGAGCTGAATTATTATGATACAGGACGATGCAACATATTCCATTGTTTTTTCTAATTTCATCAAAGACTTCTGCAAAACGAATTCTTATACAGTTTGTCAAATTTAAAAAATGCCAATGGAAATATCTAGGGAATAAAAAGAGACACGGTAAAGTGTACCAAAATAGGATATGGGCGATACTCGATACTTCACAAACTCCTTCCTCCCCATTAACCCCTTCCAAATCCCTACCCCCATCAATGCTTTTAAGTGGTACCTAATTTCGGAAGTATGGGATGTTATTGTCAAAAACACTCAAATACATCTCAATTAACAAGTTTGGGCGAAAAAATTTCTCCCTAATTTTTAAATATTGAATATTTTTCTCCAATAACGTCTTCCCTAGCTCGCACAAGTCTGAGAGTTGCTCGTAAGGGTGCATTAGGTTGAAGGATATAACAATTTTAACCATTTTAATAATTTCAACAATTTTAAAATTTTTTACATTTTACCAATAACTCTACCAATTTTACAAATTTTACAAATTTCAACAATTGTAACAATTTTAACAATTTTAGTAACTTTAACAATTTTAACAATTTCAGCAATTTTAATAGTTTTAACAATTTTAACAATTTTAACAATTTTTTCAGTGGAAAAAAATGGAGAAATTTCCGGTGCACAATGCATTCATTGAACCTATTAAAATCTGGAAAATAAATTATGTGTACACAATAATACCCATCTGTCTGAATCGTTTTATCGTTGTGATAGTAACTACGTAAAATCGCACTGCAAAACTAGGATATCTTGATTGATTATCGCCTATGTAGAAAATAGAATGTCATTTCAAACAGTAGGATGTCACTTTTATTGATGTTGATTTATGGAAAAAAAATAATATGCCGTCACAAGTGCAAGACAGGTATTCCTATACATATTGCATAACAACGATTATCGCACTGTTTCTAATTTTCGTGGATGTATATGTATAAACCAACTGCCAAAACCCTTGCAGTAGTAACTGCCCTTTTGAAATGTCAGTGTTTTTTGTAATATCTAACAGGAAACAAATACTTTTCCTAGATATAAAATTCTGAGGGTTAAAAATTGTCATTTTCACTCAGATAGTTGAACAGTATGAATGGCG
Source organism: Chrysolina americana (assembly GCA_958502065.1). Lineage (NCBI taxonomy): Eukaryota > Metazoa > Arthropoda > Insecta > Coleoptera > Chrysomelidae > Chrysolina > Chrysolina americana. Next base: position 48,522,903 of record OY293416.1, read on the forward strand.
ACTAAAGTTTGTTTTTCCACATCTGACTTCATGAACATCAAGTTCATATTTTCATTACAATCAAATTGATATCACATTATTCAAAGAAGAACTAGTAGTGGCACTTCTCTAAACATTTAAAGAAGAAAAAATTTAATGGCCAATTTAGGCACTAAAATACTGATTGAATTGATGTCAATGGTAATATAGACAGACAGACAGACAGTTTTATTGATCATAAAATCACCAATTTACATCGGGTTGACAAGTCATAAAAAATTTAAAATTAAAAATACCATTGACAGTAATAATATGTCATAAAGAACAACATAGAAGTGTAGGTTATTACAAATAAATAATAAATGTTTAAAATACATGAATTTTCATAGAATAAAATATAATTTATCAGCACGTCTCAGTTCATATGGTAGAGATGGATAATCTCCTGAATATTATAAAATGTATTCGTGATCAAAAACGACTTAAGATTATTTTTGAATCTGGTCAGGCTTGTTACAATTTTCAAATTGTTGGGCAAAATGTTGAAGTAGTGGAGACCAGCGTATTCTGGTGATTTTTTATAACTTAGTATCTCACCTTTTGAAATCTGAATTGTTTTTTTGTCTTGTTTGGTAGGCATGGGTATCGCTATTAAGTTCAAATTTATTTTTATTTTTGTAAATATATGTTAAAAGTTTATATAAATAAATACCCGTGAAAGTTAATAATTGCTTTGTTCTGAACACATCTCGGTAGGACTCACGATAGTCTAGTCTGAACATAGAACGGATTATTCGTTTTTATGCCAAAAAAACTCTGCTACTGGAAGTAGCTAACCCATAAACTAAGATGTTGTAACTAATAGTCGAGTAGACTAGGGCATAATAGACTGTGATTAGCCCATCTTGGTTCATCATCGGGCGATTTTTGTGACACCATTCATCAAACTCGTGGAGAACATTTTTTGTTTTAGATGTCACTTCATCTTCGTCTATGCCAGATATGATTATGGATGTGTCGTCTGCATACATGAATATTTCACCGCAACTTATGTGGTCAGATAAATCATTGATGAATAATAGGAAAATCAGGGGGCCGAGCACCCTTCCTTGAGGTATTCCCGAATTAACCAGGAATTCATCTGAAATTTCATTATTAACCTTTACAATGAGTTTTCGTCCTTGCAGGAATGGGTGAATCCAATCAAGTATATTTCCTCGCAATCCTATTGCTGATAATTTTGACAATATAAAGTCAAAATTGAGGCTGTCAAAAGCACGCGAGACGTCAAAAAACAGTCCAACAATAAATTCATTTTTATCCATCTTGTCATTTATAAGTTGTACAAAAGAAGTTGTTGCCATTTCGGTTGAGTAAGTTTCCCTGAATCCATGCTGATTTTGGTTCAGTATATTGTATTTTATAAGAAACTATTGATTCTTTTACAAATACCCTTCTCTAACAATTTTGAAAATATGCTGAGTAAAACGATGGGTCTGTAGTTGAATATTGAGAGCCGGTCGTCTTTCTTATGTATGGGTGAGACTACGGACAGTTTCAGTCTAGACGGTAACTGACCTAATTCGAATGAGATATTTAGTATCTCAGCCAACAAGGGTGCAATATCAGCGGATCATTTTTTCAGAAGGAATACCGGCACCACATCTATGCCCGTTGATTTTTTATTTTCAGGTAAGTTGTTTCCAAAATGAGAATGTAACTGATCATTAACCATACCATCAAAAAATTTGCCAAAAATGTTTGCAATTTCAATGCTGTTGTCAGTTATCAGTTGATCCTGATGTTTCAGTGAAATATCGTTGTGTTATTTTTTTCTGTTCAGTCTTCAGTTTACTATTAACCAGATTGTTTTACTTTTATTATTGGATGAGTTTATCAGAGAGGCGAAGTAGTTTTGTTTTGCAATGATATTTTGATTATAATTTATTTTGGCAGTTCTGTACTCAATCTGTAGTTCATTGTTGGTTGGATATAACTTGCGTAAGTTGTTAAGATACTTTAAATTTTCTGATTCTGTCTTTAGTTCATTGTTATACCAGGCGTTATTGTGTTTTGTGGCTAGAGGTTTTTCTAAAAGTTTTGGGAGAGACGCATTGAAAACAGAGGTATAATAATAAAGAATAATTCAAAGTTTTGATCAATGTGTTGGAGATTTGAAATCGGATGGGGTAAAGTATTTCAGGAGATGTCTGAACTGATTTGTGTTTAGATCCATGAATCTCCTACGGAGGTCATTTGGAGTTTTGAGTTTCTGGATCCTTGAATCATCTGGCAGATGAACAACTTGGGCATGATGGTCAGAGATACATGGATTGAATATTTCGAATGTGATTGATTTCGACATATTAGTTATAATATAGTCTACTGCAGTAGCGCTTTTATTTCCCCCCTTAATTGTTGCAATACGTGTGGGTTGCATTATCAGCGATTCAAGTTCATCCAGAAACGCATCAAGTACATTGAATATGCTGGCTATACTTTGAATAATCAAATAGATGATTTTTTTAAAGTTATTGATAGTTGGACAAACCTGGTCAGAGTCAGTAGCAATTACACTTCTTCGTTCGTCTGCCTGGAGGCTTCCCGCAAAAAATTTGCATTTTTCGGAATCTGGTACCTATTGACCATTGCCAGCTGGCCAAATTTGAGGATTATATACATCTTTGACGTGGTTAATAGGAAATTTTACTAACATGGAGCATGTCTTTTCATTTTTATAATGTTGTTCGCAGGTGAAAGGAATTTCTGGTGCTGTTTCTGCCAGAACCTTGGACAGGTCCTCGGGTGTGGTGTCAGGTGACAAACGATAGACATGGAGATATCCTAACTTATAGTCTTCACAGATGATACGGTTTTGTTAACACCAACAATCGGCCTTCGGTGGTGCCGCCTTGTAGAATTGGTTTGTTGTTGGTATATCTTCTGTTCAGTTTTAAACGTATAAATAATTGTTAAAAAACCTCCATCAAAAAGCTTTTCTGTATTAATCACACATCGCTTGAATTGAATCTATTCGTTACTAGCAGACCCGGCCACGCGTTGCTGTGGCTAAGGTTTTTATTATATTACATAGTAGTAAATTATTCAAGGGAAACGGTAGGAGAACACCAGTCATGGGGACTACCATGCTTTTTTACACAGATGTTATTTGTTAAAATACATGGCGACCGCCATCATTGATTTTCTACTACCGTTGATATTGACTCTGGAGCCTTGAGTACCTCATAATCATCAAAATACATATATCGTACATCGTGATTTGATATATAGCAAATACATAATGATAAAATATATAATAATATAACTACGTGGTAAAACTTACATGTATATACTTTAATTAAAGATTGTTAAATAATGAAGCACTAATAATTAAAAAGCAAGAAGAATTCAACTATAATACTTTTACTATAATATGAATTCAATTTATAATTCAGTCTAAATAACACGTGGCCGGCTATGGTAATACCAAAAATTAAGAACGCAAGAACAATTGAACTTCACTGTATTGCGTTTACTACGAAATAAATTTAAGTTATACTTTAGCCTCAGCAACACGTGGTGGTTATGCCATTAAATTGTAACTTATGTGAAACGTTAGTACTCTTAACACTGCGCCATCTGTTAGAATACTTACTCAATCCAGTCAGCAGATACCGCCATCTGTTAGAATCGTTTGGGACTGACAGATAATTGTGACTGTCGAATAATAAACAAATAATGCTTAGTAGCCGATAGTGTGGAAACTACGAAGCATCGCACAAAGAGGAGACCGAGAACGTGTAATGTGTTCTGTCTCACTCTCTCGCCATCAACAAATAATTTGCAATAAAATAATACTGCGGCTATAAATTGAGATGTGAGCTATGCTATCTGTTAAGTTAGATCGAACTGCACAGGGTGTGCAAATTTGATTGAAATCGGTTGAGTAGTTTGGGAGTCTATAGCAGACAAACAACGTGACACGTAATTTATATATATTAAGATAAAAAAGAACTACAGTTATTCATGAAATGGAAGGTTTTTCAAATAAAAAAGAAACAAACGATTTACGGTCAAGTGTTCATATACAGAATGGATGAACAACTAGAATTTTGAACACCCTTGATCCTTTCTCACGCAAGAGTGACTGCGCATGCATAATTCCACTGGTTTTGAAATCTGTGAACAGTAATTCCATCACGATTTACGGTCAAGTGTTCATATACAGAATGGATGAACAACAAGAATTTTGAACACCCTTGATCCGTTCTCACGCAAGAGTGACTGCGCATGCATAATTCCACTGCTTTTGAAATCTGTGAACAGTAATTCCATCTCATAATGTTCATACATGTAATTTCAGATTTCCAGTGATACATATCTTTCTCCTAATTCCAACTCTGCATCTTATTATGTCAACAGAGTTAATGAAATAAAAATTAGTTTACTGATGTTGAGGCCAATCGGCCTTCAGGCTAGAGTGCACAAAAATCTTTTTATTTGCAGTTCCCAAACATGATCTGTCACACGACCATCTTCAGGGAAAATTTTGTAATCTACGAATCAGATTCATAATTTTTTACAGTAAGAATGTTTTACAAAACAAATTCATTTTCGACAATTACTTTGTGAAAATTCTAACAAAATTTTTCCCGAAGATAGTCGTTTAACCAAAAATGTTTGGGAATAGCAAATAAAAAAACTGCCTACCACAGTAAATACATTTTTACTTCACAAATTTGTATTCATTGGCATAATTGTCAAGTACATACAACTTCCTTCTACGAATCTGTATCTTATAGTCAACTGAGCGATTCAAAGAATTTGTTTATAGAAACATTCAATACTTTTTTATGTGGAAACTCGACACACAACGTTTGTTAGTAATTTTTGAATCATCCTGTTTACTCGAAGAAATTGACTGGCTGTAAAATTTTCACCTTTACTGATTTCAGTTCACGTAACTGAGTATTCAAAAGTCATTCAGCTGACTCATTTTGAAATAAAAAAATATCATTCTGGTGGTCACATTTGCAAAAAGCCCTAATACTTTTTCAACGGTTTTGCGAGGATAAGCTCATATTCGATTGGAATTTGCTGACGTGGATGATTATACCAATAGGGTTTACATTCGATTACCCTTCCCATATTTAAATTTGAATTTATAAAAAGTCCGGAAGAAGACCAGACGACAATATTGACATCCATATCTATCTATACATCTGAAATGTCAACTCGTCCATTTCCATGATTGGAAGATTTATGGAACGCAAATATTTGACGTGGAGACGTATAACAAAAACTTCGCTTCGTGACAAATGTATTTATGACTGTACGAGGTCTTTCCCCACAATGTCCATAGAGACACAGTATAAAGGATATCGGTGATATAACTGCTTCTGAATTGACGGTTTGGGAAAGGAATGTTCTAGACATTTATTGGGAATAAAAATATTTAGTCAGTTGATAGCACATCATACATGAATCCCACAATCGTACGTATTTTGAGATGTGATTTCTTGCATCAAGATGTGGGTTACACAGACATACAATTTGTCATGATTTTACTAAAAATTTCGCATTTATTTTGTGCTCTTTGGAAATAAATATCATTTTGATCTTGAACCCTTTTGATATGTTTGGCACTGAAATAGTGCCATTCTCAAAGACTATTCAGTCAATGCATCTGAAAACGGAACAATCCTTACTTGGCATTATACTTGTGTAGCTTTGTTAGAAGTATGTACACATGTTGCTACAATACTTTTTGCATTGCGGTTTGCCTAGGGTACAGTATGATAAAACAATTCTAAAAGAAACCGGGAGATATTGATTTTTTGCTCAGAGCACTTTGTAAAGCAACACTGGGATATTTTTTTAGGAGAGTATTCAAACATCATGGGATTCACAGTGATCCCGATTGTTATACTAGAAACCATCCGTACGATCTACATGAATCATGACATATACCAACATAGTAGTATAATTTTTTGTAATGATATTGAATTTGTTTGATAAAAATGTCAAGTGAAACTTCTGATGGTGATTAAATTAGCGGTTAGAACAGCTATTCAAAATAATTATTGAACATACCAAACCACTAAACTAATATACTTAAAGGACGATATAAATTACAATATAACGGTTTTACTTTCATTTACAATAACAGAGAAAAAGCATAGTGACAACTGACCTAGCAGGATTTGTGGACATCAAAGGAGGTTTGGAACATACCGTTTTTGTTTACCTTCAACAATTCTTTGTACATGTGCCCTCTGAAAAGTTGTATCTATATGAAAAGTTGTTTAATTTTGTATGTGTTGAACTGTTTGGAGCTTTCATCTCCCTCGCGAGGGAAAGAAAGTACAAATAAAAGTTTCGGTGGAAAAGGTGGATAGGGATAGTGGCATTTGAGTTCAAATATAGATATAAGTATCGTGATGTTGCATATTGTGACGAGATAGAAAAGTTGTGAAACAACGTTTTTAGGCCAAGTTTGATAACCCATCGATTATCTCAATGTGAATTTATGATAGGTATATTATACAATATTTCACCAACTAAGTATAACTAGTTCTATAATATCATCCATTCATAAACCCTGTGAACCCGTTTATATGTTTGGACGTGAATATGATGTGGATTATGATTGACTGATTGACTTAGTGAATGAGATAGCGATAAAAAAAATGCGAGTCTTGCAACCATCCATACCAACTACTTTTTTGATGAATGAATTATTTGAAACAGATTATTTTCCAAGAAAATCGGAAAAAGCGAAAAAGTTCCACGATTGTTCAGGTTGAATGATGGCATGCCTACTCGAATAGAGAACTATATATAGTGCGGCTTTTAACAGCCCCCCTCCCTTGTTAACTTTAAGACAGTTTGACGTACACTCTTTCAATAAAACGTTTGGAGGGTATAACCGATACTACTTTTTGGAATAAAACACATTGTAATTGCTTCATAGATGGCGTGAGGGGGCACATCAACTTAAAAAATTTGAAAATCATGGGGGGGTCAAGTGTCATAGAATTCGAATTAATATTGATGGTTGAAAAGAGAATTGAGTTTTTTTGTCAACGATGTGACACATCACCCCAAATGCCATTCAAGATTTTTCAGTTGATGTGCCCCCCGCGCCATCTATCGAGCAATCACATTGTGTTTCATTTCAAAAAGTAGTATCGGTGATACCCTCCAAACGTTTTTTTTATGTTTGTACGTCAAACCGTTCAAAAATTAACAGGGGGAGACTGTGAAGAGCCGCACTGTATAATTCTAAACAGTTTCTATATAATATTTGATTATATTTTTTAACTTTTTTCTCATATGTGAACAATTTTCAAAAATAAATTAAACCAATTGAACTGAATTCAATTTGGAATTGAATCTCAAGAATTAGCCAGGTGGGGTATATTCATGCTCTATAAGTTTTCATTTGGAATTTGGACAAAAATGATTTGATCATTTTCCCTTTTTGAGTATAAGTTTGTCAAACAATTTGAAAATAGTTTATTTGTTCTATTGAAAATTCTTTCTCTGAGATAGGTCTTCCAAACCACGTACTTTTTTCCTATGTTTATTTTTTACTAATGAAGTCTGTTAATAATAATTTATGTGTTATTCGATTGGGTCAATCAGTGGAAAAATCTGGCCTTGTAGATAGTCATGATTATCAGGAGTTGCTTTCCAAGAATGTCTGATGAAGGCTTTTCTTCAGACCGCAAAATGAAAAATAATCCATTCCTAAGTATAGTCATGTTCTCTAGCTTTTATCTGATACCATTCAAGTTATTATTATGTTACCAGCCTAATTGTTATTTTATGTCATTGTTATGTTGCTAATAATCCTAGCAGTCGATACATTATTTTTTAAAAAAGAAAATCCGTTTTTGACGCGATGTTGAATTAAAAATCACTCATTCATTACACTAGTCAGAGGATTTTTGATGAAAGTAACAAATTATTTGGTTTGGAATATTTCATATATGAGCAATATTTTCTCATTAAATGTTTCACCAGTCTCGCACATAATCACATTTTTGCCCAATCAAAAGAAAAGTTACTCAAAAAATTGCACATTAACATTACCTGAATGGGAAAAGAAGCGGGGAAATTTGCAAAATCGATGATATATACCAAACATTTATAATTCTACATATTTTTGAAAATGTCAACTGGGTTATATAAAAAAAGAGAACCATTCGTAGTGAGATTTGACCCTATATGGATAGATATTATAGAACAACATTGTAGTATTTCCACTTTGCGAAATCATTATGCTCCTTTTTTAATTCACAAGCGAAGATCGTTGGATCAAAACGTCATGAAAATTAAGGGAATAGAAATGGGAATAGGATCAAAATTCAGGATGTTGAAAGATTCAAGGAAAACGTCCCTATGCAACAAATTCTAAAACATTTCGTCGTTTGTTGGACGTCATATAAAAGTGGTACACTTGATGTTCAGAATGGTTAATATCATATGTATATTCACACAGATTAAACATTCTAAGCATCAAATATTCCTCTTTTATATGACGACAAGAGTACGATTCTTGTGAACCAAAAATCGCCGGGCAAACTGATTGGTAAAATAGTATCGATTGGGTAATATCTCTCTCCTAATTATTTTTCCATTTTTTTAATGATTGATTTTCATCAAACAAGTCTGCCAACTAAAGACCGTTTGTTCTTCTAACAGGGGTCTGCATGAAATTCGAGCTTTTGCTGTTCCGCCCTTGTCCACTCCAATCTAATTGATGACTCAATTTCCCTCGCTCAAGTGGTTTCTCCTCGATTAATAAACAATAGGAAATTCGAGTTTCCATTACATCGATAAGCTATCAGAAACCATTCCGAAGTAACTTCGATAACTCACTTCAAAGTTATAAAGTTCCTTAAATAGGGAACGAAGATGATGCATGCTGTGTATTTAGCTGGGAACATAAATGAATTTTAATCGTTATCGTTAATCAAACTTAAAGTTTTTTGTTTTACTTCTTTGGCATACACAGTTTAGTTGATTCAGTTTGAACTTCGAAAGAGTAGGATATAGCATGAACTATTATCTCTAAATGGATTCAGGCACAAAGAGCATACACGAAATCGGTCTCTTGAAATTATTCAGAAATTATTAGATTGTTACGACACCGGTTTCACGTTAGCCTCCCTTGAATTTCCAAACTAGAACTGACAACCCGTGACTAAACTTGCTTGCCTCTGAGAAGTTTCTTCATTAAAATCTCATAATGCCGGATCAAATTTGTTAAAACCCTAGCTATAAATACGATGAAACATTTGTTCAGGGGATTTATAAAACGTTAAATTGGTTTTACAACAAAACTATTTCGATGTTCAACAATTCTTTTTTCGAATGTTCTCTCAGTCTGGCCAATGTAGAACTAAGAACAGTTAACATATGATAATGTATAGACTCCTGATCGTCCTGAATTCTTATTGAAATGTTGAGAAAAATTACGAATCCTACAGATTCCGAGAGAAAAACCCTCGGAAGTTCATGTGAGAGTTTGTACGAGCAAAAGAGATCCGGGATCTATGGTTCACGTACGAGTGGAACTAAACCTGTATCGTCTGAGTAATGGTCAATTTATGCAACTTGTCGTTATCATAGTCACAATCATTATCACAGTTTTAGTCTCAATTGTTGTTTTTTGAGACTAAATCTAAGGAAATTATATAAATGCTACTACTGAAATGTACAGTTTCAATTTTATTTTATGATTAAGACAGTGACTATGATTTGAACTATGATAATGACAAAGTTGCATAAATTGGACCTAAGAGGCGAATATGTTACCTCCACGGCCACTTCAAAATGGCGTATGAAAGTTTGTTTCTATGAATTCTACAAAAATGTGCATTTGTCTATTTTATATCAAGGAAACAATCCAAAATGTATTCGACAACTCATACTCACAGTTTCCATTCGCTATTTTTGTTGAAGGAAAACAAAAAAAAAAACATCATTAGAGTTTACATCATCAACTTATTCATAGAAATAAAAAGACATAAGCTTCTCTGGAAAAAAGATGATTTACACTACTTGATAGTATACTGGAGTTTTTTCGGCAATTCTATTGTAGAGATTGAGGGAACGAAAAAAGTATCAAAAGAAACTGAACAATAACAATTGTAGGATGTTATTCTTGGTGCAAAAGTATCTACAACTTTGGAATTGTCTGTAGATGAATATCTTGTCCAAGAATGAAATAGAGAATTTCATATGTAGAAGTTTTTTTGAATCCTTGATAAAAACTTCGTTCTAGAAAAATGCCAACAAATTTTGGAATTCCGTATCATGCTATTTATAAAACAGGAATCTCCTTCACTTGTCAGTCCTCTTGTGACAAATGTGGAAATAGAGTCTCACATGGATATGACATGCACACTTTTGTTGTTCATAAATAAACTATTATCGATATTTTCAAAGGTAAACGAAGCAAGCTATCACCATTGAAGACTTATGGTGGGTAAATTTTAATGATAATGCTCCTATGGAATATATTTGTAATTTATTCAATGTAATATTCAACAAGAAAATTATTATTGAATTCAATGTGAATGGTTGTACAAATAAAATTGATAGGTAATATTTGATCAAAATTATTCTCACTTTGATCTGAATAACAGGTAAATTTATTCTACCATTATTTGAAATTGAAATTCTCGCGAACCGAATAGTCGTGTGTCTTTGTGTTCAATTTTGGCGGTTTACCATATTTGAATGGCATTTTCTCGAATCTACTAAAATAACTTTTCGCAACGTTTTCTCTCTCCGGAGAATTGTGAAGAAAACATATCAAAAAGTTTTACCCCTGACACTTAAATTGACGAGCCCAAGCGATTTCCTCCAAGTATCGATGGGTATGAAAAATCGGTAGTTGTTTTGATTTTCACATCCAACTTATTGAACATTTTTTCACTACCTACTAGAACATTTTCTGTACATTCAGAGAAGACAACTTTTTCTATCACGGAAATATAGATATAGATATTTCCAGGCCTTGCGTATTTATTTTGACTATATGGTCTCTGTTAATTTATATTGAAATTAAAAGGAAGAAAAGGTGAAGCTAACACTTTCTGCTGTCGACTCCACCAGCTATTCTCATTGAAGAAAAAATAACATGCAGCCTTATATATTTCATAACGTGAACGTCACTAGTTTACAAATAAAAAGTATATACATATAGTTTTATCAATTCAACAGATATTGTTTTTATGTATTTGCGATTACTATCCTCTAGATGGTACCATAATTTTTATGCGATTTCAAATCTAGTTGGGAAATTACATTGTAATGATACCAATAAGTAGATACAAATCCGTCGCAATAAATTAGAAAACTTCCGGCGCAACGGTCACAGATTCTTTCTCGTATGCCTAGAGAACCACTGAAGCTCATCCCAGTTATATATAACGGGTGATTGAGGTAGACCGTGCATCAGAGGTTTTTCAACTTGCAGTTGGATTAGAAACTTGAAATTTGGCAGGCTGTCCTAATCGATTACCTATGTCCGTTCTATTGATTGACCTCCCAATTCTGAGTATAAACATGCTGACTCTCAATCTCCCATCAAAAAGAAATTTGAATTTTAGTGTGACTCGAGAGCTCCATCACCTTTTTCAAGTATGCCATGAAAAAAAATTGTAATTAAGGAGTTATATAAAGTGAAAACAAGTTGTGCCAATTCTCAAATAAATATTATCTGAAAATTAAAAATTCTCCAGACGTGTTTGTAATCCACGGCATGTGTCAAAATAGTATTCAGCAAATATTTGTGTGAGTTTCATCTGAAATATTCAAACTTATCGAGCATGAAACGGATAATCAGACATAAAATGAAAATTTCGGTAAAGCGGCTAGTCCCAAATCACTAAATGACAATGAAGATGGTCAAATTACCACCGAAATAAGGACATAAAATGCACCGTATATGAATGATCAACCTTCAACTTCTACAATTAATATAACAGATCATTTACTTAAATTGTTAAAAAAATTAACTACTACTAACTATAATTTTAGATAAATTATTCAACAGTTAAGAGGTAGGTAGTTATATCCTGCCGTAGGATGATTTATTGAAATGTTAGTTTTGCTAACCATGAAAGTAAATATTAAGTTACATTACTTGTATTTCTCAAATTTGTGCAGTTGTAGAAAAAGTATAATGTGCATGCAACATGCGGTAGAATAGTATATTGTACAACAAGTGAGAAAAACGACATATTTCTCACGAGCGCAGAAGTTTGTTGGCACGAGCCGAAGGCGAGTGCCGCAAATCAAGCGAGTGAGAAATAATATGTCGTTTTCTCACGAATTGTACATTGTACTTTTTCTACGGATGCGTTGTTTTCAAGTATTTAAAATTAAAATACACATATAATAATACTTGTATGTCATTAACTCATTATATTTTATTTAAAATAGTAATTAACAGTTATTTGAACTATTTTGTAAAGTAATTCCTGGTAGGTTGTATTGTTTCAACATGTTTTCGGTAATTGAAATATTAGCTGCGGTCGAAGTTGAAGTTGATGGGGAAACGTACTGAGCTTTCACAGCATTGTTGTGTTCAGGTTCTAATGGCACTGGAGGCTGAATGGATTCTACTATACTCTTTGAAATTTTCATTTTGTTAGCTATGGAGTTGTCAATATATAATTAAGATTCAGCAACATTGCTGGATTTCCAACCTCCATGGCGTTTTAAAGTTAAAAGATCTGCCCCTGCATTAACTAAAATTGTCGCAGATGACCTTCGGAAACAGTGGCCAGTATATAATTTGCGGTTCGGTAATTGCAAAAATTTCGCTATTTCTTTCGCCATGGTGCCAAATTTATTTATTCCCACAGGCTGTTTCGTATATTTGCTATTTTAGTAATTAAAAAAAAAACGTGTTTCATTTGTGCATGGTCGAAGCTTCATATATTTTTTGTAAATTTGGTAGAATTCTCCTGTGACTGTGAAATTTCTAGGAACCTTGGTTTCAGTATCGGGTAATTTTATCAAAAGGGCCGAATTAAGATCTTCCATGTAATCAATTTATAATTTTCGAAGTTTATCACAACAGCATGCCCCTGTAAGGCCAATACTAAAGCAGCCTGAAATCAAAACCAAACATTCATTTTCCGATAACAATTTAAAAATTTTCAATTCATATCTTTATTAGCAAATACTTTTCATCAGGTGCATCTTTTAAAAATTGTTGAATTTCTTCAGAAGTTAATGTTTTTGACTGTTTTGGAACATATTTTTCAGATTTGCGTTATAAAAAAGGACGTAGTTTTACGTATTTTGATATATCAACACAGTTTTTAATCATTAAGGTACTCCTCAGCATCGAGTACTGAGACCATAATGTTGATGATTTCAATCTTCTTGACAACTCTTCAAAATAAACTAACAAGGTATTTTCGGAACAAGAATTTACCTTTGCTTTCATTTTCCAGTCCATAAAGTTTCTGTAAGCGATTTCATATTTTTCTCTTCATGTGGTTGGTAGCAAATTATTGCAAACATCTATTACTTTCTGAATAATTTCTGGAGGTGTATTTTTCGACTCTAAATCTTCGTATTCCATTATATTCAATATTTAATGAATCTGAACTGTTTATATTATAACAAATAACAATAAAACTATTTTCGTTGGGTAAGTTGACAGCAATAATAATGCAGTGCTTCGGTTTTGTTGTTATAGAAACGCTAACAATGGGCTACTTGGATATTGCACGCGAATCATCGGTGTAGCGTTGTCAACGTGGAGAACGTGTCATATCAATCTGACATGTAACAATTCATGACTGACTTGGGTTATCGTGATAACAGTGAGAAATTATTTCTCACTGTATTGAGGGATATTTCTCACTGCGTGAGAAATCTTTCGTTTTGAACGTATGAAAGCTATGAGAGAAGTGGCACATTGTATAGCATCCGTAGAAAAAGTACTTTTCTCACTCGTTGCACAGAATAGGTTCGATGCAATCGCTGCTGAAAGATACCCAGCTCTGCGGGCTACTACTTTAAAAGATTGTAGACCGTTCAAGCCGAAAACGAGACATTCGCTGCCTTTACAGCTCCTGTCTAATGAATAACGCAAGCCTACGTTATTGCTATATCATGTACTACAACAGAGAAGTTTCAAACTATTTCGGCACGTAATCCATGCATCTTCCACAAAACAGATCATTTCGCAGGACTACAGTGCCTTTCTAACCTTTAGACATTGTCCCTTGTTATAAATGTACAACTTTTGTGTACTTTCATAAGAGAATTCTTACTAAAACTGGGGAATATTCGTTCGTTGCGATTTCTAATCAAACATGAATCTAAAACCCGGCCCTGTAGAACTCAGCTGCACATTTCTAAAATTCTCGAAACTAAAGAAAACTGTGAATGTGGTCTAAACCTGGTAGTCTCTAATGCCGGCAGCTCTCAATCTTTCTAACCCGCTGGGAAAAATGCCCTGAATTCCACCGTTGATTGGACCCACATTTTCGATACGCGTCGAATAGTAGTTCAACAGGATCATGATTGTTTGTCAGAAAGTTTCGTGATAATTGTCTCTCGTCTGTTTTATTGTCTTTTTCATCGCCCTCTATCGCGTTCGTGTTTAATTGCTTTTATATTCTGGGTACGTACGCGTTTTTCAATCTAAGGCCCGCTCGAATATACAATGGAAATTTTCGGCAATGACAATCGGATTTCATCAGTCGCGAACAAAGGGCCGTGCTGTTGGAAAATTTCGATGAGGATTAAAATTGGGGAATTCATCAGATATCGGTGGGTGGACGAGAAAGTTCCAGAAGGTAGTTTTTAAAAATATACTAGACGCTCTCTTCTTCATTTTGGTAATAGACTCTAGGAAGTCAAATTAAAGGACCCTGCCTAATTTAAATGTAATTTGGCCATCAGCCATTTTCTCTAAAATGCATATATGCAGTAGCTAGACTTTTGGAAGGGTCGAAAATATTATCGATCATTCGCCATGTTGAGCTGAGTGTTGTTAACAATGCTGATAAATGTAAATTGGTGTTGTGAATAATACAGAGCTGTAATTTATTTTGTTTCGTTTGTTCAAAATTTGTTCTTTCAGTCAACCGGTTACAACTTCATGTCATTTTTAATGGTTTGCTTCAAGTTTTGTGACATCAACCAATAGAAATAATCACTTCAAAGCAGTTTGATCAAACTATTTGAAAATGGGAAATCATAAGCTTCCTTTGGAAGAGGTGTATCACAAGGGGAGCTGCTTAGCCCGTTACTATTCTCTCTTTTTTTTTAGCGGACATCGAAGAATATTTCAAGAGAAACGGAGCTTCCGGTGTAAGTATAGAGAGCTCAACTGAACTCCACATGCTTTTATACGCTAAAGATATTGTCATTTTGAGTCAATCCGAGGTCGACGTTGGCAGAAAACTTAAACTCCTTGAGAATTATACTTCCCTGATTCGCCTCTCAGTTAACACTACTCTAGAAGACCTTATATTACTGAGAACCGTTTTTTGCTCAATGGTTACCCTATAGAAATCACCAACTCATACATATACATTGGTACTTCATTCGAATCTTCTTTATTTCGTGATATGGCTAGCTCATCCAATGCCAAAGCCAAACAAGCTACCGCTGCTCTGTTGTCAGTTCTTATCAAAACCAAGGTCAACTCTATGCAAACTAGGTTTCATCTCTCTGAATCTCTGGTCGGCAGTGTTATATCCAACTGTATTCATGTTTGGGGACTGCGGTATGCTGAAATTGTCGAACAAGCACAAACACAGTTTTTTTAAAAAGGTTTTATCACTCCCGTTCCATACACCCGATTACGCAGTCAGAATTGAATGTGGCCATGTCAAGCTTTCTTATAACATTTTCAAGTGGACGTTGAACTTGTTGATAAAAATCCCTGAAATGGACAACAGCCGGCAGCCAAGGATGATTTTCACATATATTTGACATCAGATTGGTGACTCTGATCCCAAATATAATTGGGCATTGCAGGTCAAATCTTTTTCCACCAAGATTCACGCCAACGATATCTGGGACACTCTTTCCCCATATCTCATCAAATTCAAAAAAAGTTCCTTCTACTGAAATTTTAAACACTTATATGAGCTTGACCTGTCACTGTTACATCGGTCATCCTTTTTGACAATGTACATATCTTTTTCCATCTTGCATAGCACATCACAACTATACGTCTCCCTAAATATGCCGATTGAATACACGAGAGCCGTAGCTCAACTGAGACTCTGCAACTCATTTTCTGTGAAATTTTCCTATCAAGGTTCAACTTACACCATCAACCCAAACGAATACTGCACAGTATGTGATCAAAACCAGCTTGAAACAATCGAACACATTTTTTTCAACTGCCCCATAAACTGCTCGATAAAACCTGCATACTTGAAGTCAATACCGGACACAGTTGCTCTGGCTCACGCCCTCGATACTCTCACGGTAGACAACGCCAAGGCTTTCGCTCTCTATCTGTGGAACGTATTGAAACTGCGCTCATTCATTATCAATGAGTAAAGAACCCAATTTTTTATGTACCCGCTAAGTTACCACCCGCCACTAATTATATGGATGTGTATGTAGGTAGATTTTATCCAGGCGCGCACGTGTATGTGTATGCGAATATGGATGAACATGTACCTACGTCGGTAAATGCATGACCTGGATTTTCAATACGCTTGCTAAATTACTTTTGTAACTTTTCCTTTTATTTTTCTCTCACACTCTTGCCATGAAATGTTATTTTAGAAAGGCAATAAATGTATCTACCTATCTATCACAACAAAAAAATTGATTTTTTTTAATGGCTATTGGGGTCGAGTGATACATCGTTTGGATTATATTTCAATTCTCCACACGAAAACAAAATATGAAACAAAAATTATCATGCAAAACGAAATGGCGGTACATAATGTTCAAATCTTCTAAGGTACCTACCCTTTTACAAAAGTTTCCTGTACATGAAATTGATCTACTATCATCAAACATGTAATAAAGGAAAATAATAATATCAACTCACGTAATCGGGGCAATCAGTTATAATAACATCCTTCAATTATAAGGAATCCCTCAAATTAGAACAATCATTCAATGAGTCATTAAGATAAAGTACCTGCGTAAATATATGAATAAGAAATTTCCTTAACATATCTCATAGTTGTTAACTCAATCTTGCACTTCACCAGTTTTCGATATTGAGGTGAACGATGCGTACCGTAGAGGGAAAAGTTTTTGCTGTCAAGGTTAACTATCAGTCTCAGACGAATGCTCATGCAGGTGTGCGATCATTCAATGACACGGAGCACCTCCTTATTATTTCAGGCCAGTTACCAAATTTTTAAATGAAAATTTTCTGGATAGATGGGAGGGGTCCTATTAAATGTCCACCTTGCTCGCCTGATTCGACTCCTTTGGATTTTTTCTTGTAGAGATATCTCAAATCTCAAGTTCACAGAATCGCGCCAGGAACGATACATGAATTGAAAGAACGCATAAGACAAGAATGCGGAAATCTTACACTACAAATTTTTGGAAATGTATATAAACATTCTTCTTTTTTCTAGAGGATTTTCTTCAAAATGTGTATAGAGATTAGAAATATATCTCAGTTTCTTCTGGCGGAAACAACCGAGATGGATAGTTTTGTCGTTACTAACCCAATATACAAAGAATTCGCATTTCCTTCAATCCATTTTTTAATCTCACCAACAGGAATGTTCTCAGATTTCCTCATTTTTAATCTGATCCCTCACTGGAATGGGGTCAGGCATAAATGACCTGAAATCAACCCTGTGAGTGCGGCCTTCGATGAAATTGGGACAGGGAAGGCGACTTTCAAAATTGCTTGAGGAGCATTAGAACTTTCAGCAAATTTAAGAGAAAATATAATGTTTCAGCATCATTGCAAAGTGGGAAGTCTCTATTTTTATGAATAATTCTACTACTACATGAATTGTTCCAGAAATATCCTAATTATCAGGAGGCCTTTTTGAAAGAATCGACAAGAAACAAATGCTGAAGTATCAACAAACAATATTTGCTTCAATTTGAGTGATATTGTGAATCAAATGAAACGAGTGAGTGTAAGGAGAGGTGTAAATACTGTTTGAAATAAATAAAAACAGGAAGACACTCTATCTGTCATGGCTAAAAGTTTTATTCCTTTACACACATCAATCCAAATAAAGAAACTTCCCAGTTCCCGCCTTCTCAATCTACCCCACTGTTGACGAAAATCTCTGATCGAGGAAAGCCGCCGAGATGGAATTCTCGTCGCCACTCTGATAAATCACATCAGTGAGCCTTACCCCATCACTACACAAATTGAATATTTATAAATATCATGATGGGATTCGGCTGGGATATGGAGCTAAATTGCGCGATACTCCACACCTCGAGATCTTTGTTGGGAATTCGATTACACGTTGGGGTTGCTAATAGGATGATGCGGAGGAGGTTGTTGACTTGATTTTTATCACGAAATGGCCGGATGTTCATCCTGGAAACAACCACCATTTGATTTGTAGAAATGTGTTTTACAGGCATATTCGAAGAAAATCGAAATAGTCACTGAAAAAAGCATATATACGATGCCCGACATAGAGTACTTATGTATATTATGGAAAAAAAATTATTATTAGAGTATTGGAAAGAATTTTTATTTTGATCGACTGCAAAAGTTCAACTACCTGAAAGTCGGTCATAACACATATCACGTGGTCACTGGTGTCATTTGGAAAAATTCGGATGCAATTTGAAATTAGGATAAAATCTTCTAAAGAAGATTGAAAAAAGAAGGCTTACTGGTGATATTTCCTTGAAGTGCATTCTTGTAGGGTTGCAACCACCTTATCAAGAAGTTGATTGAGTGAAATAAACTGTATATGCAGTGCTGGTTCTTGGCTTGTATTAGTATATAATTGGAATTGAGAATGTGCACTGAATCACTAATATCTGAATTGCCGTCTAATAATGATATTTAGTTAGCCAGTATGGTTGAATTATAGATTTATAAACAGTCAAATTAGATTGAAATGTTATAGATTCCTACTAATTCTTGTAGAGAAGAATATTTTTTACGAAACTTTATATATTTATTGGAAATTTCACCCTATATCTCAATATTTATGGAGTTGATATCAATTAGGTTAGATTTATATCGTGATGTTGAAATCACTGCATTTTGAGTTTGTTCATGTTCAAAAATTTCGACACATTTTATAATGACAAATTAATTTTACGTACAGCATTATGAATGTCAACGTCGCTGACTGCGATAAGGGTATCATCTGCAAAGTCGATAAACTCAGTTACTCATAAAATTTATGTTATTCAAATATAGTATGAATAAGACTGGGCCAAGTACACTTCCTTGGGGGACATCTGTATCAATTGCTTTCCGACTTGATAGAACATTGTTTATTTCAGTACACATATCTTTTGTTTCAGAAGCTCTTTTGAATGCCAGAAATACATCAACTACATATTCATTATCATCAGTTGTGAGTTTCCATTTGGATAGTGTCTTGTGTTTTGATCTGAAACCTGATAATAGTCTTTAATGTACGTACAAATTTGGTTGTGTTTGCGCAGTCGAATGGGGCTGTAGGACCATTTTCTGTTCGATATTTGTCGACAAAACTCTTATAGTATAGGAAATTTGCGAAAGGCTAGTTTATTTTAACCTATTTTGGTTTTATAGAATTGTGGCCTCTCCCAAAGTACGCCCAATTATTTATTTTTCATGATGTAATAGTAATATTATGAATAACGACTTATCCATATAAGCATGAGAATATACCTTATCCAGAGTATTTGCAGTAAAAAAAATCATTCTTCCCTTATTAGCACTGTGCCAACAATTCTGTGAAATGTCTCATTGTGTTACAATTTTTAAATGTTACCTAAGAAAGAAGTAGGTAATTTTCGAGCCCTAGGGATGAATTCAATCAAATTTGAAACCTACTTCAAAACATTACTGTTTTGCCAATCATATTAAATATTATATATACTATTTGTATTTACCGAGATGTAAGGCTCAACCATAAACTAAAGAGGTATTCCCTCCTCTTTTCCACAATCTTAGATATACTACTTATAGAATTTTAGGACGAAACATTTTCAGATCGCAAAAAAAACAAATTTATTCAAATGAAGCATTAATACTTATCTCAGGACTATTTTATGGAGGATTGTATTCCTTTCATTCTGTCAAAACCGATTTATTTAATTTGAAGTCAAAAATTGTTTGTGTTCCACCCCGGATTTTTTAGTAAACCCTTTTTTCTTAATATGATGCCAAGACGTCACGTGGCGAGTTCATACTGCTGCAATTCATTCTTCAAATTTGCCTGTGGTTATTGGACTAATATTTTTTATGCATAATTATTTATTGACCCCACCGAAACTCCCTTTCCAGTCCATAGGTTGAAGTTTTTATAGTGGTACTGAAATGAACATTTTTAGGCATATGCTGAAGGGGAATTCAGGAATAATTCTCCAAAATAGAAAATGTATAATCGATTTGAGCCTTCAAACCCTAAGTCAATAATATTTACTCTACTGATCTCGATGTGTTTTTTCTGTAATGAAGTTTATTTATTTTTACTCACAATTTCTTGGCCGCACGAAAAAATACTCTGAAGCTTCTAAATCATAAAATCAAAGAAAATTTTGAACAGTAAATTAATATTTGGGTACATTTATCCAAAATGTAGAGAACTTGGCAAAATCTCCGAAATACTTGAGAAATAAACAAAGTGAAAGGAAAAGGAAGGGACAATTTAGTCGCTGCCTTTTTCACTTAACAGTTTACCGAATTTGGATAGATATGGTCGAATCATCGTTTTTGAAGAATATTCTGCAGTTAATTTGCATATTTCCAGAAAACCAAACAAGAAAATTCAAAATATCATTTCTTTGCTTCTGAAATATCATCTTTGACTCAGTGTCACTAATTTCATCGAAAATGGTGGCCTATCAGTGTCGATAGACTGCCACATGCCTTGTCGCAAGACAAATATGATGTGAGTTGCCCAGGTGCCAATTTTGACGTCTGGTGCTTGCATGGAGTGCGCACCGACCACCCGGGTGGTGCTTTAGGTTTTCCAGGGTTTCCGTTAGCTGTAAAGTGAATACGCCACTGGAATAATAACAGGGACCCAAGTACTATGTACAAGGGTTATCTGATCCTCGGCGTTTTCCCAACATTATTACAATTATGTTCTTTAAGTATGAATATTTATAGATTTATACTTATAATAGTTGAATGTTGTAATTAATGCTTTATGGGAAATAAAGACCTATATCTATCTATCTATCTATCTATCTATTATTATTTCATTATCAAGATAAATCCAACCTGTTCGGTGTTCATACTCAATTAATTTTCTCAATAAACGTTTGGTAGAAAGATCTTGTTGGAACAAGATAATAAAAAAACTACTATAATAATGAAGTATTGGCAAGACTTGACGAAAGGCTAGAAAATAAATCAGGAAAATATGGATTCAAATTTCAATGATCCGAGAAACCGTATACAATATGATTTCCGTCAGGAAGTTATAAGAAACAATACTGTTTCCTACAAATAGTGAGTATCGATCGGTATAATTCTATATGATAATTTTTCAATTCGTTGAATGAATGAATGAATGAATGAATGAATGAATGAATGAATGAAGAAATGAATAAATATCCCAATGAATTGATAGATTAACGAACAAACAAAAATGGTGCAGACGGAACATTTATTAATCTATATATATATATATATATATATATATATATATATATATATATATATATATATATATATATATATATATAATCGAGGTGAAAAGTTCCTAACAAGGTATGTCCTAAAACAGGGTGTCAAAAGTACAAAAAAAAATTAGTTTTAATTTTGTTTCTCCAAAATTCACGAAGCAAAATGTATCAAACTTAGTTTATCGACGTGATAATTTGAAGTTATAATTCTTAATTTTCGTAAACCAGTGTCGTAGTTACGTTGGTATGTGGAAATATTTTCCTTCATATTTTCTTTGAACAAGTGAATGGACAAGTGAGCGTTTGACTTCAGTTAGGCTCATCGATACTCAACTTGAAAGTCATACCATTCCATGTACCTAAAAGAAAAGGTTTCTGAGAAAATTGAGAATAACTGAAGATATGTCTTGAGTAGCAAAATAATTTCATGTGCAAAAATCGCATAATGCTATAAGTTCTTACAACATATCGGAATATTTGTCAACCTCCTGAACATTTTTCAATGTTGAAAGAATCGGAAACATAGTACAGGTGAGTCATTCATTCATCATATTATTTGATGAAATTGATGTCGTGTTATCACTGAGTTAGGTCTCATTCTGAATCACCCGTAATCTGTTTCCGATTCACCCAACATTAAAAGATTTTGAGGAGGTTGACAAATATTCCAATATGTTTTCAGAAATTAGTGTTATGAGATTATTTCACAGAGGAAATTATTTTATTATTCCAGGACATATCTTCATTTTTTCTCAATTTTCTCAGTAACCTTTACCTTTTATGACTTTTAAGTTGAGTATCGATGAGCCTAACTGATATTAAACGCTCACTTGTCCATTCACTTGTCCAAAAAAAATATGAAGGAAAATATTTCCACATACCAACGTAACTACGCCATTGGTTAACGAAAATTAAAAATTATAACTTCCAGTTATCACGTTGATAAACCTTGATTAGTGTACCGAGTTTGGTATATTTTGTTTCAGGAATTTTGGAGAAAAAAATAAATGTAATTTTTTTTTCGTACTTTCGACACCCTGTATCTCAGAGGGGATGCATTTTAGGACATACCTTGATAGGAACTTTTCACCTCAAAATGAGGTGAGGAATCTGTAGTCGGGTTTTGTCGGTCTTATTCTGACTCACCTTGTATAATAATGAGTATAACTTTTTTTTGTAGTTATATCGTCAAGCTTCAAGTTGGGTCAACGTTCATTAAACTCGTTGTGCGTGCTTTAAAGGCTCATTTGTACGCTTATATCACAATATACTATCGTACCCGTATACAACAGACAAAAATCATCAACAAGTTATTATGCAATCCAGAGTATTGATAAATAGCGACCTTTGATGCCGTTTTTCAAATCAATTCCATACTTCCAAAACGTCCAAGTTAGAGCCCTACTTTGAGATGATTGAACACTGTTATTTTCCAACGAAAATTATCAGAGCATCAGCATGGAAATTTCGCGTGCATTTCTCACCAACGCAACGGAATGGAATCGGTCAGGCGTTTAAACAGCATAAGTGGTAATTTCGAAATGATTCGCAATGCACAAACTTCGCTTGAAGTGTAACCGTATTGCCCTAATGACTGTAAGTTTTGCTTTATCAAATAACTACATCGTCCTATCAAAGCTTTGACTGCGGTGCATACCATATGAATAATCGTATTCGCGAGAACGGCATGAAAATTAATAGAAATGTGTGTGCTTGAGCGGATTCGCGGAAACATTCGAGAATGTGCTCAAAGATACCCGGCCTGCTATAAAAGGAAACAAGGTGTGAAACTGAAAATATATTTTTCCTACGAGAGTGCGGAAACTTTTCCGCATGATTTTTCGTTATGAAAGTTGTAATAATTTTCCGTACGATTTAAAATCGTGCGAAAGAGTAACGTATATCGCACTGTATAGTTACACTGAAAGAGGCTTATATCACAAGCGTGCGAAATATTTTCCACACAGGCGCGGAAAGTAACTTTCCGCACGCTCCGTTGGCCCAGTTCGTAAAGCAGCGGGACGTATTTGACTTCTGACGAAGAGTACGTGGGTTTGATTCTCGCCCGCGTATATTTTTTTTTCATTATGATATTGAAAAAGAATATATTTTTCAAATAGATTGCTTCAAATATTTTGTATTGAAAAGTAGTTATTAAAAATAAATGAAGTCATAATGGTTCTCATTATCATGCGAAAGTAATTTTTCACACTCGTGTGATTCCCGCACTCGGCTCACGCCAATTTTATTTCGAAATCTATTTATGAAAATTGACATGATTGTTTTGACAGTTTTCAAAATTGATAGATACACCTGCACAATTCTTATCCAAAATGATAGGCATGCCCGCTGAATCTTGTCCAGCAACATTCTTATTTAGTTCGATGGTCTCTTTCGTACATGAGACAGTGTTTACAGAAACGTCTCCAACATGAATTTTTCGAGCTACGGAAATCATCTTGCTCAAGTAATCTTCAAATATCTAATAGAAAACAACTACTTCCCCGTGTGCCATTTGTGCAACGTTCCTCCCAGACACATTTGGCAAATTTGGCAACTGATAATTGTAATAAATCCAGTGAATATTATCCTTCACGTGATGAGAAATGATCACATGTATACATGTTTGTTTCAAGGTTCTTGCCTGTCATCAATACTAGGATAAGTCGCCTCGTTTCATAAAATTTCCGACTTTAAAGCCAGAAAAAAATTCGAACTTCAGGTCGAAAACTCCTAGTTCAAAGTACAAAAAAAATGGCTCTTTCGTATGAGATAGATATATATGGTTTTAGTGAAATCTGACGGATTCTCATTTCGTTAGCGATGTTTTGTTGATATACACAGAATTCTCGTTCATCGCATTGTACCTCCCAGAGGCAGTGACTGACTGCGGAACATATACAGCTAATCTAGCAAACCAAACTAGGCTGGAATGTTCGTACAAAGCAATTATCGTCATTCTTGTGTTGTCTCTGGGTATCATGATATCGTAAACTCCGAGCTTGAGGTGAAACGATACCACGTTCGTGTCTTGGAGTCAAACCAACAAATGCCAACTGGATGTCATGGAGATTGATTGTAATTAGTGAAATAAGGCTTGACTGACAATTATCAGTTTTCCTGTTGATTGACGCGCTATAATTGAATTGCAGTGGTAATGAACGCTTTGCTGTTTGGGCTTATGAATCTGCAGTTTCGCGATCTTGATGAGGAAAATCACGAAAACATCAATTCAGGGTTTTAGTTGAACGAAACTTCAAAAAATCAACGGGGTACGGGGAGGCGATATTAACTTTGTACCTCCATATATGCCACGTTACAAAGAGACTAAGAAAATCAGAGTCTGTTTGCAGATGAAGATGAGAATTTTAATTAATATATTATACGGAAGATACTCTTTGATTTTGGCAATATCTGAATTTTGAATTAAACTTTCGTTTTAACTTTGAATCTGGAGTTACATATGCAGAGCATGTGATGTGATTGTTTATTACATAAGTAATGTCAACAACATGGGATATTAGTAATGTATGTATCAAGTGAGTAAAGCGGTACCTTTCTTACGAGTATAAGAAATTCTTCACCTACATGTTTCATACTATATTGTGATCTACAGATGTCTACAAACGTCTTAGGAAGTCAATAATCACCACTGTCTTATGATCAAAGACGCTAGTGTCTCATGAGTCACATAGATCTGACATGTAATCAAGAATTAGTTTACGCCTGTTTGTTTTATCCTAGTCACTTCTTTTACAAATCATAACCTTGGCAACTGTCATGAACATCAAAGAAATTTCCAAATTGGGAAAAGTATTCATAACATATCAGCTGTGGATAATTTTTTATTACATTCCTTGTCTTATCATCACATATTACATATTACACAAAATAGTACCAATCTATCAGGATTCTAAATAATTCAGTTTCCAACCATTGCTTGCATGGTGCAAAATTTCAGTATCATTTAGATTCGGAAACTTGTGACCACATGACAAGGAATAGCATGAAAATGTCGAGTCACTTTATCTTAGTCATAAGGACCTTTCACGTTTGACATATATTTTTTAAAGATTTCGTCCACATTGTCCTACATACTCCATTATAATTTTGTCAATCCTAGAGTAATGCCATTTGAGTATTTCGAATAGTTCCGACGTATTTTTCACTGTATCATTTATTATTTAAACTAGAAAAACGTTTTGGTGAAGTCATGGCGGTCGAATCACAATCGGTTGTGAACAAGTTCATCAGATTTAATAAAAACGAGCTCATAGGTATTATAATCGTTTATAGAAACTACCAGAGTGCTTCAGTGACTGACTTGCTAAACTACTGTGACGATTTCTCCTCAAGCCGGTCCTGACGGAGCTCGTAAACAGCATAGAAAACAGCGCTATTTATAGCCGATGATATCACCATTAACTTCGCCGCTGGCGATTGACACATGATCATTCGAGAAGCGACTTCTAGTCGCCAGTAGAAATTCGAGAAAGAACTGGAGCCATTTCACCACGTTATATAAAAGGAATCTCCACGGCGAGACGACAGTGTTGGAATCAGCCGGAGTACGATATTTGAATAATAGAGAGGGTCAGTAAAGATAAATTAAAATAAGGACTTGTGATATAAATTACTGATTAAGACGTGAGTAAATAAATTATAAAAATTAGTTTAGTGCAGTTTTACTACATTTGTTGTCAGAAGTCGGATGTTTAAAATAAATAAGTGTTCGTCGCGTTGAAAAAATGATAGACATTTATCGCGCCTAATAGACATTTAGTGACCCGTTGCACATTTGAGGGTTTGCATAGTGGACAGTTTTGCGCGTCGCGGGACAATAAACTGAAAACTTTTTGTGTGAAATAAATAATAGACTGATATTTCGGTTAAAAACAATTAAAGACAAACTGTTTTCGAGGAGAGTTCACCTGGTTGACCTTAAACTTAGTGAATTGAAGCAAGAGTTAGAGGAGCGGGAGTTAGAAACAACTGGAAAGAAGGCCGTACTCTAGAAAAGACTTGCATATGGACTGATTGAAGAAGGAGAAGACTCCAAAACGTTCTTATTCGAAATTTCTAGAATTTGAGTTCCATAATGAATAAACTCGACGAGACCACGAAATCCTTGGAAGATACATTTCTGGAAAATCGAATAGTTTGAAGGAGGAACTTCAACAAAATTCTGTGAGTTTGAAGGAGGAACCAAAATTCGGTGAGTCTGGAAGATAAATTTCTTCAAAATTCAAAAAGCATGGAAGAAAAGCTTCTAGAAAACTCGGTCAGCTTGAAAAATATGGAAGATACATTTCTGGAAAATTCAAATAGCCTAAAAGAAGAACTTCTCGAAAATTCTAATAGTCTAAAAGAGGAACTTCAAGAGAATGTGAAGAGCCTGGAAGAAAAACTTCACAAAAATTCGAGAAACCTAGAAGAGAAGCTCCTAGAAAACTCAGAAGGCTTGAAAAGAGAACTTTGTGGTGTATGAAATCGTTCAGAGGAAAGATTGGAAACTGTGGAAACAGAGATGGAGAAAATCAAAGGCGGAATCGAGACAGAAATCGGCAGAAGGAAAAATTCTGTGAATAAGAAAAGCGAATAGATTCTGCGTACACCTCAGAAACTTACAACAAAAATTCAAGGCTGGACCTGAGTATGAACTTGGAGGAAGTTCAGAAGGACATAAAAAATCTCAAGGTCAGTGCTGAACCTGTGAAGCTCTCATTGAAACCGCCTCAGTTCGACGGAAATACTCCATGGGCAAACTACCGCCGACAGTTTGAAGCTGCTGCCAAAGGGAATGGATGGAATGCTGGGGAAAAAGCTTTAGCATTGATACTGGCATTGCGTGGCGAAGCAACAAACATTTTACAGACCCTTACCGCCCAACAGCAGGAGGACTATGAACAGCTAGTGAAACATCTGGAAATTCGCTATAGCCAGGCCCACCCAGAACACGTTTACCATTCACAGCTGAAGAATCGATGCCAGAAATCAAGCGAATCCTTGCAAGAATTTGAAGCAGACATTGCACGCTTGCTTCGCCTGGCATATCCAGCCACGCCAGAAAGTGTTATGGAGGGACTAGCGGTTCAGGCATGTTTGGACACGGACGCCAGCAACGTGGAACTTGGAGCTGTCCTATCTCAGATCCAGGATGGACCGGAAAAAGTCATCGGGTACTTCAGCAAGACCCTCAGTAAACCGAGGCGAAATTACTGTGTCACCCGACGGAAGCTGCTCGCTGTGGTCAAAGGAGTAGAGCACTTTTACAATTATGTGTATGGCAGGAGATTCCTGCTGAGAACTGACCACGCCGCCCTCAAGTGGCTTCTACAGTTCAAAAATCCTGAGGGTCAGGTGGCACGTTGTATTGAGAGACTCCAAGAATTCGACTTCGACATAGAACATCGAGCAGGGACCAGCCATAAGAATGCGGATGCCCTATCGCGAAGACCATGCCCAGAAGACTGTTCGCACTGCCGACGAGCAGAGGAGAAAGAGGCGACAGTTTGTAGAACAATAGCGGTAGATGATAACTGGAATGACAGCAAGCTTCAGAAAGACCAAGAGGAAGATCCAGATCTTGGCTTAGTTATCGGCTGGAAGAGGAGTAACCAAAGTAGCAGGATATTCGCCAGCCATCAAGTCCTACTGAGCTCAATGGAACTCCCTTACTCTGGACAACGGAGTTCTGAAGCGTGTGTTGGAGTCCGAGGATGGTGAAGAAGAGAGACGTCAGACAGTTGTACCCAGAAGCAGAAGACCGGAAGGGCTTCGAGAAATTCATGATGGGGTCGCCGGAGGACATCTGGGAGTGACAAAGACTCTCCAGAAAGTGAGGCAACGGTTTCACTGGGCCAATTATCAGGCAGACGTTCAAGACTGGTGAAGAAAGTGCGCTGTATGCGTCGCAAGTTATGGACCTCGAACGCGACCTAAGGCCCCAATGCGTCAGTACAACGTTGGTAGCCCATTTGAAAGAATCGCTATCGATATTGCCGGACCGTTTCCAGAATCTGACCACTGGAACAAATACATCCTATGCCCTGCCAACCAGGAAGCCATAACCGTCGCCGACGTCCTGGTGAAGGAGTGGATTTGTCGATTTGGTGTCCCACTGGAACTGCATTCAGACCAAAGCAGAAATGTTGAGTCCAACTTGTTCCAGGAATTGTGTAGAATGCTGAACATCCGAAAACGCGAACTACGGCTTTACATACGCAGTCTGATAGAATGGTGGAGCGGATGAACAGGACGATGAACCGCCACTTATCCAAGGTAGTCTCTGACCACCAAAGAAACTGGGACCAGTATCTCCATTTGTTCCTGATAGCATATCGTTCTGCAGTACACGAGTCGGCCAAACCCCTGCTAGTATTATTATGGGCCGAGAGCTGCGACTACCATGTGACCTGAAGTTTGGGACGCCACCAGGTCAAGACACTGCGGGAGAGGACTATGTCAGCACACTGCGGGAGAGGACCATGTCAGCAAACTTCGGTAGAGAATGAAAGACATCCACGAAAGAGTCCGTTTGAACATCCAGACTGCCAGCGACCGAATGAAAGAGGCCTATGACATCAAGGCCGATACCGGAGGATTTAAGGTTGGTGACCTGGTTTGGCTGTACAACCCTAAACGTCGTCGAGGCCTATCACCAAAATTGCGGAACTCATGGGAAGGCCCTTATAAGATCTTGAAGAGGATAAATGACGTGGTCTACCGAATTAAAAAACCACCTAGAGGCAAACCCATAGTCGTCCATTTCAATAGGTTGGCCCTTTACGCTGGAAACCACGACCAAGTCCGCACCCTCAGACCACCAGAGTATGCGATGACGTTCCAGAAATTCATGTCCTTGTACTCAAATGGACAAAAAGTTCAGCATGACTCGAAAGGAACCACGAGACCTTTTTAAGGCGCCAGCCGATTACGCGTTAGCCCACTGTGTAGCATAAGATCTTCAAATGTCCAGAGGCATCGCTGTGGTGTTCTCCAAGAAGTACGGTCGTCTCCATGAACTACGGCAACAAAACCCGGAAGTTGGAGGGGTGCTACAGTTGCGGAAAGGCCAGAGAAGCATCTTCTATCTAGTCACCAAGAATCAGTCTAGAGACAAACCGTCCCATGAAGACGTATGAACAGCCTTGCGAAATTAAGGGACATGATGGTGGAGCTGAATCTCGTGGACCTGGCAATCCCAAAATTGTCCTGCGGGCTCGACGGACTGGACTGGAGAGTCATAAGGAGCATGTTGGAGACGATATTCCAATCCACCGGCGTCAAGATCTTGGTATGCTGTAATCATCGTCCACAACCAAACCTGAAGACGGTAGAGTGCTACTTTCATCAAACAGCAAGGTGCAGATATGGAGAATCATGCAAATATCGGCACACCCCCAAGGATGACATTTCGGGACGAAATATCTCTAACAGGCTTACTATGGTGTCATTGTTAAGTTAAACACCTCGTTGATTAAAAGACTTTAGTGAATTAATAACATTGTTCTACTATGGTGTCATTTATGTGTTGTTAATTTGAAGATAATTGTCAGGACGGTGTTGTTGATTTTTACTCTTTAAAAATTCGTGATATGTTAGGAATGACATCAGAAAAATGGTGGACTCTAACTTTATATTTATAATTCAGGAAATGGAAAACGATGAAGAAAGGTGTGGAATTTAGAAATATGTTGTGATTTGAAAATTTTTTTTCCTTTCAGAAATGAGCTGAGGAGTAGAAAATTACTAAGAGATGTTGGTAATCCATTAAGTTCACCCGAAAAGAACTTCCAAGGGTTTTCTTAAAAAAAGTAAATTTCAAACTGTTTTTGAGTGGTTCTGGGGCCTCTTTTCGCCTTCCTCTTATTTTCATTAGCATTCATGTTCAAACATCCAAATTATTCCAAATAGAAGAAATAATGAAATAAATATAAATCATAGATAGAATTCTGTGATTCAACAATGTTCGAGTTGCAGGTTAGGTTTCTATTTCATCATAGAACACAAAAATCAGATAAGCAACACGACTATCGAATCAAAATTAAGTTCGATAGTTGTTGAGTTGAAAGTTTTAAATTGTTTGTAACAAGGTGATCACAATAGTGTGAAATATCGTTACTGGTTAACAATGTTGTTAGAACAGTTGTTAAAATAATTGTTAACTCAACAACCCGTTAAATTAAACATCGTCCATAGTAAGCCTGTAAGAAGGTTGCAATGTGACGATTTCTCCTCAAGGCGGTCCTGACAGCACAGAAAACAGCGCTATTTATAGCCGATGATGTCACTATTAACTTCGCCGCTGGCGTTTGACACAAGATCATTCGAGAAGCGACATCTAGTCGCCAGTAGAAATTCGAGAAAGAACTGGAGCCATTTCACCACGCTATATAAAAGGTATCTCCACGGCGAGACGACAGTTTTGGAATCAGCCGGAGTACGATATTTGAATAATAGAGAGTGTCAGTAAAGATAAACTGAAATAGTGACTTGTGATATAAATTACTGATTAAGACTTATGTAAATAAATTATAAAAATTAGTTTAGTGCAGTTTTACTACACTACATTTATAGGTAGATAATTCAAAGTTTGATGCACATAAAAAAAGCAGTGAAATATTTTGTGGTGCGATTGACAACCTTGCTATAAACAATGGCTTCTGTGATAGGTGTACAGTACGTAATTATGAGTGGACCTATGTGTATGTTATCTTGTTTTTCATATTGTCAGTTTTTTCACCGCTGACGCTATCATATTTTGTCCGTTTGTCAGGATGATATGAATTTACAGAAACTAAATTATCAATCCCACTTGTAGACGGTGCCAATTGTTCAGTTCGTGCATTTCTCAACATTTGGTTTGTTATAGATTTCAGCCTTCTTTGTTCTTGACCGGTAAGTATATGTTGTTGACGTACTTTAGGTTCATCACTTTGCTGAAGTTATTTTGATTTGTAATCCATGCTGTAATTATCATTTTTGATCACTGATTTGAAGATTAGAAGATATGCTCCCTGTTCCTCCATTCTATTTTCTAAAATGAATAATCAATTTGTTATTATTTGGAATACCCTTGCGTTTTTGGATTCCGGTTCAGCTGTTTAGGGTACAATAAACTACAACAAAATGAATAGATCGATGGGACGACTCTATCGAAAAACGATTATAGGTGCCAGCAAATCATCATTAATGATAATTCCTGAAATGGGTTCCTCGCATGTTTATCGTATACATCCAGATACCTATTACTGAATAAGATTTGTCCTAATACTTGAAAGAAACAGCCCCGGAAATTCGATTCGAATGTGAAGAATGGAACAAAACTCAAACAAGCTTTTCGTTCAACATATCGTTTTCCATAAATCCATTAAGTTTATAACCCCTCAATTTGGCCAGATGCACCAGCTGTCCAGAGATTTGAATTTCATCAAACAATTTTTTTTCATTGCCAGCACTAGGCAAACTTAGATAGGGATCGTGATAGATTCTACAAATCCTCAAGTTTCACAGCAATGCACAATGTATCAAAAATAAACTAGACGACTTTAAAGCATTTTTCAATCAGCACAATTTGGACATTGTATGTATAACGAAACACTGGTTTCAAAATAGCGACATTGAATGCATTTCTGTATCAAATAAAAAACTAAATTCTAATTTTTCTAGAAAAAATAATATTCATGGTTCCCTTGTGTTTGCAAAAAAATATATTTTCCAGAGGGAGTACCTAGATTAGGATCACTTTTGATTGAATGCCACTCTGAATTATGTGGAGCAAAATGCAAAGTCAAAAGTTATGAATTTCTTTTAATTTTCTCATTTTCATTTACAGACCAGGAAGTGGTGATATATCAATATTTTTGAAGAGCGAGTACCCTGAGTTTCTCTTGCTCTGAGATTTAAATATTCATTATCCAAATATAGGAGTAATGTTGCTAGATATTTTCGAATCGTTTTAACTGAATATTACATCTGACCAACCAACCCGTAAATTCACTAATTAAATGGTGTAAAAACGTATAATAGACTATATGATAACAAATATTTTTTCTCATGAAAATTATAACTGCACTGTTCTTGAACCTAGGCGATCACTTGAGTCCCATCCTCACTATAAATCAACCTTATATAAAATATGAAAGTACTACAGAACCCCACAAGTGCAAATTAGAGACTTAAGTCAAGAGACCCTAAATAAAATAAATGCATACTTAAATAACACTGACTGGTCTAGTCGCTAAATAAAAAAGTAAATGAACGAGGCCTTCACTGAATTATTTTCAACCATGAGATGGTGTTTTGATGTGAGTTGCCCAATGAAAAATACTATAAAGTCGGCCTAAACATTAAAAACAAAAAATAGATGCTTCACAAATGACGTTGCGTTGATTCACAAACGTCTTCAAGAACTTCACTGGTGAATGAAGAAATCAAATTTATCTGAAATAGAAATTTATAAGCTTATAAACTACAGATTTTTTCATTTCATCTATCTTTGGCATTGAAAAGGTAATTAACTAGCCTGACATAAGACCTGATTGCTACTTCGACATTGTTCTTTCTGCAAAAACTCGCATTATTCTCTATTCTTTTTCCATAGTACGTTAGAGTGACACATTTTCTAGTATCTAATTGTCTGACCTGGTGGTATATTAATGTATGAGAAAATTTAACGCGTTTCATTTCGACTAACTTCTGAATTATGACCGTGTTGTAACCATTACTTTGTCCTTTCTGTACAGTTGTTTTGATTTCTCTATAAGTATAGATTATCGGCCGACAAAGGTTGCGAAAATGCTCTGTGTTACATTGAATTGTATTCTGCTAATTTTTGGTTAAGAGAGTGTGAAGAATCACTTTTGATTTTACTGTCTCAATTTCGGTTTTCATTGTCATATTGTAATTAATGGGATGTTGCGTCTATTATGGGTTCAAGGGGTCAATTACACTGAGGTACATTTGAGGGTATTTGAGGGTTTCGAAAATTTTGTGTTGCGTAGTTGTTTGAGGATGTAAATGCACTAACATTAGTGTACAAGTACAAGTGATACAAAAACAGTTTTTGTGATGACCACTTACCACGCAGTAACGGCAACATTTATTAAACTGTTTCATCTCATCAAAAATATGAAACATAGAAACAACCATTGGTGTACAATGATTTCCATAATAATACACAGATGGATTCAAGATGGAAGAGGGTGCTGAAGTGGGCATTACAGGATCAAATTTCAGGCTCTCAAAACAACTGGTAGGACTCCAACCATCTTCCAAACAAAAGTACATTCTATAGAGATTTGTGCCCAGGAATGCCTTGAAAGGGGCAGCCGAAGGGCAGAAATCTATAAACTACCAGATAGCCAAGCAGCACTAAAACTTCTGAAGTCACACACTGAACTTGTGAGTCTAAGCTATAAACAAACCCTGCGAGACAACTGGCAGCAAACAATCAGGTAATTCTGATGTTAGTGCCAGGCCACAGGGGTATTAAAGACAATGATGAAGCAGACTGCCTTGCCAAAAAAGTGGCAAACACACCACTTGCCGACCCAGAACCCTTCTCTGGACTATCCAAAGCCCACTTAAAAGGTGAGTTTCGATTGTGGGAATTCTATGAAATGAAATCTCACTAGAATGAAGCACTGGGACTCCAATAATTGAAAATGTTTTATAGCATCAAAATGTGTCGAGAATGTGACGTCATATTCGAACGTTTCCCCACTGCAGGACAAAGACAAGAGAAAAGGCTATTGCCAAGGAAAGCTAAACAGCTTCTCAAGTTGGACAAGAAAGACTTGAAATTGGTAACGGGACTATTCACTAGACAATGCCCTTTGAGGTATACCTCAAAAAAATGGGCAAGTCAGAGAGTGATAGTTGCCGCTACTGCGAGAAGTTCGCGGAAACTGCAGAACATCTGCTTTGCGAATGCCCAGCGATCTTCTGCAGGAGGCTTAAATTCCTGGAAGGGGCATTCTTAACGCCCTCCGATATCAGGAACTTTGCTCCCAGAAAACTGATAAACTTCGCACGAAGTCTCAGAATTCCGGGTCTGAAATAGATAAAGGATCACGCACAAAAGAGTTTTCAGGTCGAGGAGCTTGTGAGGCTGCAAAGCCTGCACGACCCCATTACAATAATTATCGTAACGAATATCGATCAGGTAACCGACTTCAACTTGCGATAATTTGAAATATACTGTCATAAAGAGAAGTCTCTTGTTATAATGCTAATCAGGTTAACTTAAACCAGTTAAGACACACGTTCATATAATTTATTTTTATAAAATCTAACAAGAAATCATCACAACGAATTAATGACAATATTTAATATAAACTCACCTTGTGTTTTATCTGGTAGGAAAATAAACATTAGTCGAACACTAAAGTTTTGTCTTGAAAAAAAAACAAGGGGTTCCATTCAAATGTACCAACCATCTCTTGCACCATTTGCTGAATTTTAAAATTTCCATCGGTAGTGATATTAATGATATATGCAGTAGCGAATATAAAATTTCTAGAGAAATAATCAAATCCATTATTATATTGCAGAAAATTTTCTACTATCTAGATTTTTATATTGTTCTGGAATAAAGTAACCATGTCGGGTTATTGAAATGGAAGAAACGTTCTAATCCATCGGATAATGAAGATGAAGAAGGCAGCAGATACATTGTAGCTTCGCTCAAATTTGCTTCGCTGGCTAAAATATTGCGAGGTGCATCTTGGATACCCAAGGATTCAATTTAAATTTTATCAAACGTCTGTTCATCCAACTTCAGCCATTGTTAGAAGATGATTATGATCGAAAACGAATTTTATAATCTTGTTGTCTTCATCAACAGACAAGGTGTTCTTATTCGAAATTCAATGTTTCAAACTGCTTCCTTCGTAATATCAGCATTCCATTTATACGAGACGATCAATCAAATCCACTTCAATTTTCATAGATTAAGATGACTAAAGATCCTGGTGTAGCGACTCATACCTGCAAAACTGTGCTATAAAACGTGAGACATTTGCCAGCTTGATTACGAAAAAGCAAGACTTGTATTGCTTTTTCAGTTCCCCTTTTTGCATTTAATAGTTTATAACAAATTCATGAATGAGTCTTTGCCATTGGTCAGTTTAGCTTAATCGCAATAACAATCAATGTAGAGAATAGAGTGAAACATAACTTGAAATATAAAATTCAATGACAGGCATCACAAAACGAAATATTTTTTATTGACATGCGCAAAGTGTTTTGATTAAAAGAAATAAAAGTTGGTATACAGTACCGAAACGACTTTATCTTGGGTATTAGGTATGATTTAATGGGAGCTCAAAGAGCTGCTATTTATCGAGAGAGAATTACAATACTCCTCGAATAGCTCAAAGAATAATAATAATAATAATCTTTATTTTAAAAAGACATCTCAATATACAAACCTATTTTCAAAATTGGATGGACAAAGTCACAGTCCAACTTCATAGCAATGAAATATGTACGCTTGGAATAATCCAAGCATTCAAAGAAGAAGAATTAAAAAAACAATATTAATTACAAAATACAAAATACTAGATAAATATGATATTATTAATATTAATGTTAATGTGGATAATATATCTTCAAATGACTGGTAAGTCATTTTTTAAATTTTATAATAGATGCACTTTGTTAAGTGGGAGGTTATTCTAGTCCAATAGTCCCTTATGGAATAAGGAAGTCATGGATCGTGTATAGTTCAGACGCGGCACATATAAATTATTATTTACCCTAGTGGGGTCATTATCAATTTGGTGATGAAAAACTATTAATTGATCAAAATATGATGGTGCACTACCAGACAGTATTCTAAAGATGAATACCATCAAGAAGGGGTATAGAATTGTCGTTCGACGTCACCACTCAGAGTCGAGGGGATGATAGGAGGGGAGAACAGCATTGCGCCTTTCTTGATTATGTGATATTATAAGAAAAAATATATCTATATATAAACAAGGAACGTAATTATACAGGGTGTTAATTAAATACGTTGACAAACTTCGACAGGTGATTCTTTGAAAGATTTCAAGACGAAAAGTTCATAGAACATATGTCCCAAACGGCTTGGTTATCGAGGTACAGAGTGATTAAAATATTACAATCCATTCAATAGTGTGCACGAAACAAAATGATCCATCGAAAATTTTGAAGTTAAGTCCAAAAAATCTTGAAAAAAAAATTATTTATCACATCTCGAAAACCAAGCAGTTTGGGACACATGTCTATATGATCTTTTAGTTTTGAAATTTTTCGAAGAATCACCCCTCGAAGTTTGTCACCTTACTTCATCAACCCCCTGCATTATACAGTGTGTTTCACTTCTAATGGAAACACCCTCGTATCTTCCGTAATTTTCAACGTATAGCCATGAAATTTTCAGGATCGATAGATTCACTAGAAATGACTCGCTGCAAAAAAGGTGTCATCCTACGAGATATACACTGCACGAAAACAGCGATGGAACCACCCATTTTTCCTGAAACCTTTATCAGGTGGCAAAATTGGCCAAAACTTCCGTCGGATTCGTGTTTAGGATCCCCGAATTACTGCTACTACACCTAACTCTTGAAAAATTTTCAGTCTTGAAAATTTCAAACTTGTTACACTTCTCATGGAAACGCCCCCGTATCTTTCGTAATTTTTGACGTAGAACCATGAAATTTCCAGGATCGATAGATACACTAGAGATGACCTCTCTGCACGAAAGGGGTCATCATCCGTGAAATATTTGAAAAAAATTGAATTCTTCAGAACTGAAATTTTTTCAGGAGACAAGTGAATTAGTAGTGAATTGGGGATCCTGAACATGAATCCGACGGAATTTTGGGCCAATTTTACTCCTTAATATTACTTTCCGGAAAAATGGGTGGTTTCATCGCTGCTGGCGAGCAGTGTATATCTTTCATGCAGAAAGTTCATCTCTAGTGTATCTATCGATCTTGAGAATTTCATGATATTTCGTCAAAAATTACAGAAGATACGAGGGTGTTTCCATGAGAAGTGAAACACACTGTATACCACATAATCAAGAGGGACGAAATTATATTTTAATAGTAATAATAATAAGCAGGGAAGGCCAACCACCATCCAAGGCCTTGGTGAGTTGCGACACCACTTTCTTGAGCAACCGGTGCAAAACCGGACCGGCAGTCAAGGCGCTGGAGGGAATGCTCATTCCTTCTGATGTCGGCCGTGGGTATACTAGGCTAACCCCCCGGTATACCCTAGTACTCGGTTCAGGATGCACGAGGAAGAGGCCCCCACAACCGACCCCTTGGATTAGGGGTCATAGGCAAGGTGGTGGGGCCCTAAACGATGATTTGCCAAACGATGACGACCGCAATAATAACGGACGCTTTGAGTGGACGGATGAACTAAGAGACAGTCTTCTGCATTGCTATGAGAGCAGTGAGCCCGCCCGAAGAGGATACATGGCGAGAATGCATGCTCCGTGGTGTGAAACACACCCAGAGCATGCTGTCTTTTCCGCACAAAATCTGAGGGATTATGTATCCCAACTCCGGGGTCGAGGCTATGTTAGAGCCCCTCCTCAGCCGGTTAACGCGGTGGCAGAAGTGGCAGATATGCCACGTGTCGACCTGGCTGTAGAGGAGCCCCGTATCATACCACCAACGGAAGCCATCAGAACCCGCAGGGCGCTTCACAACACCAAGCCCCTGAAGCCACAACAACTGGCACGGGTGGATGCGGAGATTCACGATGTCCTTTCAGAAGAGGCTGACATCTGGCAGATCAACTCTGCCGTGTATGATGCAAGGCAAGGGCCCTGTCCCAAGCGGAGAGGAGTGATACCACCCCTCTGATTGGGAGGCATGAGCGACGCATTCACAAGATGGAAGCTAAGATCAAGTCGGCGAAACAACACGCGTCTCGTATCCAGTGTGTGGCGGACTACGTGGCGGCCAATAGACTCTTCACGTCCGCAGTGCGGCAAATTGCCGCAAATTTAAGACGAGCTCACCACACACTAAATCAAGCCGTGCTGTTTACCATCAAACAGCACTTGATAGGATACGAATGCTGGTGGCTGCAAAAAAGTCACTAGTGAGGCGGGCGAGAAGCATCGCGGAAAAAATGAAGTTCCGCGATAAACCTTCTGGCCTGTTCCAAGAGCCTCCACATGTTGTGGATAACCCGCCGGCAGCTGATCGGGTAAAAACCTTCTAGAAGGGCATTCACGAATTTCCGCAGGAAGCTTCGTCAGCCTGAGCTCAATGAACTGCACAATCCGATAACCCCGGAAGAAGTTCGACGGGCACTCAAAGGCTCGAAGAACTTCGCTGCTCCAGGCCCTGATGGCCTAAATAACTATTGGTGGAAAAAATTTACATGTACCCACCACCATCTAGCAAGAGTTTTCAACTCATGCCTAGATGGAGAGCAGCAGATTCCGGATTGGTTTGCCGAGGGGCGAACCGTGCTAATCCCCAACAACGGAGATTTGTCCGACCCGAAGAACTACAGACCGATAACATGCTTGAACGCATGTTATAAGAAGTTTACACGCATCTTATATATGCGAATACTCTCCGCAGTTGAGCCGTTGTATGAACGGATAGAGGGTCAAAGAAGGGGGTTGCTGGCTTCAAGGAGAACCTACTGATCGACAGATGCATCGCGCAGGACTCCGTGCAGTGTAAGCATAAATTTTCCTGGATCGATTATCGCAAGGTATTTGATACAACATCGCATGAACTCATCATGCATTTGCTCAGGTGCCTTGCGGTACCCGATCAAATAGTGAGATGCATTGAACAGCTGATGCCGCTCTGGAGGACTCGCTTTACCATAACATCTGGTCAAGTCAGAGTCCAAACAGAGCAGGTTATCTTTAGAAGGAGCGTGTTTCAGGGAGACCGGATGCATAAGGTCACCTATCTGTTTTACATGGATGACCTTAAACTTTATGCCTCCGGAGAAAAGGATCTTCATCAGTCCTTACGGGTGGTGCAAGAGTACACGAATGCTATCGAAATGGAGTTTGGGATCGACAAATGTGCCACGGTTCATCTCAAAAGAGGACGATGCGAGAAATACGGAGAGGACGTTCAGCTCGTAAACGGAAGCATCCTACATCATCTGGATGCCGGAGAGACGTATACCTACTTAGGGGTGGAAGAGTGCCACACCCAGGAGGTAGCTACTGTTGAAAACTCCCTCCGCGGCAAGTATCATAACAAATTTCGACAGATCTGGTCGTCATAACTGAGGGGGAAGAACAAATTTGCTGAAACTATCATGCTTGCCGTTCCGATTCTACTTAACTCCTTTGGAGTAATGAAATGGACTCAGGAAGAGCTGCGACAACTCGACGTGAAAACTCGCAAAATGATGCATCTTTATAGAAGCTTGTATCCTAAATCGTCCGTTCCACGGTTATATTTCCCCAGACAACGGGGAGGCCGTGGACTTTTGAGTTTGGAGTGTCTACACAACAGAATGGTACTGGATGGAGCCTGTAAAGTCATCTGGAGTTCAGATCCCCTTCTCTGCTTAGTATACGATCACGAAAAAGCAGGAATTGGAGTATTTCTTTCAGCAACCCGTGCAGCCGATGAACTCGGTCTCCTATTCGACACTGAACGGACGAACCGAAACTCTGTCACCGAGTTGGAACCCGTTCAGCAAAAAGCCCACGTGAAAGCTGCGGAGTGTGACAGGCTCCTACAGCCACATAGGGATAAGCCAATACATGGGATCTTCTTCAAGAACATTGAAGACCTTGGCTTATCCAGAAACCTGTCCTTAGCTTTTCTCAGGTCAAGTGGGCTGAAGTCGGAAACCGAGGGGTCCATAATGGCCTGCCAGGATGGTGTCTTCAACACCATGGGTAAAGAGGTTCCTGATACTAGATGCAGAGCGTGTCGTGGGGTAGCTGATATCATAATGCATTTGCTGTCAGCTTGTCCAGCTTTTGCGGTCTCAGCCTATATCCACAGGCATAACGCGGCCTTACGAGTGTTGTACTACCATCTACGACACTCGTACGGTGTAGACGAGACACCGGTGTTGCCTTATGCTCCGAGGGATATTGAGTCCGTTGTGGAAAATGAGAAGTGCCGAATCTATTGGAACTACTCATTCCCCACCCTTAGGCAAATACAAGCCAATAAGCCTGATGTAGTCCTCGGCCATCAAAGTAGGACGATTTTCGTCATTGACTTTTCAGCTCCTGGATAAACGAACATCGTCTGAAAAGAGGAGGAAGGCCGTAATTCTTGGTTCACTCCGCCTTCTCAGGGCACATGACTCTCGGACCCAGTAATCACTCACCCCACGGACGTGGGGAGTGTTTACTGGGGTTAATACATACCAGCGCCCCCTTGGAAGTGTCGGGGCTCCGGAGACAGGGCCTGTCTGGGTAATTCCAAACGGATAAAAAAAAAAATAATAATACACGTTCATAGATTGTGGTAAAAATAAAAAAAGGTATTTTTTGGAGAAAAAGTTCAATTTAGGAGGTGATAGCAAATCACCAGTAAATTGTTCTTCCACTTAATCTTCCCCTCCTGTCACCTCACTCGACTTTTTGTGTGGTGACGTCCAACGACAATTCTATACCCCTACTTTGGCTATTCGATGAGAAATTGTTATGATCTCTCAATATTTAGCACGCTACTATTTACGCTCTCATTAAACCATACTCTAGATTAATTCTTTCCGATATATAATTGTGATCCTTACTATTGTAGATTTGTATACCTAAGATATATTTTTTCCGATACACCATCCAGATTCAGTCGCATGATCGTGTGATAGTTGTGGATAGCGCATCGTTCTCTGAATCTAAAAATCAAAACAATAACAGTTTTACGGACTGATTATAATTACTCGCCAAACAGTAAATAGGACTATTCATCCGAATAAAAAATGTCATCCAAAATTTTCCACTCGTGTCTAGTGTGCTCCGGTATTTCCCTCCTGTAATTCCGGAGAGAATTATGGCTGTGTAATTAAAATGCAGTTGGCTTTGTTCGATTCCGGTTCCGCGATTCCAGGAAATGTTCCAGAAACATTAGAGAATGTTGTCGGGTGGCTGGATTGACTCTTGGTCAGGAATAATCTATGATTCTTCGAGTCGGAAAACTTTGAAATCGGAATCGCAATTTGCGGAAATCCGAATAATGAGAAAACAGAAAGTTTCAATAGATCTCTTTGTAGGAGAGATTGCTTGACGAGTTTTCGCAGCAATTAACATGGATAGCCTGCTTTCATTTTGTCGTACGAATTCATTTTCTTTTATATTGAAGAAATACCCAAATGTTCGAACAGGCGAACTAATTATTTATTTAAAAAAAGATCAATCCCTTATAACGCATAACTGTAATCTGGTTATAATTCCTACCTGTGGTCTTCACGAAGTTTTGATACATTAATGCCGGGCACGAGATTCCGTGAGGATAAAGGAGAGCTAATACTGGGCTATTCAAATTCGAGTCTATGTATGTAGAAGGGTAGTTGAATTGGGGCAAAGTCTAGCTTTTTTAGTTCTGGAGTTATACAGGAAAAACAGATTTTTTTTTAATTTTTCTTTTCATTTAATGGATATTTTTTTAAGTTTTTGGCATTTTCCAATAGCAACTTTTTGTTGACTATCCAAATATATTATTGAAAATCATATAAAAAGTATCTTATGAACTGGGCCACCCTCAACTTTTTATTTTCAAATACGGACCTATATTTTTTATTGCAATTTTTTTCATTGCTTAGAGTCATATTTCACATTCGTTTAGTATTTTCATCTGAACAACAGAGTGGTTTGGAAATATTGAACCATTACCAGCGAAATTTTTTAATTCTATAGTAGCTGAGTTTATTTTTTGATTTGATCTGGTCTAATTTCCTCCAATACTCGGTAGCTTTTTCTCCTGATGAAGCTAATGAAGATTGGCGAAATATTGAGATCAAGAACAAATAAGTTTTATTGGTAAACAGACCGCAAACCTGAGAATTCCCAAGTTGAATTTATATATTATATGTGAAAAAAATATACTTGAGCATTAAAATTTTGTAAAATTATCATCATATATGTGAAATTTATAAATGTGAAAGTCATATATTTGCTATTTCCCCCATTCATTGCACACAGTAATTCTGTAAGCAACTGTTGCATTCCTCTATCCATTCCTGGAACGTGTTTTGTTTTAATGGACGATCTCTGCTGACATTTCAGCAGGTTAATGCCATAAATAACAAAATTAGATGTGGTGTCTCGACGAAAGCGACTAACGACAGCTGGCGCTTGCATTGTTGGTAAACAAGAGCAAACGGAGATAAAAATGGGTAATGGAAATGAACTTTCTTCACCTTTGAAGCTGACTATGAACATGCAGTGCGCAATTTAGATAGTAGTAAATGTTCTATTTATGTAAATCGGTTCATTGGATTAGATAAAGTGGACCTGAATGCGATGAAGTTAAGTTATTTACTAACATACCAGTTGGCGACACACTCTTGAGCATTCAATGAAATTTGGAGTTGGGTGAGAGCAGATGTTTCCTTTACGACCAAACCGGAAACTGCGGAAACGTCAGTAACTAGCTTAGAATTGCCACGATACATGAACACTTGGGTTCAAGTTAATGTATGCTATTTTATGCAACGCCCACACGGTAATTTTTCTCTCCATTATCAAAATAACAAAGTATGATTTAAATTCGCAAAATTTTCAATTAGGTCAAGTGTGCTTGATTATTTTACCAAAGAAAGTGCGAAGAGAATAATTAGATTAATTCGTGTTGTGAATTTTGGTTCGTTCACTTTGTCTTTCGAGAAACAGAAATATTGATTTGGACAACTATTATAGCTTGCTAAGCGATTCCTTGCGCCAACAGAGTCAGTTCGAAAAATAATTACCTAAAACTATTTCTCTCAACTTGAACAAGACCAAATTGCTTTGAAACACCACGAGTCGGTTAGGACGAGTGGTTTGGCTGGTTTAGACTGGTAGAATATTTGTGTGAAGCTAATTTGCGGTGAAACACTTATCATGAAATGTTTTCCTGCCACGGGTATGAACGATAAAAGAACAACTTCAGCGGAACTGTAGTGAACAAAAAGCCGGTACTATTAGTCGGACTTACAGAAATAAAGGAAAAAATATAAATTTTGACACATGTCAATATTTTGAAAGAAAAAAAAAAAAGAAAACTTATCAAAACTTACGCTTACCCCGATTCTTCGCGCCTCTCTCATTCCTGATGAGAACTTCGTGGTCGTCTTCCTCCCAAACTTCACCTTCCGCCGCAGCCAAACTTATCACTACCA
Organism: Chrysolina americana; assembly: GCA_958502065.1. Lineage (NCBI taxonomy): Eukaryota > Metazoa > Arthropoda > Insecta > Coleoptera > Chrysomelidae > Chrysolina > Chrysolina americana. The sequence continues at coordinate 48,567,015 of OY293416.1, forward strand.
TGGCCAACATGCACAACGCTACCCACTTCATCTGAAAGAAAAATAAATATAGGAACAGAACTTTTTTTCAGATTGAGAGATGGACTATTATTTCCGAATCGGGGTGTAAAAGATCACTATCTATTTTGAGAGTGATAGTTAATATCATAAATGAAGAACAGTTTAAAGACAAGATCAAGGTCTTCAAAATTTTGGACATGTAGTGGTGATTTTTCCGTAAGAGGAGCTAGGTCAGTTCTCCGGATAGCCTGCCACCCTTTCGGAATACGGGCTTTTTTTTTATCGAAACCCCTTCAGGGGAACCAATCCCACCTACCGCACTCCCTTAAATTAGCGGGTCAAGTTTCATTCATTTTATTTCCAATTTACCACATTTTGTTCATTTTCAAATCTAATTGGTTCTGATTCGTGCAAGTGTGCTTTCTGTTTCGAGGGGGCCTTTGCTCATAATGGTGCCGTTTTTTCCCTCGTCCTCGTATATTATATTATTGCCCCAGGTATTTATGTGTTTTAGTGTATCTCCATCCAATTTTTTTCTGCCTGTAAAAGTTGGTGAATATGTCATGGTTTTGTCTTCGTGTGTTCTTTGTGTATGTTTAATAGTGATATTTGGTCCCTGATCGTGTATTTTTTTATTTTGATGGTGATTTTATCTGTTGAGTTGATGTTTTCTATGCGTATTACTGCTCTTGTCGAGTCGATATATATTGTTGTGTGTCCATCTAGAATGTGATGTTTGTTATTGCCTCGTTTTCTGTTTGGTTTCTGTCATTGTCGTTCGGTGCGCGCCCACCAAATACCTCCCACATTAAGTTCTTCCTGGATATTTTGCTACACCAAAGCGGGACTAATCCCACCAGCATATGCAGGGCATCGGTTGTGGCTGCTCTGTAGACTTTTGTGATGTCAAGGAGAAATAGGCGTTCTATGGCTCTGAGATGTCTTAAAATGCTTATGTTTTGTTCTTTGGCCCAATACATGTGCCGCTCAGAATACCGAAGGTTTCACTGCTCAGATGTAATTTTTGGTATTTCTTTATCTTCTCCACTTTTTCTGCCGGCCACCACGACAGCCTGTTTGATATGTCCTGTGTTTTTGTTCTGACAGTTTTGATATGTTCCACCAGGAGCAATTTATTGTCTATTGTCAGTGCTAGGCATTTCATGTTGTCTCTGTTGCTTGTCGTTTAGCCGTCAATTTGCATATTTTGTGTTGTCATGTCCGTTATGCTTGTAATGTACATTGTTTTTTGTTGTTGTTTTGTATTTTTCAGTTTGTTTCTTGCCGCCCAGAAGTTGCATTTGTTCCAGATCTTCTCCTTCTTTTTCTATTCGACTCCAGGTGCTTGCCGCTATTACAATGACCTGGTCGTCCGCGAACGCCTGAACGGCACTCATCTCGTCTTCATCTGTTGAGGTGCTCACAGCTCCGAACTAGTCCTCCATAACAATTCGGCTGCTCCGTTCCAAAACACAGTATCCAATATTTTTTCAGAAAATTAAGTTTCAACATTTTTGTACTGTGTTTAGGCGCATCTTTCAACCCAACCTGTTTGTTGATAGCTGTACTAATTTCAGAGATATGACATACCCCTAACCTAGTATGTGCAACCCCTTCAAAGCCAAACAAAAACACTAAAACTCGTTTTTCTCCCGATTTTGTTTTTTTCACACACTGGGGTTTGAAATGGAGCAGCCGTATTGTCCACAATATGGGGCCCAGGCTCGAGCCCTGTGGGCACCCACGTTCTGTTTGCCGAGTCACTTGTCCGCATGCCACTTTCCTTCCTTTGAGAAAGTCCGTGCACAAGCGGTTCAAGTTTTCCGTTGTCTGTCGTATCGTCAAGAGTTTTTGTAATTTTGGTGTCCACACTTCGAGTTGAAAGCATTAAATTTGTAATGTCTAGTGTGACAATTTGTGTATGTAGTTTTCTGATTTTGATCGTTTGTATTGACCTTAGTAGTTGTTGTATAGGGTTTGTCATGTATTCCTTGTCTTCCTGAAACCGAACTATAACTTTTATCAATTTTGCCATGCGCCTCTAGGAAGAAGGTGAGTCTCCTGGCGATGAGCTTTTCCAGTAGCTTACCTAGTGTCGACAACAGCAAGATGGTTCTCTGCAATTTTCCTATTTTCCTGTTTTCGCCTGTTTCCACCTGTACGGGAACTTTCCTCCTCGTAGTGCCGAATTGTATATCCCCAGCAGGTAGACCTCAATTGTTTTTACGATATATTCAGTGGACTCGTTCGGGATTCCATCCTCCGCTGCCGCTTTGTTGGGCCTCAAGTCTTCTGCCAGCTTAATTCACAAGCTCCTCCAGTGTAAAGTCTGCATCGCCTTCGGTGAGTCTTCGTTTTGCTTTCAAGTCTGTCAGTATTTCTGTGTGTATTCTCTCATTGTTCATTTTTGTAGGAAAACATTGTTTGATTGATTGTTAGTGTATTTCCCATTCTGTTCCTGTCCAGGTTCCATCTGCTTTTCGTATGGTCGTCATTTGGTTTTGACCTTTCTTTCTTCTCCTCAGTATATTGTTAGCAAGACCCCACGGATAGTTTTGTGTATTTTCTTTCAGTTTGTTTAATTATGTTTTGATATGTCTGTTTCGTGGCTTCGTACTTTCGTTTTTTATTTTCATTTTGTCTGTCCTATTGCCAATCTTTCCTGTGTCTGTTTGTGTTGCTTCTTTGTTTTATTTTCAATTCTTCAGTCTATCAGATTTAGTTTTGTCTATTTGTAGTTTTTTTTTTATCCGCACATGCGTTGATATCTAGTGAATCTGGTGGACTGAAGTCGCTGTGTAATATATTTTTGAAACTGCCACAATCCGCATTTTAACTCCGTATGTTTGTTTGTTTTGTCATATCTGCTTCTCGTGTCCTATCTAGTACGTAATACATCAATTAGTGTTTCCTCATCTATGACTGTCCATCTTTTTACAGCTGTAAGTAAATATATCAAAAGAGCCCTCAAAAATCGACTAACAAAGTTTATTGAAAAATACAACATTATATCGGACCACCAATTCGGCTTTAAAGAGGGAGTGTCTACAAATGATACGTTCGCTTCTCTTACAAGAACCCTTTACGAGAATATAGACGACAGTAGGCCCACTCTGTGTGTGTTTTTGGATCTTGCTAAGGCTTTTGACACTGTGAGCCACTCAAAGCTGTTGGAGGTATTGGCGGATGCAGGCATACGCGGGAAGTGTCTTGACCTGATGGAAAGCTATATTTCTCACCGTGTGCAGTCAGTTAAAATAGGTGACCACATAAGTGCGCAGCAGGACGTGTCATATGGAGTGCCGCAAGGAACCGTGATGGGACCAATATTATTCTCTCTCTATATTAACAGCTTACTGAATCTCAAAACGAAAGAAAAAATTTATAGTTTTGCAGATGACACCGCAATTGTGCATTCAGCTAAATCATGGGAAGAACTCAAAAATAAAAAACGAAAATGACATGACATCAATCGTGAATTGGTTTAATCATATGCAACTCACCATCAATTACGATAAAACATTTTATATGCCTTTTGCAAGTTATACATCATCCTTACCTTATTACCAAACATTGACAATAGACAATCAGGGGGTAATGATTGATGTTAGAACTGCAGAACATATCAAATACCTAGGCATAACGATTGATAATCACCTACGATGGGACAAACATATCACGAATATCACGAAAGCTCTGAGGTATATGCTATTTAAGTTCAAACACATCAGAACCTTCCTAGATCTGACCCACTTGAGAACTGTCTACTATACGCTTGTCGAATCACGCATTAATTATGCCATCCTCAATTGGGGAGGTATTCTACGCTCCCATGTGAAAAAACTTGAGGTACTACAAAAAAAAATTCTTAAAATTATGCTACATAAAGAGACTACTTATCCTACAACCGCACTTTTTAGAGACGCAAATGTTCTGAATATTGGAAAACTATATACATCATTATATAAAAATAAAAACATCATACCAAAAATCGAACATAATTACCCAACGAGATTGAAACGTAATGAATATGTCAAGATAAACAAGGCAAAAAAAACTGTGGGTCGAAGATGTTTCACCAATTTTGCTGGCAGGGTCTTCAACTTCTTACCTGATATGTACAAAACATACATCCACTCTATTAATTCCATTTCACTCCATAAAAAATATTCAAAACTTACCTACTGAATGTAGATCTTGATGCTATTGACAACCTAATCGAAACCCTATAAGTTTGTATAATCCATTTTTCTTTACATAAGCGTAGGTACTATAATGTCATTTTTATGTTACTAAGTATTGTATAACCATAATATAGTGATAAAGCTAATAAACCACAACTTTTTATGCGAAACAAGTACAATATAGCACTTAGCGTTTGTCAACTTTATTCAATCATGTTAGTATTTTTTAAAGCTGAGTTATTTGTAATTCCCATGAATAAAGATTATTATTTTTTTTATCCGTGGGGTAAGTGATTACTGGGTCCGAGAATCATGTGCCCTGAGTAGGCGGAGTGAACCAAGAATTACGGCCTTCTGCATTCGCCCGGCTAGGATTTGTGCCATGTCACGGCAAGCCGGTATGATTTTTAAGTTTGAGAGCAGTGTGTCCATCATTCCACCAAGGACCCCTATTATCAGAACCACCATCTTGACAGAATGGTTTGGGTAAAGCCTGCGGAGTTCAAAGAGAAGATCTCGATATTTAGTACGTTTTTCCTCCTCTTTTCGGACGATGTTCGTTTCACCAGGAGATGAAAACTCAATGATGAAAATCGTCCTACTTTGATGGTCGAGGAGTACTACATCAGGCTTATTGGCTTGTATTTGCCTGAGGGTGGGGAATGAATAGTTCCAATAGATTCGGCACTTCTCATTCTCCACCTCGGACTCAATATCCCCCGGAGCATAAGGCAACACCGGTGTCTCGTCTACACCGTACGAGTGTCGTAGATGGTAGTACAACACTCGTAAGTAAGGTCGCGTTATGTCTGTGGATATAGGCTGAGACCGCATAAGCTGGACAAGCTGACAGCAGATGCATTATGGTCTCATTATTATTATTATATGTTCTGTCATTCTCTATGATGTACTCATGAGTTACCGCTAGTACATTAATTCTTCACCACTGTTGTCTGTCTCTCTTCCCCCATTTTGTGTTTTTAGCATTGATGTCGCCCGCTATTAGGCTTTTTTTTTGACTTTACCAACTTTGTCTATTATTATGTCATATTATATTCGTGAGTTAGTTTAGTTGTGTTATATTCCTTAACTTTTTGTCCACTACTATTTCTGTCTTTGAGTTTTCGTTTTGCCTATATAGTTGGTGTGTATTTGTGTGCGTTGTTCGTTCACATATTTCTTGTTTATGGCTATGCTAATGTTTTTGTCCTTTATTGTTTGTAATAGCTGATCCGTGACTGCCTTATCTTTACCTATATCAATTTGAGCCCTTATGAGTCCCATTTCATTATTTGTTTTAACTAATTCTGAAGTTCGTATACCCTCTCGTCAATTGCAGCTTTCTCGCATAAATCGGGCAGTTTGTGTCTCTTGTTTCCTGTGCCCTGGGTTGTAATTTTGTGGCCTCGTAATTTGTGCAATTCATTTGCCTGTAGCAGTCCTGTCCCGGATATCATCATCCGCATCTATAGCACCTGTCCTGGTCCCTTCGCCACGCCAAATTTACAGCATTTGTAGCACACAACAAGTAATCCTCCGCTCTAACTGCTAGTAGGAAAATGCTGATTTCTTCCATAGTCATTATGGATATGAAAATTACTCGGGTAATGCCGGCGCCGGATATCACTGCTAGTTTTGTTGATCATAAAAGTTAAAATGGATTTTTATATCATCATATGAAACGAGTTCGAAATTTTAGAATATAACGATTGCCATCTTCATTTCCGGCCCATTAGACTCTTCATTTTCAAGACTGATAATTGTCATTCTGTAGGAACGTATAGGAGCAAATCGACAGTGGACGGTCGACTTGAAAGAGGATGTACCCCTTTTGACACATAAATTTCCACACCCTTTTCCAACTCTAACATCTGACGATCGAATCAATACACCTGGTCGGTGTCTGCTTCCGTTTGTTCTTTAATTAAAAACAGGCTAGGCTAGCAGTTAATCTGACTTTGAGAGCTACCGAACGGCTACGGCCCGCAGTACAAATTAACGATGTCGCTTTATAAATCTGCAGACTGGCTGACAGGAAATCAGATAAGCGAAAGGTTCATCTCTTATCTTTCAGTCTCTCACTGACTTGGCGAATCGTACAGTAATCGTTTTTTTAGGATTAACAGCGGATGTAGCCGATAGATTGATGCTCTTTTCAGAGGTATTGTTCGGATCGCTTTATTGCAAAAAATAACGACGTTTCAAGTTTTACCATACGAAATGTTTTTGTTTGAAATTGGATAAATTCGAGAAATGACATATATTTTGTCGACAATGTCGAAGTACACTAAACATCTACTTTCCTGGCTGATACCACGATGGATATTGAACTGCACTACATCTGACAGATATCTGTGTAAGGTTCTGTACAGATGGCGCTGTGACCGACCTAGTGTAGGTCGCGGCTTTATGAGGAAATATTAGTCAAACAATTGATTATCAGCCATTGGGCAGGACTTTAATGTTGTCCAAATTACCCTAGCACTGACGAGAGGTAAAACCTCGACATATGTCATGTCTGCAGGTGGTCATTTCCAGCCAAATGGAGAATAATCTACTGTTTGATTACTAAATGAGCACTTGCAATTGAATCTTGGAAAAATTTTGCATTATATCTGATAGATAGATAAATTTACGCTTTACTGTCTGAAGGAATACCTTATTCACAGCTTTGTTAGGACACAAACACACGTATCTTCATATGAGTACAGAAATACATATAAAAATATATAACATACACACAATAAAATATCTTGTCAGTCATAAATTGAAGCAAAATTTGTGAAAACATGAAAATAAATGGAATATAATAAGTCACATTCATAAAATACATGATAAGATAATTATAATAATTTAATAATTCGCTAACTGCTGCCACTCGAATTGAGTGATTTTTAATTTTGACACGGTTGACATCTATGCGATGTGCTGCTATGTGATTTAGTCCATTTGGAAATTTTATTAATTTCAATAGGCACATTCTTTTATCAACCTTTAGAATTTTTCTTCTTTCAAAAAAGATTTGGTGTAAGATACTCTCTCCAATGTTATGAAAGTGTTTCGTTTTCCATCAACTTATTTACAAATCTATCATCACCCCCAGAAACTTGGACTGTTTCTGATACTCGATAATCTTATCTTCATTGAGATGTATGGCATCTAGATCGCATCGAAAACTGATTATGCACCAGTTTTGCATTTTCTCAATAACAAGACATATATTGCTTTGTAAGTAATTTTTATTTTTGCTGTGCCATAATATTGTTAGGTGTCATCTGCGAATAAAGTAATTTTTTTTCGAATATCTACAGTTATTAGGTCATTTACGTAGAGAACAAAAAGTATTGGGCCAAGTACTGGTCCTTGTGGAACTCCGCAGTTTATTCTGGATACAAATGAAAAATATGTTGTATTGACATTTTGTTTCCTCCGCCACTCAAGTAAGATTGCAACCATTTAAGTAAAGTTCCATTTTACACCATAGTGAAACAGTTTCCGCATCAAGGTTGACACAGTCGAAGGCTTTAGCTAAACCACAGAATACTGCTGCGACTACTTCACGTCCATTCTTTGAGGTATAACTTCGTTTAGAAATGAAGATATAGCATCGTGGGTATTTTTTGCTTGGAATCCGAACTAAACATTACTTATTAGATTGTTCGCTTCCAAGAATTCGTCCAGTTGCTTTTTCGATCAGTTAATCAGTTCTGCTTATGTGAAAATGAGAGAAATCGGATGAAAATTTGAGGGATCTTTCACCCTTGTGTGGTGAAATTACCACTGACGACATTAAGAAGTTGGGAAATATTCCACTATCGAATGATACGTTTATAACGGTTGCTAGGACATGTAGAGCTGTAACAGGTACATTTTCAAATATTCAAATCGATATTTCATCAATCCTAGAGGTATTTTTATTTTTGATAGTTCCATAGATCTCTATTAATTCACGAGCATCTGTTTTAATCATTTCAAAATTCTCAGCAGGGTACTTACATATATTATCAAAATATATAAGTGGGTCGTTTGCAGATTGTAAGTAGCTTTTAAATTTTTCTCCTATCGTAATGTTCGTTAAGCTGGAAATCACACTGATCGACCAGGATCGACCGTCCGCGTCCGTCCAGCAACGACCAAAATTTGAAAGGGATGAATAAAAAATTTCAAATCGACCGAAATTTTCAGCAGATTGGAATTTCAAACATGGTCTTTGAAAACCAGTCTAGGATGATCATTCAGTGTGAGTTATCCGATAAGAATACACGGAAATGATGGTCGTAGTAGAACGATCGCGGACGGTTCAACTACGACCAAAATTTCCAAAACGTGTATTCTTATCGGATAACTCACACTGAATTATCGTCTTCAACCGGCTTTCGAATACCATGTTTGAAATTACAATATGCTGAAAGTTTTGGTCGATCAGTGTGAGTTTGAAAGTTTTTATTGATCCCTTTCAATTTTTGGTCGTTGCTGGACGGTCGATGATAGTCGGTCAGTGTGATTCCTAGCTTAGTGTGCCTAAGTGTATTCGGTGAAATTCCTATATCTAATTTGGGTTTTGTTTGTTCACCTCTGACTTCGTGAATCATAGACCATGTCTCTTTTGATTTATTTTCTGCTTGCGATATCCTTCTGTTAAAGTTGCTACGTATTGCAAAGTCAATTACTCGTCTGTAAATAATATGATAGTTATTGACGTAATTATGAAAACATTGTTCGTTTGTAAATTTACGTATAAAGTTCAGTAATCGCAAGTTTTTTGAAGGGACTTTGATACCTTTCATCAGATGTAGTTCGATGGGTAGTTTGACATTGTCGATTTCATTCGTTGCATTCAATTGATACTCCCCGGCAAACTCTTCGAACTTTATTCGAGTTTATATATTTTGTAACTCAGAAAAAAAAAACTCCCTACTTCGAAATTCATATGGAGTACATTGTCCAAATGAGATAACAATTTACTTAGGTAACGGTTGTAAGAGACAAGCACGATACTCGTTTCTGGCTACAGGATCTACAGTATCACAATAACAGACGAAATCTACGGAAAGAAGAAGTGACGAGGAAAGTTGAAACGACCTTAACTAAAATCAGACGCTGGCATTTAGATTCAATGTGGCTGACTGAAGTTAGCTTCAGATTTAAATCTGCGCTTCCGCCAATTCGTAGTTGAGCAGTGTTCAGTCAGAATATACGATGTTTTGACAGTCATGATTCTTTCAATATAATAGTTATTTATAGAACGAGCTAATAAGACATGGAATGCAATAGAAAATTTCATCCACAGCTGATATGTTAAAAATACGAATAATGTTTCTAATTTAAGGGCTTCTTTGACGTTAATGATAGTTGCTGAGAATGTTATAATAAAGAGAAGAAACCCCTAAAATTAAGAAAATAATTTGTGTTTACAACATATCAGCTGTGGATAAAATTTTCTACTGCATTTCATATCTTATTTTCCACTGCATCAAGACAAGTAGAATTCGGCACATAATTTTTATTGGTGGCACATCCTCATCAGCAAATGACGTCTCCATAGCCCAGAAAAGGGTACTGATGAGTATGACAGAAATGAAATACCTAAAAACATACGTGGATATATTCAGAAAATATAAAGTTTTAACTGTCACTTCCCCATATATTATGGATACATATGTATGTATATCTTCAAAAATATGAAAGATTCCAAAGTAAGAAAAGTTCATAATGTCAATGAGTACCAGAGAAATAACTGACTTTTTTGTACCATACGGTAAAACTAACAAATGATCCAATTCTCCAAAGAAGAAGCAGGACCGAAATTATTCAAAGTACCTACCTGATGAAATAAAAAAATGTAAATTGGAGTCTTCATTTAAGAGTCGCTTGAAATTTTATTGGCTGTTATATAATATGAACATGTTCCAGTCGTAATGGAAGATCTAAAGCGGAGAGAGCTGCCTTGATGCTATGGTCCAAATATTTCTATGATCCTATTGCAGTAAATGCATACTAGCTTATTGATTTAGTCCTCAGAAGTTGCCGAAGTTGAGAGGAGTTATGATTATCAGTATTTCCCTGAGAATGAATCTCACTTTCGTCAAGTTGAATGAAACAACAGATCAGCAACAACACTGTCCTCAAGAGATACCTTGCTTTCATGAGCATCAGGAACCAAATTTTGATCTGTTGAATAAAATTACTATTAGTTTCCCTATTTTCAGATCTGATACTGATGGAGTAGATACGTTGTTTATCATGAATTTGTATACACACTGGCAAACTTAGGTTGATGAGCTCCGAAAATTGAGTAAAACGCATATTCATAGGTCTCTGCGGTATATATTCTTGCTTTGAAGGAACATTTGACTTCCTGGACAGCCCCTATACAAAATCATGTGAGCGACGATGTTAATTTCCCACTGAATACACCAGTCCATCATACCGCCAGTTAAACTCAACGAGATGTTATCTGGTATGTTAACAAACTGTCGAGTTTAACGTTTACAATGAAGTAACCTGATTTTCCATTCAGAATAATGTTCGGGAATGGTGTATCGTAGGATTAGTCGATCTATAGATGTGAATTTTTATCGAATCAGAAAAGAGTAGGTGTTCCAGTGCTCTATACAACTATGCAACAATCAAAATATACCTAGAAAACTTAAGGAGTCACCGTTCACAATTTTATGTGCGTAAATATTCTAGAAAATATACTGATTTGAATGTTCTCATACAGACTAATTCGAGTAATGGGATCATTTCATATGATGTGTAATCACTTTTAGCTATATGAACATATACCTTTAAAAAAGTAAACAAATACGTGAATTATAAGATTACAAAGTTTTACTCGTCTTGGGTTTCGATTCTTGTCAGTGACAAACTAATACGCTTTCTGTAAAGCACTCCCTGATAAGTTCCTCTTCTTCTTAAGACGAGGTGTTCATACTCTTGAACAAGAAGAAGAGAGCAAATGAAGTCCGTGGCTCACGGTCAAATAGTTTGATCAAAGTTTCTTGAAGTATATTTCTCAAATATTTCTTACAATTGGAAACAATACAATGGAAATGACGTTACTTCAAGGCAGGTTGATCAATTTGACTGTGAGCCACGGTGTTTATAGGTCCTCGAAAAGCGGCATTGCCAAAGGCATTGACCGTTCAGAAATTATTATTTTTTTACGGACAAATTGAAACTTAACACGTCATTAAATGTTTATATTAATTTTCTGTTTCAGACGTTATTTTCCTACTTCTTTTTATCATGTTATGGAAAATTCAGAAATAAAAAATCAACATTCGACAACACATCAACAGTAAGAGTTGTTGAATAAATACCTGAGATGTATGTGAAGGTCACACTTAAGCTCTCGGGTTTTCATCAGATTCAAAAAAATGTCTCCTTAAATCAATATAAAGTACAGTCGAAATTTAAATGCAATCAAAATAGTCAACTAATTATCAAGGTCTTGTTATATTACCCTTGATGAATTGGGCTCTGGCTGAATGTAGCAAAAATTAGGCTCATGAATTTTGGCATGAGAGAGATCAAAATGAGAAAGCGGTTTGCAAGGTTCACCAAAGAGGCTTTAGAAAATATAAATTTCAAAAAAATTGGAGAAATAGAACTCTCAGAACCAATAAGTATACTATCATCACAAATCAGGCAAACAAGACTATATTTTTATAACCATAAATATTTCTAAAAACTAGAGGCCAAACTCCACGAAAAGAAGGTTTTTTCCAGATTATAGTTCTGTTCCTGCTGTTTTCATGGCTAATCTACCCCTACTTCCTTTCAACTATATCCTCAATTCGTTAAGGAAATGAATGACAGGGGGGCAAAACATACAAAAAAGGCAATGAATCCAACCAAGAAAAGAGAGACAGTTTTCCTGAAATGAATTGTTTCTTTTCAAGAAGTTTATAATGATGGTGGAAAAAAGACCCAAACAAATGGCGAGTGACGAATTGCATTCAGTTGATAGGTGACATGATTTTAAATGCTAAGAGGCAGATGATAGATGGTAAGTGATATATAATAGGTGACAGATTATAAAACAAATATAACCAAATTAATAACATATATGACAAGTGAGTTGGGGAGGTGGGGGTCATGTGATAACTTGGTACGTTCTGATTTGTTAATGCTTCGTGGGGGCGGGGCTGAAAGTGGGAGGGGTGGGGGTAAGCTCAAGTACCGCAATAGCTACTGTCGACTGCCGTTAAAAGCTTAATGCAGTCCTTGTTCACTATCATTCTCAAGTTGATTCGAGCCATAATTACACCTAGGCCGACACCAGAATGGACTGATTAAAAGTTGATTATAGTTGTGTTATGAGAACCACATCAAATGACTCGGATAAGTTGAAACCTCTGGACACACACCAAACTAATTATTTATTGAAGAGAAAAGTTCCGTAGATTGAAAGATGGATTAATCAGTTTTTATCAAGTTGTTTTTAGCTCTATTGAGGATGTGGTGATCGGTAAAACATTTTTTCCAATAAAAGTATCATAATACATGTCACCAGAATAATGAATACCTGTCAAGTCAATAAATTATCAAAAGAAAAATGCTATTTATGTCTTATATCTCACAAGAGTTATATTCGTAATAGAGTTCACGGTCCTAGACATTATCAAGCGCAACACAGTTTGTGTAAATTGTATCAAGCTACACATTTCTATTACTTCAGAGTCTCGGTTAAAAAAGACACCAGGTTCATTTCAATCGATTTATCACGACGAAAGCCATGTTGAGACTCTGAAATATGGTTTTACACATGCCAGAACGATAGAAAATAGCCAAAATATATTCGAAGAGCTTTGCGGTATACCACTAAGAATAGCAATATGTAATTTGTTCCCATTGAGGTAATCTAGTCGACTTTTTCAATACGTTCTGTTTTTTCTGTTCAATTTGAACTATCTTAGAATTATGGCATTCCTGTATAGAAAAACTAATTCTCTAAGAAAATTGGACATATTTTCTGTCAAGGAAAAGGAAAATATACTGTTGAGATTTATCTTTTCCAGAATTTAGACTAATATTTACGATTGTAATTCTCATGACCCCGAACAACGTCTAAATTACTTCACACCCGAAAAAATCCAACTCCAAGTTCTGTTTCCGATCCTCCGTGACATGGGCCGCAAGTTGTGACTTCAACCGGCAGATGTGGATAGCCAACTGGAATTGGATAGCTCGACACTGTAAATGCCTGCGCCAGAAATTTCGCCGGAAAACTCACAATACTCTCATCCATAGTATTTGACGTATACGTTTAATCTTCCGCTTTCGCCAAAATTTCATTTCATGGAATTGGCTTAGGGATTTATATTGGGGTGTGTGATAGAGATTATAACAGAGTTGACGGAAATAATGGATGGTAGTAACATCAAATATTGTGTGCTCGGTTTCAACAAGTTGAATTGTAGAACAAATACCCTTTGAAGTAATGTGAAAATATTGATAAAGACTGGTAGCCATTTATTCTACATGACACTCGTTGGGTGTACCCAAAGGCATAGCCTGTGCGGGTAGAGGACGGCTATTATTATTATTTTATATCATTTTGTACTGTATATTGGATACTGATTGAATCATGAACTGGAAGTTACAAATCTACTTCGACCAGCTAGCCGTTAGGTCATTTGAATGATATTCTTTAACTCCTCTTCCATCATCAGGCACTTTTTCGATATAGGCGAAAGTGACATTCATTGCTCTGAGCTATTGAATACTATTACTTTCAATTTGTTGTATATGTCAGTAATGGATTCTCTGAAACAGTTTCAAAATGGAACATATTTATTCAAGGTGTCCCTGGACTTCCTCTTTTTCTATCGGGAATGTATGGATGGGATCAAAATATCACCAGTAGGTACTTCATATAACTTTTTTCCTGAAATCCTTCGTTACCAACTCACGATGCCTTGAAGTTACAAAATGAAAAATGTTTTTCTTTGATAACTTTACAAGTGAATATTCAAAATCATCCAAATTACGGTGATCGACTCAACAAATGAATTCTTTCGATGAGGTTTCATGCATAATTCAGTTGTTTTGCTACAAAGTCAGGAACGGGACTGCACCCAATGGTCCACACCCTGAAACTCTGAAATGACAGATATTTTTCAACAAAATAAGGTTGCCTGGACCATTTTCTGCATAAAAGTACTCGTGTGGAAAGTCGATCGGAGCAACGATTTTTGATAAAAATACAATTTTGTACGAACATATTTATTTGTTATTTTTTTCATTTTTATAGAAATAGTAGGTAAAATCTTCATAGCAAATTGTTATAATGCAAACACGTTTAGTAAACAAAAATCATGCCGTAAATATTGATCGCAAGCCTCAACAGCAAGCATGAATGAAAAATCCGCTACAAAAACTGCTATGACCTCCTACTCTTCCTATACATTTTTTCAGTCTGCGAAGACATCCTCTCTTAATTGAAATAGCATTTCAGGATCGTTTCGTATGGCTTCACAATGTAAATGTTACTGGCACCTCTTGTGTGATTATGAGTAGCGTACAAGGATTCAAATCCGGAGACCACGATGACCATGAATATGGCCCACCTCTGCCAATTATTCATCACCAGTATCAGAGTCCTATTTTCCGATGCCACCAAGACACTCATCAGGTTGGACTCTCGTCTCTCAATTGTATCAACGCTTACTGAAAGAGTCGAAAGACAACCTCCAGCGGAGCCGTGTCCCACATGGGAAGAGGGTTCCGACACGGAAACTATCCTCAACTCGGGGGACAAGACCCTGACGAAAGTTTAGGTCTGGTCTGGAACGGGGTGGTCAAGGCAAGTAGAAGGAAATATGGACTTGTCTACCAAATCACGGTCTCTTCTTCCTGTTTCTCCGGACCTCTGAAACTTCTGCAAGTCAACATCAAATACGGAAGAGTCTTCTCCTCTTCAATTGCCATCTTTGAGGTCATAAGATAGAAAAAAATTCTCACCCTCAAATAATATGAATGCATAAGTTGAATCTGAACTTAAGTGAAATGCGTGATTTATCTACCGGTGTCAAAATCACTGACACATTCTTCCCAAGAAAACAAACTTTCTATTTAATACACTGAAAATTATCTTTATTCCCAGGTTACATCATTCTGCAGTAATTTATTTGAAATTTTCCATTTTTGTGTCCTGCAAGATCTTGAGCTTCTGTCTCACTGAATTACTGTAATATCAGAAGCGAAGTCTATTATTTAATGAGGAGAAATATATTCTTTGAATGTACATGCCTTCTGTGCCGCCGGAAATTTCTATTCAGATGGGAATAGCTTCTCGGAAGGAAGAGTTTAATGGAATTGAAAAATTTATAATTGGAGAAAGGGCAGAACTGGATAAAAAAAATCAATGCAGGCAGTTTTTCTTGCGAGGAGATTTCATTCGTAAAATTTTATTTGATTTCGTACAATTGATTTTCAGAAATTGACAATCACCTAATTAAAAATTGAAGAACATTTCTCTCTAGAATAATTAGTACCTAGTGCAAATCTGAACATTTTTTAGCAGAATGACAATTTCTTTATTGTGATCGGCACAAACTTCTATACCGTATGGATTAGAAATGGTGTTGAGAAAGAGATCGAATGAACTAAAAGGTGCGAGTTCTCAAGATAAAACCAGCCGTGTTTTAAACGTTGTTGTTAGGTGTCCTCTACCAACCTGATTATTTGTATGTCTCTCATTTCGGTTTCGCCGCATATTTCTTCTAAAGCACACCACAGATTTTGATACGGTTTTCACCGTCATTTAAAATTTTGACGGGAGGTTAATACGTTCTAATAAGGCCTATATATACGTAAAGTGGTTTCAAAATCCGCCCATACGTACCAGAAGAAAAAGAAGAATACTTGCTTCTGTTTTTTTAGTATCGCAATCCATTTTGTTTGTTATCACCAAAAATGCTGGTGAGAGTAGAAACATTTTACTATTTTGCGCCATACCCTGTACATAACTTAGTAAGATCAGAATATTCAAGATGAAGAAGTTCTATTCCAAACGATAAAAAATATTGTTTATTCGTTGAAGATTTCAAATTTGCATGTCAATGTTTTTAAAAATAGCCACGTTGCGGATTATAAATCAGGTAACTGCATTACTAAACCAATTTTTGATTATTCGCATTCAGGACAACCATTGTCTCAAAGGAAGAAGGTTTTTCATGACCGTTTCGTTTGCCAACTTTGTTGACGAAACACACGTCGAGTGAAATTGACGTAATTTTGGTGTTCGCATAGTGCCGTATGTTTTGAAATTGAAAATATAACGTCATGGTCGGGCTGAAAATCGAGTCTGTTGCTGGAAATGTTGTGTTCAATCTTGTGGAAATGTATAAGATCATACAAAAAAAAACATTTCACATTTGTCTCCTTTCTACTGATACTAAAAATAGTGAGAATAATGAAGCTTGTACCAGACCTGAAGGAAATTGTGCAGGAGTGTCCTATATTGAAACCCTTTGTGAATCCGGATACTGTTATTTCCCTGAAGTTGATGATCCATACGTTCGGTATGATACGGGCTATCTTCCTCTACATAACCGATAGTATTACTTTTTTCAATAATAATTCCCAACAGAAAATGTTTCAAATATAGTCAAATCACCAATATCAGATGAGTTACAAAAGTATATCTTACCAACTTCAGAGTTATAAGAAACAGAATTATCACTCATTTCTCCTTCTTTGGTTGAAGTATCAGGAGCATTTTCAGATAGAAATCTAGAAAGGAGACAAATAAAGCGTTTTCTCAAATTTTGCATTAATTCATTCGAATACGACATGGAAATGAACTCACCATCACATTTCAATATAAACAATATCATCCGCTTTTCAACCTTTCACTTTCCTGGAAATGATCTCCGCAAATTCTTTTTCAATAAAAGAATTCTGGTTCGTCGGTAGGAACATTCAAATGGAACAATCATTTTTGCGATCTTTATTTTTTGAAATCTGTGGAATGTTATTTTTTGTATAATCGAATACATTTCCGTAAGATGAAACACAACATTTCCAACAACAACGAGCTCGATTTTTAGCCCAGGACATTTTTATATAATATTTTCTCACTTAATTCAAATTTGAAAAAAATGAATTTGACACTTGACAGTGTTGACACATTCAGTTAATAAAGTGTTTCAAACAATTACAAACAAAATTTATTACCAACATGACAGCAAAAAAACGATCACCGATAGCTTGTGGAATATTGTCAATTTTTTCCATTGATAAAAGCCACAACCTTTGTTTTCATAGGTATTTTTGTTCGATATAACTGTGCTGTCGTCAGGTACAAATAAAATTGACAATTAATTCCCGTGATATGTATGGGCTATTGCGGATTTCGTGTATTAATCACGTACGGGTAAAACTCTCATGGATTCGGTGTGTATACGGGCCCCTTTACTAGGGAATCTTTTTTATTTTGGGAATTCGGCAAAAGTAAACCAACATCTCGATGAATAATTTATCGAATTTCATTCAATAACTTCAGCAGTATTCCTTACACATATTGAATTTTTCATCATTTTGTGCTCGTTATCTATCGAAAACAGAGTTGAACGATTATTTATGGGTCTTGATTCAGCCATTAAAAATGTATTTACGAGAAAGATAGATATGAGGGTCGAGAGTTGAAATGCTTATTTATAACTGAAAAGTTCTTTATTGGACTTTCGCATCGAGACTTTCGAGATTGGAGATAAGGTCTAATTGGTATTTACGTTGGGTGAAACTTATGAAAGGTCGCAGTAAGTAGAATATTGAAAGGTCGCAGTGAGTAGAATATTGCGATAAATTTGGAGGACTAGGGGTAAATGAGTGAAGATAAGAAACTATTATTTTATGATGAAGACGAATTCCAAATTCTGCATTGATAAATTACATTAAACATATACCACGTGTTCCATTCGAAAATAAATAGTTAACAATCATCTCAGAATCAATAAAGTTTGCAACATTGTTTATTGAAAAATTGAGTGCGCAAGGGGTATAAAAGTAATATTAACTCAGTTGAAATATATCTTACGGTGGAAAGATCACTTACCAACAAATTATTCGTCGTAATATCCTCGACTAGCTTTTACATCCGAAGTTGCTTGATGTCATATTTTCGTAATAAATCCAAGTTTTTGTTGGTCCTCAGATCCGGTGTATTTTGGTGTGCAAGAGTTTGTAAAAATTTCAAAAAAGAAAAAACTTTAATCGAAGTCTATGTTTCATTCCCTTTGGTAACGAATTATTCTCAATTAGTAAAAAATTCTGAATTTTTGGATTAGTAATGAATTATTTTAAAGGACCCCGCAAAATTCTGGAATTTCGGTCTCAGTGAATTTCTTTAAATTTTTATGAAGTTGAAAATTGTTGTTGTTATATCCGTCAACCGGTTGCACCCCTACGTGCAACCCTCAGAAGTCAGAGACTTGTGCGAGCTATCAGGGGAAGACGTAGCTCTTACCCTTTAATACGTGTGATGCCATGCACCAGACCGGTGGCAATGCTGAGATTCGAACTCATGCTCTTTGGCTTATAAAGCGAGAACTTAACCCGCATGCTACTGCGGCCCATACCCCATATGTAGCCCATATTATTCTCAACAAAATTTACCATAGCGCCAACCCCAAAAATGAACACTTTTGCTGCTAGGGGGGCGTTAAAATAACCCCTTTCTCAGAACAGACTATTTATTTTTCAAACTGGGAACAATAATAATACTTGTTTCAGTGTAGGTATAGTTGCATAATATTGGGATATTTTATAAAAAAAAACAACCCTCCCTTTTTTCTCCAATTCCTATTATATAACGCAGAAAAAAATATCTCTCGAATTGTTCAAATATGCTTGAATTAGGGAAATCGCACTTTTTATGATTATACTCCTTCCCCTCAGAGGCACATAACAAAAAAACTCGGTGAGTTTTTCTGAATTTTTTATATGATGCAATTCAGGTCATTTTGAATAGATATTAATTGGGTGACGAGCCCCAAATATTAATATTTTCGTTGCTAGGGGGAGTTAAAGACCTTGCTCAGAATAGACTATTTGCTAATATAGGCAGGAACAATATTTCTACGTGTTGTATTTTGGATAACGTGGATTGATATTGTAATTTATAAAATTCTAAAAGTTCTAAAACCCCTCCTTTACTCACAACCACCATTTTAAAACACGATAATAATTAATTGGTAACTACTTTTTAAAATGTGTTATTAATATAAATGTTTCCATCAGCTTAAATCAGAGAAATCGTACGCTTATTTCATTATATCTCCTTCCCCTTCATTTGTGACATATTCAAACATTCGACGATGCACAGGTGGTCGGTGGATCAGCGGTCTAATGCACAGGCCGTGTACCCCTTGGCACAGGCGCTCCCTCGCTTCGCAGCCAGCAATGTCTGCGGAGTAAGGGAGGCGGCCTTCGGTGCGTCCTCCCGCCCTCTTCCCTCCTGAGCCCTTTTGGGCGAAGCGTTGGCTGAGTCGCTGGAGTTTTGAACATACAATCTTAAGTGTAGAAACGACGAATAAGTACTTTGCAAAATATATTTTATTTATTTATTTATTTTATGCACAGGCCGTTCGAAACTCCAGCATAGCGATAGTCGGTTCGAATCCGATGTAGGTACGAGAATTTTTCTCAACTACTTTATATCGGATTCGATAGGCGGCCGCATGCCTTGTTGAAAAGCAAGTGTATTGTGAGTTGTGTAGATGCCAATCTCGTCTAGTGCTAGCTTGGAGTGCACACCGACCACCCGAGGTGGTGCTGTAGGTTTTCCGGGTTTTCCTGCAGCTGAAAAGTGAATACATCACCTAAAACATCAGTAAGTCGCCCCGGAGCGCCACGGCAAATAATAATAATAGCCGTCCTCTACCCGCACAGGCTATGCCTTTGGGTACACTCAATGAGTGTTTATGAGGGAGTATTATTATTATTATATATTATTATTACTTAAAAGTACTCGGAAAATCTTTTTTTTCGTTTCCTAATAGGAGTCGGGGGAAAGAGGAGGAATAAGGATTTTTTTTCAATTTCTCAATATTATGCAACTACAGCTACAGTGAAACACGTAAGTAATAATATTTTTCTCAGTTTGAAAAATAAATAGTATATCCTGAGCCAGGGGTTACTTTAACGCCCCTCAACAGAAAAAATGTTAATTTTTTGGCTCTGTCGCTACCTATGGAAACATTTGTTGAGAATAACATGGACATCACATCAAAAATTTAAAAAATTCACCGAGACCCAAACTCCCTAAGGATTTTGCGGGGTCCTTTGTTGATGTATAGAAATTATCAATGCCCTTAGCGATTTAAGCTCAAACATATTTGTAGTTTTACTGTTACTGTTGAAATCGCAAAATGAAAATATAAATGTTATTGAGAATTATAACGTGTTATCTGTATAATGTGTTATCTCGTAACAAAAATTATATTTCAGTAATTTAGAATACAGTAATGATTTTGTGATATGTGTAAATTTAGTTTAGACGGAGCTGTCTCAAAGCACAGTGCTTAGTGCTCATGAAAACACTCGAAGCACCTTTGTGGTCATGAAAGCACTCGAAGCATCTTTGTACTCGTGAGCACTGCGCTCCCAAGCACTTTTCTGGACCAGTGCTTAGTGCTTTGAAACATTTACGGAAAAGGAGCACTTATGAAGATTATCAAGCATTAAGACTGTCCATATAAATTAATCTTGTCGAAACATGAGGAAGCGGCATTTGATGGGTATAGAGGTCCCTGAGGTAGCTGAGATCATAATGCATTTGCTGTCGGCCTGTCCAGTTTACATGCAGTCTCAACTTATATCCACAGGCATAACGCGGCGCTACGAGGTTATACTACCATCTACGACACTCCTAAGGTATAGACGAGACACCTGTGTTGCCTTATTCTTCGGTGGATATTGAGCCCGTTGTGGAGAATGAGAAGTGCCGGATATATCGGAACTACTCAGTCCTCACTCTCAGGCAAATACAAGTCAATAAACCTGATGTAGCCCTTCGCGACCATCAGACTAAGACGGTTTTTGTAATTGAGTTTCATCTCCTGGCGAAATGAATATTGTCCGAAGATGGAAGAAAAACGGACTAAATATTGAGATCTACTGTTTGAACTCCGCAGGATTTACACAAACTATTTTGTCAAAATGGTGGTTCTGATAATAGGGGTTCTTGGTAGACTAATGGACACACTGCTCTCGAACCTAAAAATCCTTCCGGCTTGCCGTAATATGGCTGAAATTCTACGGACGCAGGAGGCCCTCATTCTTTGTTCACTCCGCTTGCGCCTGTTCAGGGCACATGATTCTCGAACCCAATAGTCACTACCCCACGGCGTGGGAAGTGGTTATAGGGGCAAATGATCAGCCCTCCCGAAATATTGGAGCTTCGGAGAAAGAACCTGACTGGGAAACTCATAACAGAAAAAATATAATAATAAATTTATTCAATAACTTATAATTTTTCATAACACAACACTGTATGTAATATTCATTCATTAACTCACAAACTCCTTGAATCAGATCATATTCAGGATCCATATGGCCCTGTTCTTTCATATGGCTTCGAGAAATACTAAAAGCTGCAGTAAATGAATAACATAATGTAAAAAACTATGATTATACAAACGGTATATCTGAGAAATATAGATAAGGTTATAAATTATAACTAATATGTTGAATTGAATTGCCAATTCGTTTTCTAGCAACAGATTTTTCACTTTCTTTTTGATTTGAAATACATCGTAAGCTTTCCGTTCTCTAGCGAGAGCATTTATTACTTTGCAAATGACATAGGAAAATAACTTTCAAAATAGGGATGTCTTGTTCTTTGTGAAATTTGGGTTTTTGGTACAGATATACAGAAGTTGTAGTTGAGTAAATTATAGAAAAAACAGCTCTCATGAAGAAACCTCAGCTGTTTAATACTCAACCATTTCAGGTCGATAAGTTTGTGTGAGATGTGTGACCGTCTTTTCATATAAAAAATAAATCTGAAGTTCTGGATTTTCTGCAACCTATTCTCATTTTGTAGGAGTCCGTGATTTTAAGCAGTTGTAGTTGCAGATATAATGTCATCATTATTTTGATGCACCCATCTTCAAAATCTTAGGACCGAATAACATCACTTGGGGACTGGATTGAGAGAGACAATATCTAGTAGAAAATTTAGACAGGGTTTTCAAATCAAAACTAATGACTTCATTTGATACTATAGTATTTGATTCATCAAAATACCTCTAGATCTGAGTATCATCCGCATAAAAATGACTTTTGTATTGACTCAAGTTATCTCTGAAAGAAGATGCATATATTGTAAATAAACAAGGGCCCTAGGATGGAACCCTGAGGTTCCTTAATCTTTTTGTCCTTATACTTTCCATACAGGATCATGCGTTTTGTTCGAAACCAATGTTATGTTAGTTTAGCTAGCATATTACGATGATTTTTCTATGAAAATCTTCAGCTGTTTGGAGTACAAGAGTAGTGATAAGAACTCGAACCAACCTCTCTCATTTCCGTTTTGAACACATTAACCGTGTTAGTCAAATAGATAAATGCACCGAATTAAAAATTCACCTTGGCTCTGTATCATTTATTCAGTTCCATAAAACCACCCAAGCCACTCGACAATCTCAGCACGTTCACCAAATACAATGCCAGATTGCCCGAGTCATGTTGGATTCATTTACATAAGGTTTACTGATTTATCACATGCTTGACGAAGCGGTCAAATTGTGCCGGCCTTCAGGGCCGTTCTTTCCGGAGGGCAGAAAATACCTATTATGGCAAATGAATGAACTGGAAAATCAGCTTCTGATATACTGAAGTGTAATTGAAGTTGGCAGATTTTGAACAGTGACACCACATCTACGTCAATGCTTACCTTTCGCAAAGGACCACGCGATGTATATTATAGTACGCGAGCCCACGTACAAAATCGGAAGCGAGTTGTAACTTTGTATACTGTTTGAGTGTGATCTGACAAGATGTCGTAGAAAGAAAACTTTGAAAGTGGTGAGTTTTCCTTGGTCGCCAAATCGGCATCTTTGGAGCGTTGGACTGCTGAAGATCCTTATTAATTTTGTCGGACAATGGTGCCATTGGAAATCTCATTAAATTATTGTATTCTCCCAGAAAAATCAGACAAAAATGTTCGGTACTTCTAGGTTGTCCCCCACTCTAAACGTGTCGATATCACTACTTAGGTTGGCGACAGGCAACAATCTGATTTGAATTTTTCCGTTATTATTAACCCATTAACGGCCAAGCAATGAAGAAAACTATTTTTTTATATTTTTATATCGAATACATTAACTAAGACAGAAACCAACAGCAACACGAAAAAGCATAAGGGTGCGTATACGCACCTTTGGCCATCTCTATTATAAATTGAAAAAAAAAATTATCAAAAAGTCTTGATTAATTTTTTTTGGAAAGACCTCAAAACATCTAGGATCGAGATGAATTTTACATTTTAAATACATTTTTAATAGTATGACTAGTAGCATAATCTACATTTTTTTTTCGTGCACTTGTATCATGCCTTTTGATCATATGACCAATATTGTCAATCTTACGTCGTCCGGCAAGCTATCTTTGGAGGGACGTCCATAGCTTGAGTGGGCAACCACATCTGTGTTGACAGTTCCAGCAAGTCTCTCAAATTTCATAAGCGATAGTGCTAGAAGTAATCGAAATTCTAACTGAGAAATGTTACTGTAATAAAATAATAATAATAATAATTTCTCATAAACACTCATAGAGTGTACCCAAAGTCATAGCCTGTGCGGGTTGAGGACGGCTATTATTATTATTTGTCGTGGTGCTCCGGGGCGAGTTACTGATGTTTATGATGGTGTATTCACTTTTCAGCTGTAGGAAAACCCGGAAAACTAGCACCATTGGCTATATTCCAGCTATTTATGACTGTGCTATCAATTATTTTTATAAATAGTGGCCACCACCATTTCTTTCCAGGCTTTCCTTGGATAAACATTTTGCATGAGTGACTTCCAAAATATTCTTCATATATTGAAAGGTTGTGTTCAAATTATTTACCAAATTGCAAACATTTTATATTTATCACATCAAAGATAGGGGTGAGTTTGGAAAATAGTCACCTTTTTGTCCTCATCCTTCGACCGATACATGTCATATTGTGGCAAATAAAATGCAAAGGACGATAAAACGTTTCAGTTTTGCTCCATTCGTGTCAAAATCGAGTCGATTGTTTTGTGCTACACACAATTTTTTGAAAAATGAACAAATTGACTGGTTTGAATGATTCACGATTGCCGGCGCTGATACTGTTATGCGCACCCGCGGTATTAGAATCCTAATTAGAATTTTACAAACTGAGTTTTATTCAAGTGCGTGATTTAGGACAATACATAGTGGTATACTAAACATATATTATTATGAAATGATTCTTTAGTGCATCAAGAAGTGAATAAAGAATAATTGTTTTCATAATCTTGTAAAATCGTTGAAAAATTATGTTTGTTTTGCTAATTGTAAAACATATTTTTATTCATCTAAAATCTAATAAACATGCTCACAAGGTCAAAAAAACATATAAGAACGTCTACAAATACTTGTTAGAGCAAAAACAATTATAGCATCTTTAAAAAAAATTTAAAAAGGGTGCGTACACGCACCTTTGGCTGTTAATGGATTAAACACACAATGATCAAGATGTTCTGGTTATTCTGTATGAAGATGTTTTAAAAACTTTTTTAATATGATATACAGTGTGTATCAGCCAAATGGAATGAATTCGATAATGCATGAACGGGGGCTCGAATATATCGAATGGTAGTTTTAGTAGCGCATTTTTTTCAACAAAAACTTTCTATACAAGGAGTGTCATGTAACAGCGGTCAATACCAACTTTTTCATTTCAAATGCAACAGCTTGTCTTTTATTCAATTTTGGATTCTCCAGATGTGCAATGTCGTGTACCTACCTTCAACAATTTCGACAATATTAGGTATTTTCAGATTAATACAATCAACATTAAACATAGAAGATCATTTGATAACCGAAATTTGCTACAACGCACTCAATACTTATTTTCCAATTAGGTCTCGATGATGTCCCAACAATGTAAGCATACATCATTTGTGCGATTGTTTTACGAAATAAAAAAACTATAAAAATGTTGGGTGCTTTTCTGTAAAACGCCTGGACTTGGTAAAATTGGATATTCTGCTTGAATTCGAGGAAAAACCTACATTCATCGATTATTCGAAAATCAAAAGAAAATACAATGCATCCCCATAAAATTAAACCAACTCGAGAGCTCATGGAAGACGATTTTGATAGGATATTCATTTTTGTGAACCGTTTATAGCAGTTAGTTAATAATGTGATCAAACTGGAACATGTTTTGTTGGCCAGCACGATCCCCATTTCTGACATCATTAGATTTCTTCTTATGGGGATATGTAAAAACTAAACCCCTAGACTTAGCTAAGAGTTAAGAAGACGAATAACGTTTGCGATTAGATCGGTCACGCCTGCGATGTTAAGTAACGTCAGAAGAATTTTTTAAATATCTTCTATTGTGTTTTTTACATCATCAAGAAATAAACAGTACCTATTACTCTTTAGTTTTTGAGCGAATTTCTGTAATCAAATAATTTTCTATGTTTAATGTTAATTTTCGCAATAAATCTGACAACACTCAATATTTCCGAAACAGAGATTGGTACGGAATATTACACATGAAATGTCTAGAATTGTCTGAAGAATCCAAAAACTGAATAAAATACAGCATGTTGTATTTGAAATAAGAAAGTTATTATTGGCCGCTGTTATATGACACACTCAGTGTGGAAAGTTTTTGCTGATAAAAATGCGCTTCTAAAAATACCAATTGACATGTCAACTGGTCAGAGCGAAGCCATAAATGGTTGACAGTATAATAAAGTAGGTACTGAAACTGGATAGAATAGAATAGAATATATTTAATTGTCCAAGTTACAAAAATGTTATTGGCAAATCAAAGAAGATTTCAAAACGACATCAAAAGAGGTGGGGTAAAATTGACGTTATGTCAGGGTATAGTAAAAACAGTGACATAATATTCTAAATATCAAGTGGCCATGTTTTTTAGACACAGAGGGGTACTCAAATATTCATAGATGGAAAAAAAACAATGATTGATAATATATATGCCGTTTTAGTTTCGTTTTAAGACAGTTCCAAGTCAGAATCTTCAACTCATCTGGCATAAAGTTGAAGAGTCTGACATCCATAAATTTATTTAAATTTTATTCAGTCTGAGTTTGGTAATCATTAAAATGAGAGTTGGCCGAAAATGATGTTTTATTTTTGTGTACTCCTAACACTGTAGTGTGAATGACTAATAAAGGAATAGACATAATAGACAGATCTCTGAATATTTATTGACATCTCTGCAACCAGCATCAATAAAAATTCTAACTGCTTTCTTCTGCACTCTAAAAACTCTAACAGTTCGTTTCAAACGATTTCAAGGGTTTCAGCTTTAATATGATTTTAAAAATTTTGGAAAATATCGGAACGATATAAATTGGTCTATGGTTTGCTACCTGTGAAAATATACTCTTTTTAAAAATTTGGTATTACTTTCAAGAATTTCAGGATATCTGGAAATTCCTACAATGAAAGCATTGGAGTTACCAATAACGGACCTATTATGAAATCTATGACTTGTTTCACAAGTTTGCTGTTCATTCCAAATACATCAATACACTCAGAGTTCTTTTAAACTGCGTACAGCTTTGACTGTCTCAAACCTTGTGTCTGCGGCTCCAAAGAAAAACTAACAGGTGTGAGGAATTCTTTCAAAAATTCCTCCGGACATCACAATCGCTATCAATTTGTCCATTATCTGCAATTATAGAGAAGTAATCATTAAACTCTCCAGCTGATATAGCGGTACTAGAATTTTTTTTGAATGATGTTTTCAGTCTCTAGCAATCTCGAACCGTGTTAGATTATCCGGTGAATTTAAAACAGGTTGCCTTTTTTATTCAATTAAGTTCGATCGATAGTGTTTTTTCAGAATAATATAATTACTGAAATCCCTAGATAAATTTCTCAGATAATGAGTTTCTCAGAGTACTCAGCTCGTCATTAAGATATTGGAGTGGCGGTTATTTATTAGTTAAACATTTTTCAAGAGAAAATATTGATTGAAAAATTGTAAATTTTCGAGCATTTTCAAGTATGTAATCCAATGATTTCCCAATCAATTTTGGAAACAGATGATCTCAGATCAGCATTGCTACGTCCTGATATTTTTCTTCCTAAGATCACTCCCTAATCATTGTTCTCTTAATTTATTTTCAAGGTTATCACCTGTGCCAGATGATATGATGAACAAAAGTATCAAGAACGATTGAACTATACATATTATCATTTAGACTTGTGAGGATATTATCTATAATACAAGAAGCTGATTGGGCAGTTATTCTGGTGTAATCAAATATGGTGATGATAATATTGAATGAATGTAACAGATTAACTAGTTCAGTTAGAACAGAAGATATGCTGCGAAAATTGATGTTGAAATCAACAGCAATGACGTCTAATTATGGAGCAGTGTAATGATTTTTCCCAAAGAATCTATGAAGTTGTTCATCTCTCGATTTGGTGACCTATATTAAAGTAGGTAAGGTTGCTTTCCGAGAAAAGATATCAAATATTTCCTTCGAATCTGAACCTGAACCTTAACTTCATTTCTGCTTCGATATGCACAATAAATAAATAAGCTCATATTTAGGCAAATATATTCAAATATCAAGAACAAAGCATTAAAAACCCCGTGAATTTCAAAACCCAACGAGAGCGAGATACAGTGCCAGAGACAAAGACAAGACGTTATCTATTTTGCTCGAAAGGGACCGAAAACGCCCAATTTCCGCCGGATTCGAAGCTTTGCTTAAATTTTGTGTTCGATAAGAGATGAGAGAGGAAGAGAGAGACAGAGATTGACGGCCGGCGTCTAGAAAACGGGTAAACAAAAGAAGGTATCGCTTACGGAGAATTGGACAAAGCTCGTTTATTACTTCCGATTGGATGCACCCTGTGCACATTACTTGTTTATCGATAGTCGAATTGGGAAGTGGCCTTCTCTACCGCTTTCGTCCTCGTGCTGGAAGTCTATCGATTCAATTATATTTTGGGAAATATACTCCACAACATACGAGGATTGCTACGATAGTTTTGAGATATGGCAACACTGACGTGAATGTGTCAAATATGACATTATCGTAAATGGAATTAAATGGTAAATATTCACAGGCGATGATTTTCTATGACTTTCGACGGGGATTAACTTGCTTCGACTTTTGGTGATCAGGTCTCCGTGTTTCGCTGGTTTTCTGAATTCAGTGGTGATCGCACTACAGGACGAATTTTGTGAAGGTCATCAATCGGCTGTTGTACCAGAAAACATCGATGCTGTAAGTGAACTGATATTGCAAGATCGTCATATGACGTACCGTGAGATTGAAGCATACTGGGCATACACTCAATTGCAAGAAAATTTGGCCGTCAAAATGATTTGTTCGCGTTGATTACCGCATAATTTGACAATCGCATAATAAAAAGGCTCGTGTCGATTGATGCAAAAAAACTGAAAAAGTCAATGGCGATGCTTCAAAAGACGAATCATGGATCTATGTCCGTTAGTGATTGGATCCTACTGTCATACCATCGGGTACCTTTTCAACAGGTTCTAGTTCTTCAGCTCAAATGCCATTCCCACAGCCTTAAGGTGTTCTGGAGGTACTGGTGCTTGGAAAACTAAACTAGAAAAGTATGCATATGAACCCAAAATACACATGCGTACACCACAGAGGGAAGCGAGAACTGACAAACCTGTCTTCAATGGAAGCCAAGGAGGGGCCTTGGACCGGAAGCTTAGGGACTGGTATTCGGTGAACGAATCGCCCGCGGCCGCCGCACCGTCCGGCTAGGAACCAGCCCTAAGAGGACTATCTTGAGAAGGTGGATTGAAGGAACTCGCAGTGAGAACTGGAGAACCTTTCTACGATGGTTACTGACAAGGATCCTCGGATCGGACGCTGCGGGACTGTTAGCCAGTGAACGAATCACCCGCGGCCGCTCTAGCGTCCAGCTGAGAACCAGCCCTATCAGGATTTTCACGAGAGGGCGGATTGAAGGAAATTGCTGTAAGATCTGAAAAATATCTCACTAATGGGACCCAAGAAGGGGCCCCGGATCAGATACTGCGGGACTGGTAGCCGGTGACTGAATCAATCGCCGCCGCACCACCCGGCCGAGAACCAACCCTAATGAAGCTTTCACGGGGAAGCGGATTGAAGGAACCTTCTACAAGCACCAACACACTATACACACTTTAAGTCGCTGCATTTTGAGAAAACAGCCTGAGATGGTGGAAACAGGAAGTTTCGACAGAGCATACCATGGATGAGGAGACCAGGAGATGGCAAAAGAGCAGGCTTCCCACCAACTATTACTACTACTACTACTATATCTAATCACCCGACATACCCTAATTTATAGAAATAAATCCAATTTTCACAGTAGGAACAAACAACAATTCATGATAATAACATAATAATCCGTGCATACCGAGGTAACTGCTCCGAAAGAGAGGTCCAATAGTGGCTTTGATATCATGGTGAGATAATCCTGCAATGTGTTGACTATATGATATGAAAAGATTAATTCATCTCCTTTCGTTTCTAATATTGTGGGGTTCTAGATAATTTCTCGGTTCGATAAAATTATTCATCGTAAAAAAAACAAGAATTTTAGGACAGCATCTGAATTTTTGGAACTTGTAATTCAATTCAGGGTTGTTTTTGTATGTTCAACAATGGAAACTTAAAGTGCAGAGCTCAAGATGAAAATTGTATGCTTAATTTTTTATACAGTATGTGCGTTGAAAAATGGGGCAGGAGTGAAACCCAGTTGTTTGGCATGTATAAGTGGCTTATCTCATTAATCTCAAATCGTCGCAGATAGTCCAAAGAGGGTAATGGTACCTGCTTCAGTATGATTATTCCTTATGGCCAGTTTTATAGGTTCCAGTTAACTCCAGATCGACTACTAATGGTTTAGAATGAGAATTCTGACAACATTTTCTAATGGATATCATTCACATTCTAAACCATTAGTTAGTCCATCCGGAGTTAACTGGAACCTATAAAACTGGCCCTTAGTAGTAGTAGAAATTGTTTTAATCGATGTCTTCAGATGTCGAATGGCCATCCACCAACAAAATTGTTATTGTAGGCTTTGTTCCATTCGCCACATTATGAGCAGCGCTGGTAATTTGAACAAATCAGTGCATGTTGTACGAATATCCTTGTCAGTACAGAGAATTACTGTAATACTTACTACAATTGCTATGATTTTTGGATTCTCCGTAAACAGAGGAATTATACTTTATTATTATGATAAGGAAGAAGTCTTCAGGAAAAATTACATTTACTTTTTCTTCTGATAATTTTTAGCAAACTTATGACGCATCTAGTGTTTCGTCCCTCCGGAAGCAGAGCAGAGAGAACGCAAGCCTGAAATTTAATGTCGGTATTCAATCCCGTTTTCTGAGAAAACGGGCGCATTTCGTGAGGGACTACTGGGAATCAATCTTGTAGGGCACTAAATTATCTTTCAACCTGTCAAAATCGTTTCTTTTAGATGAAACTCATACTTTCCAGGATAACAATATAAAGTAAACTACAACTTTTTTAGAGGAATGTAGGATTTCACGGCTGGCGTCAATGTTCTGATTGGTTTCCGGGTTTTGTCGTGGGTAATCGTCTAGGCCATAAGGAGTACAGGAAGAAAACACACACAGATCGATATCTACACAATAGATCCAACCATCATCCAAAACAGAAACGATCCGTCATCAACACCCTAGTGAACAGAGCTTTGAGAATATGTGAACCAAGGCACATCGACGAGGAAATGCAACACCTTACAACTGTGTTACAAGCGAATGGGACAACAAAGAATACATCATCCGTGCTACGCGCGCATGGGAGAAGAAAAGGAACACCAATGAAGAGCAACCCCAAGGCACTGTCTACCTGCCATACATAGAAGGTGTCACCAACAGAATTGGGAAAATTCTGGAGAAGGAGGAAATTAACACCGTCTTTAAACCAACGAAGAAGATATCGAATATCGGAGACAGCAGAGATCCACTCAAATCAGCGGGAGTCTACAGAATTCCATGTAATTGTGAGAAGGTCTATATCGGACAAACGAAAAGGAGCATTGGTACCCGCCTAGCACAAGCAAAGTTGTCGTTTGGGACAAACCGAGAAGTTCGCAGTCGCTGAGCACACATTGTCTGATGGAGAACACAAGATCCTTTTCGAAAATACCGAGAGACTAGCAACGTCGAATCATTATTCAACATGAATGTATTTAGAAGCAATAGAAATACACAAACACTAAGAGAACTTCAACATATAAGAAGAGAGAACATATTTACCAAAGATCTGGCATACAGCATTTAAAGGGGCCAAAATGAAACCATGTCACCCAAATCGCGCGGAAAGTGCGCGCGAACCCGC
This sequence comes from Chrysolina americana, assembly GCA_958502065.1. NCBI lineage: Eukaryota > Metazoa > Arthropoda > Insecta > Coleoptera > Chrysomelidae > Chrysolina > Chrysolina americana. Next base: position 48,598,795 of record OY293416.1, read on the forward strand.
TATTACAGAAAGTGCGCGAAAAAACATCACTATAAATAACATGGCAAACTCGAAAGCTTCACTTTCAGTTGATACGTCTAGAAGAGTACTTCGATCACGCCACTGAAGATGACTGCCGCAGTTGCAGTCGAAACGTTTGGAGATTTAAACCAAAGAAGACCACGGCAAAACTCGGAAACCAACCAAAACACAACTTTTTTTATAGTTCCCCCCGGGCCTTTTGGTAAATATTATTTTCTTGTTCGGCTTGATTTCCAACTACTACAATACCAAATTTGATGGTGATCCAATTGATTCTCGTCTCAAAACCTAATTGAACTGGATGAATACGAGATTGCGTTTGAAAAGGATTTTGTTAGCGTGGGTTGACTAAATAATTTCTTTATTCTTTTAATTCATCATGCCATCCAATTTTCTTTTTTTAATTATTTTAACCAAAAATCACTGAATTTCCCGAATTTACACAAAAACATTGAATCATCTGCCAATGGAAAAAAATTATTAAACAAAAAATGCAGGCGTAAACCCAATTCCTGTTTTACCAGGGTAGTATTTGCTCTTAAACTTTCATTTTTTTCTATGGAAGTTTTTTGGTTTTTGCAATAAACCTTCTTTATGAGGTACAATTTTTTGGAATGGTTGTCTGCAACTCTATGTTGAGAACATGCACTCCATTTCCATTTGGAGTTCATAAAATAAATCCCCCAAAAGAAACTATACACAGATATTTTCAATTTATTGATTTATACTTTTCAATACAGACTCGTTCAGAAAATGATGTTTTTAATCATTTCCTATGAATCAGTATAATTATTTACAATATACATACAGTATTCTATAGAGCTGCTTATTTGTGTGTAAACCATTGTTGTCCCCATTACATCACAAAACATTTTTCGTTTTACTTCTTAGCGGAAGTATTCAGAATTGAAAGAACAAAGAAGAAAATAAAATTTGGCGAGAAGTTGTGAGTTTTTATCTCTCGAGACTGAAGTTTCCCTCTCGAAATAAATAAACCACTCTAAGAAAATCGGAACTTCATATCAGACTACTAAAAAATTCGTTTTATCGACATTTTACGGTTTACATCAAACATACGCTATATGCCACAAACTGTCACCGGAAGAATGAGAAATAGCCGAAACTTAGCTATTTGTCCTACAGAATGGCTGGCTCAGACTGAATACGTAAACTACTCAAAAATCCAGATACTGATGTAATCCTACCCACAAAGACGATGAACAATACTGGATTGTTCTGGAGACATGATGTATGTCCTCTGCAGTATGGATACGACCATTCGGTGGCAGCGGTTTATACGGAATGTTGCATGATTAACAAACAACATATTCCAGGAAACGGGTAGTGGCTTGAAGGAAATTGCTGAGATTTGTGAGAACAATACCAATATGAAAATAAAGCTTGCATAGATTGACACAGCTTTTCACAAAATTATTCCATTGCATATGCTTGATAATAACTTTGAATCAAAATTAGTGTTTATAAAGATATTACCCATTTTGTTTTGTAGATCGTGGAAATATTTCGTTATATACTACGATACTATACTATAATTAGCATTGCGGAGAAGTTTCTTCAGAAAATTACAATATTCTAAGATGTGATAGACAATTTCTAACAAAGGGAGGTGAATTAGTTCTTGTCCGTCATGGTCGCTTGAAATTGAGAACTATAGATCTATCGTTTATTATTTCTACACTATGCATGAATATATCTAGTAGCTGGGAGAATAGTTGTAAATCATTCGTGTTTTATATTGGTTGTTCATATCTCACCTACTGTAACCATTGAATAATTTGAGAGATATTCAATAATGTAAAGTTGCTAAGCTATCTTAATGATTAAAATGTTTTGTTTATCGGAGATTTCAATATTCCTTTGCTCAATTCTGTCATTAATGATAAGAAAAGTGAGATTTCATTTAACTTCATGGAAATTTTTGAACTGAATCAGTATAATAAAATCACCCATAAAAATTATTGTTTGTTAGATCTATATAGCCTTAACAAAAACTGAATGTAATATTGAAAGAGATATGGACGCTCTTGTAAACGAAGATAATTATCATCTAGCCCTACGATTCGAGATAAAAACCTTACACACGCATGTCATAAACTTCTCCCAATCTAATGACATACCAACTTGTTGCCAACATGGACTGGACTAGTATATTACCAAAATAACGTAAATGTTGCAAGTCAAAGTCTTAATGATGTACTGTATTACATTTTTGATCAATGTTCCTTTGAAAATGAATCGAACTAAAAGTGTTATCCGATCTGGTTTACTACGCTCATTATAAAAACGATTCGAGAAAAAGTTAAATCTCACAATAACTATCGAAAATTTAAAACATCATTTTACCTCCAGCAATTCAAATCATTAAGAGCTCAAGTGAAAACGCAAATACACCAAGCATACCAAAATTTCTTCACTGAAGCTGAGAATAAAATATGCGAAGATCCGCTTCCGACTGTCTCCTGGAATTTTATTCAGAATAAAAAAGGCAACTCAGGAAAACCAAGAGTCATGAAAGACGATCAAAATGTTCACACTGAACCGCAAAAAATAGTCGACGCATTTGCAAAGTACTTTAAGAGTGTCTATCTTATATATGATTAGGGACATATCATGAACCGATGAACTCGAAACTATTTCTCATCATTTTCAGTGAATCAACATCGAACAAGTGACTGACATGAATACCACAGCAGCTGCGAAGAAGATGAAAAATAAACTCATTATCGGCCCCGATCGAATACTAAGTTCGTAGTCAAAGATTGATTTCAACCTCTACTGACTCCATTACGCCACATCAACTTAATATTGAAAACAATTTTTCCGAAATATGGAAAAAAGGCGATAGAACAATGTTAAAGAACTATTCAATAATAATAATAATAATAATAATAATAATGTTTATTTCCAAGAAAAAAGAAATGTTTACAAGGTGTAATACAGTAGGAAAAATAAACATGATAAATCACTGAAGCTAGAAGCTTGTATGTGATAATTGATATAATGAAGCCTAAAATTAGTTATGCATTTATATTATTTAAAAACATTATTGAATAAAATAAAACAAGTAAATAAATAAATAACAAACTTAACATATACACTTTCATTTCATAGTGTGAATAATTGATTAATTTTTGGTAGAGTTCATGATACATTTTTTTTTTTTTTTTTTTGTTTGTGTAGTCGTATATCGGGTATAGTCGCGTTTGGGTATTTTGAGTCGAATTTTGTTTAATACATACATAACAAATACACTTGTATATCATAGGACAGATAATTAATTAATTTTTGGTTATGTAGAGTTCATTTTACAGTCTTGTTGTTGGGTAGTCGTAGATCGGGTATGGTCGCGATTGGGTATTTTGGTATTTTGGGTCGGATTTTGTTTATTTTGATATATTGATTGTTCGTAGGATGTTTTTTTTTTTTTTTTTTTTTTTTTTTTTCGTATATTTTATATGAGGTGTATTCAGGTTTGTGTAATGCAGACTAAAATTAATTCAGAAATTTCAAGTCAATGAGTAATAAGCCAATCACTGTACAATGATCTCTGTAACTCGATGATCAAAAATGTTATATCAGATGATCAACACGGATTTGTAGAGAAAAAGTCTTGCGTTACAAACTTGCTAAACACAATGTGTTACCGACGCTCTGGATGAAAAACTGCAAATATATGTTATTTAAACTGATTTTCAAAAAGCCTTTGACCAAACTCACATTCACTTTCTTTTACATCGATTAACGTCATTTGTTTTTTCTATAAAATTAATAAATCTATTTTCAAATTATTCATTTGGAAGGAAAGAATACGTAGAATTTGAAAGCTTCCTGTCCCCTTTGCATACCACTAGTTTCGTTGTTCCCCAGGATTCAAATGTAGGACCACTTCGAAACAAATTAACTGTTCGAAACTTTCATATGCTGATGACCTGATGTTATTCAGAGTTGTAAAAGACTGCGGGAATTTACGAAAGGATATAGATTTACTCTTCGATTGGTGTTCCCATAATCATTTACGATTAAATATTTCGAAATGTTTCCCTACCACAGACATGAAAGATCTTGGGATTAAGTTTGACTGTGAAAGAACATTCTCTGTGCAAATTGATAAAGTTGTATCGTCAGCCGATAGGATGTTGGGCTTTATTATGAGAAGTACTGGGGAGTTTCGCAATGTTGTTACAATGCTCATATTATTTCAATGCGTATGTGAGATCCAAACTTGAATATGGAGCATTGATATGGTATTCCTGGCATAATTGTGAAATTGAATCTGTAGAAGGTGTTAAAAGGAAGTTTTCGAAATACCTGCAATTCAAACAAACAGGAACGTATCCCCAAAGAGCTATTGATTATTCAATCCTTGTTAATCGCTTCGATGTGATTTCTTTGAACACTCGTCGTCTCTTTGCGATAGTACCATTTCTTTACAATTTACTACACAATAATATTTTGTGGGCCTCACTTTTACAAAAAATCAACTTTTATATTCCTCGCCTGAATTCTAGAAGTGAAAACATTCGAACAAATGTTAGGCGTAGAGCACCCGTGTCGATAATGTGGTCTAATTATAATTTTATCTGTGAGATATATGTGATATTAATGTTAGCCCCCTCCTGAAATATATTTTTGGATGTATCATCAATAGATCTTAAACTTTTCGCACTGTACTGTCACATAAATATTATTTTTTGTTACTTTTGTATCAGCAGCTTTCTACAGGCCGTTTCTTTTATCATGTGGTAACATTGCTATATTCTAAACCGTAATAGATACAAAGACGATTGAATGGGAAAAAATGTAACTATTGTGGTGAGTAGTACATTGGTCAGAGAAAATCTACGGGGACTCTCGCCCTTCCCGACTTATACAGGGAAAACTAAAAATGCTATTTTCGGTTTTTTACGAATAGAATGGTTATTTCAGAAAATATAAAAAAATTAAAGAGGAAAGTTTTATTGTATTCAAAATGTACTAGAACTACGTGATGATGAATTAAACGTAAAAAAAACGAAAACAGCATTTTCAGTTTTCCCTGTATAAATTGGGAAGGGCAAGAATTCCCGTAAATTTTCTATGACCAATTTACTGCTCACCACAATAGTTACCTTTTTTCCCATTTAATCGTCTTTGTATCTATTACGGTTTAGAAAATAGCAATGTTTCCACATGATAAAAGAAACGGCCTGTATACAATTCCTATAATTGATATACTATCATGCATTTACTTTTATACATTTATTTACATGCACGTATGTACTTACATTTATTAATATATTTTCATTGATTCCTTATGTTAAATAATACCTTCTATGCATTTCCTGTAATTGGGTTTATATACCTGTTGGACATAAAGAGCTATCTATCTATCAATGCTACCCCTAGCAGGATATTCGAGAATTTCGCGAGTTGGTTGAAGTGGGAAGTTTTCCAGATATTATTTCAAGAATGAAAATCATTGTTATAAATATATTGGAAATATTTTTTCACTTTCACGAATTTAATTATTTTTTATAAAGGACCACGCACACACCTTATGGGAAAAAGTCTTTCGACGAAAATGGCTGAACAAAACTGAAAGGATTATCTCAACATAAGTTTAATTCGGTTAATAAAAACTCAGTAAATATGGAAAGAACCACGCACACACCTTATGGGAAAAAGTCTTTCGGTGAAAATGGCTGAATTTGAATTTGATATGTTGTAGCTGGAACCATTCTGAGTGTAAGTCTCCATTGGCCCAACTCGATCGTATGACTAGATTCGGCGCTAGAGGGCGCCAAATCATGAATTTTGTGATTTTTGGAGAAATTCAGCTGAATGAAAAATATCAATATCTCATTTATATTCAATATTGTATGCGACTGGACATTCTTGATGTTCGCGAGAAATATTTTTCCATAATACAGAGAAAAATTAAGCCGTTATTTTTATACAGGGTAGTCAACAATATACTCAATTCTTCAGTGATTGATTTCGCCTAAAAGGATAAGAGTTTATTGAGTTCATCACTGATGATTAATTAGAATGGTCTGTTGATCGACCAAAATATAATGAAGCTATCAATACAGAGTGTTTGGAATAAGATGGGGTCCAGTTTTATATATATGTAATTACTCCAAATTACGAATGTTATTATTTTGAGTGAATTCAGATAATTGAATAACATTATCATATTATTTGTAATCGATATAAAACTGTTGTTCAACTGAGATTTACTGAGATCGTGAATGATTTTTCTATAAAAATAATTAATTTTGTGTTTTAGTAGGATTTAGCAAGCTATAAAATACGATTTTGCTTAATCCAACAAAAACACAAAATCAATTATTTGGCACCTTCTATCGCCGAACCTTTAGGTACTACGACATAGTTGGGTTAATAGATGTCTTTGTTAGGATGAACCTCATTCAAACTAAAGTATGCCTTGCTTAGGTGAAACACTCTGTATTTTCAATTGCATTTTATATTTAAAGATTAACTTCCATTTTGACATATCATTAATAATACATAATCATCTTATAGTTCCGAAGGCGAACTGTTTTACCTAAAAATTGAGTGTGTGGAGTGTGTGGTTTTATTATGTTCTTATATGTTTAAAATGAATTGAAATTATTTCTCAGCATAGTTTTTTATTTTCTCTTTGCAGCACATATATTTTTTCGAGATCGAGAAATCTCGAAATAATTTCTCGATCTCGAAAAATCTCGAAGTGATTTTCTCGATCTCGTTCTCGAAAAAACCCATTAGTCTCGAATTTCGAGAGTCTCGTAAAAGACTGATCCCACATTTTTTTCAAGTTTTGTGAACAATAAAATTATCAATATCTGTTTGGTAATAATAGGCTTTTTGGTTTTTATACTTCATTTCTACGATTTGCCGCGATTTGCTAAGTACCCCAAGTTCTTGATAATACCAAGACTGTTAGTTTTTCTCGATTTATTATGATATCAATGGCAAAATATATCAACTTTTTTCTCAATATTTTCAAAAATGTTGCGCTTAAATACATCAACTTTCACCAAATTTAAAACACAAAATATCAATAAAAAATTTGTAAATTAGAAATTTTCAAATGTTCTGATAGAATTGTTGTCGAATATAGGTAGCTTTAATTGAGACTGATATTAGGTATGCTATGGTCAGTTATTTTGAAAGAATAATGGACTATATGAAAGCAATCAATTCTGTTACTTACTTAAAACATGATCAATCAAAGAACCAATGGTGTTTGTTACACAGAAGTGGAGAGATACGAACATCATCTCCATCATGAAGAAGGTGAAAGAGGTCATTTAGTTCTCTATTCAGCGGCTATAAGGGCATTAGAAATTAGAATTAGAAGAGATTTATTAATATATGGGCATTAGTAAGGCAGACCAATGGCATATACAGTTGAAAAGGCAGACCTGATGCATCATGAATTGAAGACAAAATTAGACGTTCACCAGTCAGGTTTTGGCTTCAACTGAAATGTGTGTTCATGTAAGTTTGCTTGAACACTTCAAGAATTACTTCACAAGCAATAACTAATTAACTTAGTGTGAGTCTGTAATTGATTATAAAAAAAAAATCTTCTGAAATATAATATATAAAAAATATAATACTCAGATCGATCTCATTACTCATATGATCTATTGTTTTCCCTCTTCTCTTTCTCTTCTCTCTCTCTTCTTCTCTCTTCTCTTCTCGGTCTCAGTCGGTTGACAAAAAGAACAATTTCAACCACAAAAAATCTCTATACCAAACTCTCAACCCCCTCTTTCCACTTAGAAATTGACTATCAGTAAAGAATCAAGCAATTCTATCAGGTCAATACGCTAAAAAACACCAATCAGACAAACTTAACTTCGAAATAGCAATCAATTTTGCTTTCTTAGGGTTCTTCGTAGGCTTTTCATATTAATCCTTTCCCAGAATTATGTGGTACAAACAGAAACTGAAGAAATGACAATCATAACTAAAGAAAAATGAACGTGGATGAGCTATCATCCTATTCGTTTCTCCATCATTTGGGTCGTAAGTAATTGTTGAGTGACAATCATAAGCACATTCTTTCAGAGCTTTCAACCTTCGTCTGGAAATGGGCCCTTTCAGTCTTTCCGCGGACACTTTCAGAACGTAACACACCAGCAGAACTCATTCCGTCCGGTAATCCAATAAAATAAGAACGGTAATGGAATTCTTTTTATAGATCCGCATGTATAAACTTTTATACCTCGCGCGCCCACACAAACATATACAACACAAATAAAAGGAGCGGGAACTTATTTTTGAGAATGGAATGAGCGAGAATGACGTTACTTTAAATCAGTTTTATGTTTTCTTCTCCGGCATAAATAGATGCCAACGGCAACACTTGTTATGAATAATTCATCTGCTTTGGATTTATTTTAAAGTACTTTTTGTTTTACGTCTGAACCAAGACAATCATTAACATTAGAATGCGACCTAAAGCGCACTAGAGACCGCAAGAATTATCGTCATTTGTTCTCAGCTGAACTACAGCGATGCCAGCTTCACTGACATGAACATAAGATAAAAAATTTTTTCTTATAAAAACTGACAATTATGCACCATAATATATTACTGGGTTTCATGTTTGGATACAACGAGGGAGCGTGAAAGGGAATGCTGCCCCTATAATGAATTTTTAGTGTTATATCAATACGTCATGATCAATAACATTTTCTCAATGAAGTCGAATGGTCGGACTTAATTGCATTCAGAATAGCTTCGAACTCTACATCCTACCGGTAAGTATTGAAAGGAATGTATTGCTTAAATTGCGAATTTCGGGTAAACTGAAAAGATATCATCATAGATCATGCCACTTGAATGAGGAAAGGGAAGAAGAATACCAAGTTTTCGAAATAAGACTCGATGTTTCAGAATTTTTGTGAAGGTAATTGTAGATACATCGCGATTTTTCAGCTTTCTTGGAAAACTGTGAACAAAGTTCTCAGGAAGAACTCAATTAAATTCGAAATGTAGAATTTGAAGAAATAAATTTGGGTAAAGAACTTTTTAACAATAGACAAAAATTATCTATATTTTCTTAATTGTTTCACATCAAACCATTCAAAAGTTATAGTGGTCAAGTCAGAAAAGGGATTCAGATCCGCACTTATTCTGACATTCCAAATGCATATTGTGAAAAAATGTAAGAACGAAAATGTAAAAAATGTAGATGGTTGAAAAGAAAATTGAATTATCTTTCCAACGATGTGATACATGACCCCCAATGCCATTTAAAGTTTTTCAGTTGATGTGCCCCCCCGCGCCATCTATCGAGCAATCACAATGTGTTTCATTTCAAAAAGCAGTGTCGGTGAAACCCTCCAAACAGTTTTTCAATATTTGTACATCAAACCGTTCAAAAGTTAACAGGGAGGGGGGACTATTAAAAGCCGCGCTGTATAACGTATGCCTGAGCGTAGGCACCAGACGTCTTCCTTTTCGAAAAATGAGAACGTCTAAGAAAGCCAGTATCTTCTCATTTTCAATTTCCATGAATTTAATATTCGGGTGTATGTTATTGATATATGGCTACAAATTCTGAACGCATCATCTACATATCTTGACCATTCCTTAGGTTTGGAATTTGCAGTTTCAATTACTTATTATTCAAGTTTTTCCATGAAAAAATTTGCAATAACTGGGCTTAGTTGAAACACCATCTAATTGTTCGTATATTTTGTTGTTAAAAATGAAATATTGTCAAGTATGAGAAATAGTACCCAATACAAACATTTTTCAAAATTCAAAATCAATTTCCAAAAATTACATATTTTTTTCATTCATTAAAATCGCATCATCTGGTATACCATTTATTGAAACATAGTATTTCCTGCAAATTTAAAGTTCAACGCCAGTCATTAAGCAGGTATTGGGTTTCATTCCGCTACGTCGATTCTCGATGGCTGAGATGCGGATGAAGCGTTAATACTCAGCAATATTTTCACGGGAATTGGAAAGTCATTCATTCATTCAGATTCATTGTCGTGTTGAGACTGCTGAGTGGTGGTACACACGAAAAGAGTTTTCCATTTCTTATTCATGGTCCTGACACATTTCATCCCATTATTTCCGATTACAATGTAAGTTTTTTTTTCCTGTACATACTATTGTTTTATCACTGTTTCATTTGTCCAAATGCGTTTTTTATATTTAATAAAGTGAATAATTTTATTTGAGTATTTTATCTCACAACATCAGGATAGTCAGGGATGTACAATGTTCAATTAAAACCTCTCGCAAGTCAAGCAAAAATAATACTTGAGCACCCTATACAGCTAGGGAGCAAGGTAACCCTCAAGTTCGTTCGGGGCCAAAAGTGGTAGTTCCACCCCGAGCGTGACCGTATGATGATGGTAAGCACATTTTGAGAAGATTCTCTATATCGATTGGAAAAAAAAGTTCAACTTCCCTCATGGCTAGTTCTAACGGGACCTGTGTGAAAAGGGGTACTACATCAAAACTGACTAGTACGTCATTTGGGTCAATGATCATCTGTTTGATCTTTTCGACGAAATTTGTGGGATGAACGTCTGCCAATAAACAGAAAAATCATCATGTAAGTAACGATGGCCTCAAAAGACTTTCAAAAAATATATCTCTTCAAAAAACTCTCGAAAATACTATTTGGATGATGAACAATCAAACAACATAAATAACAACACTCTCGAAAGAAGTTTCTTCTTACGAACGAAGTTAAAAACTTCTTCAGAGTTATGATTACGATTCAATCTTATTCATGTAATCAATTTCAAAAACTGTGCCAAATGCTTTATCGGTCACACAGGGAAGATATTTCGAGAAATGAAGACAAGCGGCAAGGTAAATCATACTATAAACAAAACACAACAATGTTAAAACCAGGAAGAATATATGGATGGTTTCTATTTAATCAGTCGAATGCCAAAGTAATGCATTATTGATATTATTGTCTTTAATCTCCTATGTGTTTTTCTTTCCATCCTACCTCAGTGTTTGTCGTTGCCATAAATATGTACCATTGTCTTAAAGATTTCCGTTTTTATTTCAAATGTGTCCGTCTGTGATTCAATTAAATTTTTAAATTTTGAAGAACTTATTTTGGTGAGTTCTTCTCAAATCGTTTATATTTTCTTGAGATATTCAGAGTAACATCGTGACAACTCTTTTAATTATATGCGAGTCTGTTGTTGTAGAGCGCAGAGAATTAATTTAGGTAAATTTGAAACGTATGCAAGAAAACTATACTTTTTTCTCCAACTGTATGTTACTCCCAAGTCCAAGTAACCTCTTAAATTTAAGGAAGACCACTACAAGAAAACCAAAATTTTCATTTTGTCTAATTTTTTCATTTTACCTCAAAATATTCGTATTGATTTGCATGAAAGAGCCAAATGATTGATTGAATACGCGGTTTGGCCAAAGTAAAATTATATTAGGTATATTAACTAGAATCACATTTACAATAATTTCTCAATAAAACTAAAACCTATATAATGTTTTCAGTTGCAGAGTGAAACATTCACGGTATCGTATTTTAGTGTCACTCTGAATCGAATTTCTGTGTGTTTAACACAAACGAACACATTCGATACGTGTTTCTTGATCTGATATTTCATAGTTTGTACACCTATTGGTGCGAGTGGAAGGTTGTAAAACTGGAAATGCCTGAACGACATACGATGAAAGTTTTCTCCGATAGCATTTCCAGTAGATCCCGTTTAATACTCTCATAAAAGACGAACATGTACAAAACACCCGTTGGCGAACTACACGGTTTCTTTATAACGCCATTTTCCAAGGCGAAATGATTTTGCATGACGTTTTTTAAGTGGAGCGTACACCAAAGTTCACCTGTTACAGCACTCAGTTCGAACGTCGAGAGAAGTTGTCTGGAGTATGAAACCGTGTAATTTTCTGGAATCCACATAGAATGCGAAAGCATAACGAGATTTAATATGCAGAGACCCGCAGATTCGTGGAAATAAATGAAAAAAATCATATTTGAAATTTCCCTTTTTATTCTCCGCATCCCAAAATGCATCATGCATGCATACATCGATTATTCATATAATTGTAATTTGAGATATGAGGGAATATGAAATTTATTCATTTATTTATACGGACAAGCCCATTAGAAGATTTTACAAAGTATAACATAGAATAGTACAACAAATACTAAATGAATGATATTGATAAAAACATTAACAAAAAACCTTGGACTAAAATTGTTTTTGTTTTGTTTTACCGTTAACCAGCAAAAGAAAAGTTTTGAAATAGGGATTAGAATAAAAAATATGGTCACTTACATAGTTGCTTTTTGAACTTAGAGGTGTTGAGAAAATATCAATTTCAAGACAATTGGCTGTTCTGAGTGTTCTTGTGATAAAGCGGAAATAAACCATGTCGGTACGATAGTAGTAGGGAATATGAAAAGTATAACTTTCTGTCTGGTAAAACGAGTGGAGACAACAAAACTGATTTGAGACAGAAGCTTAAGACAGTCGTACTAACGTTCATGATCTTGTAGAGAGTCAACAGATAAAAATGACACCAACAAAAAAATATTTGCTGGTTAACTTTCTTTCTAATTTCAAATTAAAAAAATTGTCCATCAAAATTGTGTTTACATTCCAACATGTACCCAAACGTGTGAATTAACAATATTGTTACAGGGTCACTATATGATGGCGATGCCGTTAATTATATTTCTTGTTCATACAGAAGAGTTTTTGAAAACTTTATTTGAACAGAGTAACAACAGTTAATAACAAAATATTACTACGGCTAATATGACAATTAATTCAAAGTGATTATATCAGAATTATTGCAAATGTGAGAAAACTTTGTATGTTTTTATCTCACATTTGTAACACTTATGTCCTATATGGACATTCCCAAACTTGTAGATTGAAAAATATTGAACCGTTCAAAATATAATAGAGGGGGCTACTTACGTCCATAACGTATACTCACTGTATACAATCTGTTTGTTACAGTTGCTTTTTTATTGTCGTTTTCATGGATCAATAAAGAATATAACTGTGACATCAATGTTGTGTTTGTATATTCAAATATTACGTGAAAATGCAGTTAATTGAACTGAAAAATGTACCTGATTTTATCAAAATTGTTTGTTTTGCTAAAACTTAATGTATGCGTTATTCCAAGGACACGCCATGAAGGGTCTTGGAGAACCATTCAAAATTAAAACTTGCAATTGTGTGGTAGTGGGTATTTTCACTTTCTGATTTTTTTCCGTTGCACCGGTAGTAGAGGGCAACTTCCTCATTTCAAATAGAACATCCTTTATTTCATCACATTCCAGGTTGGTTCCTCCTGTTGGAGTTATTCAACTCCAAAGATTTCAAATCTTGGCTTCCCTTACTCCTTGCACTCACAGGAAGTGAGATGAAGTTTCTTCATCTTCGCATTTACGGCAAGTGCGGTTGTTTTCTATTCCTATTAGTGATGTGTGTCTGCCTAACTTGTTATGTCCTGTTAGTATTCCTACAAGGTGTAGTGCTTGACGGTTTCTGCCTAAGAGCCGTGCCGTCCTTGACTCGCTGGAGCCAACCACAAAGTTTTTCAAGTGTCTTCAGCCGGTATTACCCCTAGTTTGTTCAGCTCTTCTTTCGCCCAGCCGTCAAGTGCTGAAGAGGTTTGGCTTCTTGCGATGCCTAGTACAGACTCCGGCTCACAGAACGGCGTAGCGAAACCGATTCGCGCAGGTTCGCCTGCCACCTCGTTTTCGCTCACCCCTATGTGACCCGGAACTCATACCAGCTGAACTTCCTTCATATTAGCTTGTTTTTCGAGAGCATCTCCGCATTCCTGTGCTGAGCTTGTTTCAGGATTACATATCAACAGTTCCAACAAAGATTGTTGTAACTCAGTTTTATCACCCTTGAGATTATTGATAAAAAAATTACGTGGAGAGTATACAAGTTACAATTCAATACTTGAAATTTTTATTCACTTGCACCTCATCAAATCAAATTTATGTCACTTTCATTGACAATAATAAAATATAAGAAAGTTCAGGTCCGTTTTTCTCAGTTGCTTAAAAATTGAGTTACGACAGTCTTCGTTCGGACCGTCGATATTGCTCTGAGCGCTGCCTAACTGTCTTAACAGATGTTGATTGTCTGCTCAGGTCTTTCTTTCCTCAGCTTGGAAAATTGTTGTGTGTCTGCCCATAGTGCGTAGCCCGAAGCCTGTTTGTCAGTCAGACGCGAACCGTCCGTATAACATTGAGGCTTCCTGTGCGAAACTCCACTATGTTAACATTCCATTGGTCTCCTCTCGGAATCGTGACAGCAAACGCTATATTCCATCGCAGTGTACATTGTGCGCTTTCCACTCTGAGGGCGGAAATAAAAATCTCCTGCTCAGCCCACTTCGCGATTTCCGCATGGCCTGTCGTCGAGTCTTTGCTCACTCAGACTCCTGAGTCTCGCATCTTCAAGAGGTGGCAGCCTCAGCAGTACCTCCAATACTGCTGTTAGAGTCATTCTCATTGCACCCGTTATCAAACAGGGCAACCTCTGGACCTTGCTAAGTCTTCGGCTCATTGTGATGTTCTGTGCGCCTGGCCACCCCACGGCGCCACCATTAGCACCTGTCATTATTGAAAATGATTTCAGAATTACTACATTCTTGGTCGTGATGGAAGAGCGCTTGCCTCTAAATCACAGGGGTGTGGGTTCGTTAGCATAGTCACTGGTCTCGTGCATGGCATCCCACGTTAAAAGATGAGGTCTACATCTTTCCTAGCTCGCACAAGTCCATGACTTCTGAGGGTTGCTCGTTAGGGTGCAGCCGGTAAAAATGTTTTAACGGTTATCAGGGTTGAAGCCATAAGCCTGAATTGACACAATACAAAACCATCTCAAGATTCACATCTGGAGTGTATCGAGTTAAAACTAAGACTGGCTATGTTTTCAGGCACTCCTGAGTTTTGAAGAAATGGAGTGGTTGGTTTATCAAAATAACTTTCCTATCACAGAATTATCAACAGAAACCATAAATATATTGCTCTGTTCGAATGAAATGTCCTTGTTTAGAAAATGCCATTATCAAGTGATAAAAAAATAATCTATTAAATGAACCTTTGTAAAATGTATTTCGAAGTGATTTGAAATATCAAATATTAAGTTGAAACCACCAGTTACTCTTTATCTTCACAATTGGTCGGTATAGATATAATTTTTACGACCGGACAATATTTCAATTTGCGTGTGATAATTTTAAATAACATTTCTGGTCTCATTAATTTTATCTTTACGTTCGGTTACAAATGCAATAATATAATCGATATAACTTGTTATGTTTTCGAAGAAAGAATCTCAAATCTACACAGACTCAATAAAATTATTCTTAGAAAACTTTTAAGAAACTGCTGTGATTTCGGATCTTTTTCGTCTGCCGTCAACAAAAAAAAACACTCGTAAACAACGAGGACAGAGAAATTTTTGTTTTGGAATTCTCTTTAGTTTATCCAGAAAATTCGTAGTAAGACGCAAAAAATTCACTATCATATCATCAGGTTGAAAATCTGAAAACCTCGAGACTTACCTGCACTAGTAGAATTTGCGAATGGTTTCTCATTAAGACACAGGAGGACTCGGAGTTCATGAAGAACATGAAATAGCCAGACGAAGTCGAGAATGGTATACACAACCACTATAACAGTTCGTTTTGGAAAGAAGAAAATCCAAAGCTCGTTTGCCAGCAGAACTTCCAGGAGTCATGGAGTTTCAATGTTTATTGTGCTATAAAGGATAATCGAATTTAATGTTCAAATCTTCATGATGACAATTGTAATAGTGATAGATATTCGCATATAATAAGGAATGTGGTTGGTGGATCATTGAGGCATGTTTCTGAACAATACCGTTTCAAGTTTTGGTATAAGATGAGTATAAGTATAAGACATAGTACTGTTGCCTTTGGTTGGTTGTTGAATTGGTTGTTCAAAAATCAGTGAGCCATTTGAATTTCCTCCTTGCTCTCCAGACCTGACGCCACTACACTTAATCTAGGGATATATCAAAGAATGTTTATGTGGATTCTATGAGCGATAAAGAAAACATGAAACGAAGGGTTCTGAGAATTTTCAATAGTTTGTTTCCTGACTCCATACAGAAAGGTACAAATAATGGTATACAGAAAAATATCAATTCTTATTTATAACAAAACGCCAATGCCTTCGAACTTCTGTTGGAGTGAACTCGTGTGGAAAGAAGAATAAATGTATTCAATATCAATAAACAAAATTATAATTAATCTGTGGTAGAAGTCCATTGTAACTTAAAGTGGAGTGGTATGATTTTAGGAAATAGAAAAACTCAAAGTCATCTTCCCAATTTAATATCGATTAGTTATGTGATGGTATAGTGATAACCATCGATCATTTATTAGGAAAAGAAGAATGAATAATTCACGTTTCTGGTAGTATTTTATTTCCATCCCATTATTTGCATTTTGAGATACCTTTGACCAACGACCGTTAGGTTGCCAGAGTTAATATTAGTTCGTTTATTTTTATTGTTCTCTTCATGATATTAATGAACGCTCTTCGTGAAAGACGTATATTTACTTACTCTTGCCTGTATTAAGACGTGCTCATGCTTATCATCAGTTCACAATAAGTGGAATGTTTCCATCTTCTGAAATCATTTGTCGTTTTTATTCAGCCTGATGTAAGGTTATGCAACTATTTCTGTTAAAAGAAATATTCCTTTT
This sequence comes from Chrysolina americana, assembly GCA_958502065.1. NCBI lineage: Eukaryota > Metazoa > Arthropoda > Insecta > Coleoptera > Chrysomelidae > Chrysolina > Chrysolina americana. Next base: position 48,615,580 of record OY293416.1, read on the forward strand.
GGCTCATTCAAGATTTTCTTAAACCAATTATGGGTACTCAATAAAGACAGCTATTTCTCAATTTCAAGCGAAAATTCAAATAAATGACAATAATGTCTGTCCCATATTTAAATGGAATCATGAAGATCGTGCAAACATTTCTTTTTTTCTCATACAATTAATTTTGCTTTACTTTTCGTTAATTTTTGTTATTCTTTGTTCATTTCGAGTTAATTGTGATTCTTTGAGATATTTTGTAATTGAAAACAATTTCTTTCTTCTGGCAATAAAATACTTTTTGCTAGCAATAGCTTTTATTCCAATTTGCTTTACTCAGAGAAGTTAATTACTTTCAGTATGAAAAAATACAATGTGCTTGCCTGAAGGATTTAGAAAAAGACTCCATTATAGAACATTTGAATAAGAAAAATGTTATTTATAGCAGGCCTCAGGGAAAGTATATCGATTTGTAACTGAACAAACTTCGATAGGAAAAATATTAGGAAGAATGTTTTTTTGAAATTCTACTTGGGCGTAGAGTTTATCTTCACAAAAGATGAAGAATTACCTTCAAACGTGACTTTAGTTCCCTCTCGAAAGGTAATTTTCTTCGAAACAATCGCTTAATCGGGAGATTATTAGCCGACAGCCAGCTAACTAGGACTTTTAACTGAACATTGAAAAACTGGCTCTAGAAGTATAACTCGTAATATGGAGTGCGACTTACAACGCAAATACGGTAGGATATTTTGTAGAAGCATCGAGATGAAGAGCATCCTCAAGGGCCAATAACCTTCGCACTCCATAATACGAGTTACACTTCTAGAGCCAGTTTTTCAATGTTCAGTTGAAAGTCCTAGTTAGCTGGCTGTCGGCTAATAATCTCCCGATAAAGCGATTGTTTCGAAGAAAATTACCTGTCGACAGGACCTGTCGTTGGTCAAAGGTATCTCAAAATTAAAATAATGGGATGGAAATAAAATTCTACCAGAAACGTGAGTTATTCTTCTTTTCCTAATAAATGATCGATGGTTATCACTATACCATCACCTTACTAATCGATATTAAATTGGGGAGATGACTTTGAATTTTTCTATTTTCTAAAATCATACCACTTCACTTCAAGTTACACTGGACTTCTACCACAGGTTAATTATATTTTTGTTTATTGATATTGAATACAGTTATTCTTTTTTCCACACGAGTTCACTCCAACAGAAGTTCGAAGGCATTGGCGTTTTATTATAAATAGGAATTGATTTTTTCTGTATTTGTACCTTTCTGTATGGAGTCAGGAAACAAACTATTGAAAATTCTCAGAACCATTCGTTTCATGTTTTCTTTATCGCTCATAGAATCCACATAAACATTCTTTGATATATCCCTAGAATAAGTGTAGTGGCGTCAGGTTTGGAGAGCGAGGAGGAAATTCAAATGGCTCACTGATTTTTGAACAACCCATTCAACAACCAACCAAAGGCAACAGTACTATGTCTTATACTTATACTCATACCAAAACTTGAAACAGTATTGTTCAGAAACATGCCTCATTGATCCACCAACCACATTCCTTATTATATGCGAATATCTATCACTATTCAAATTGTCATCATGAAGATTTGAACATTGAATTCGATTATCCTTTATAGCACAATAAAAATTGAAACTCCATGACTCCTGGAAGTTCTGCTGGCAAACGAGATTTGGGTTTTCTTCTTTCCAAAACGAACTGTTATAGTGGTTATGTATACCAGTCTCGACTTCGTCTGGCTATTTCATGTTCTTCATGAACTCCAAGTCCTCCTGTGTCTTAATGAGAAACCATTAGCAAATTGTACTAGTGCATGTAAGTCTTGAGATTTTCAGACTTTCAACCTGGTGATATTTGAAGGGGGGCCCTTTGTGTTTCGGTTTATTGACGAACACGAAATTCCTAGTGAATTTTCTGCGTCTTCCTACAAATGTTCTGAATAAACTACAGAGAATGCCGAAACTATAATTTCTCTGTCCTCATTGTTTACGGGGGTTTTTTGGTTGACGACAGACGAAAAAGATCCGAAATCACAGTAGTTTCTCAAGAGTTTTCTCAGGATATTTTTAATGAGTCTGGGTAGATTTGAGAATATTTCTTCGAAAACATAACAAGTTATATCGATTATCTTATTGCATTTGGAACCGAACGTAAAGATAAAATTAGTAAGACTAGAAATGTTATTTAAAATTATCACACCAAAATTGAAATATTGTCCGGTCGTAAAAATTATATCTATACCGACCAATTGTGAAGACAAAGAGTAACTGGTGGTTTCAATTTAATATTTGATATTTCAAATCACTTCGAAATACATTTTATTCAAAGGTTCATTTGATAGATTTTTTTTTTATCACTTGAAAATGGCATTTTCTAAACAAGGACATTTCAGTCGAACAGAGCAATATATTTATGGTTTCTGTTGATAATTCTGTGAAAGGAAAGTTATTTTGATAAACCAACCACTCCGTTTCTTCAAAACCCAGGAGTGCCTGAAAACATAGCCAGTCTTAGTTTTAACTCGATACACTCCAGATGTGAATCTTGAGATGGTTGTCAGGCTTATGGCTTCAACCCTGACAACCGTTAAAAAATTGTTACCGGCTGCACCCTAACGAGCAACCCTCAGAAGTCATGGACGTGTGCGAGCTAGGAAAGATGCAGACCTCATCTTTTAACGTGGGATGCCATGCACGAGACCAGTGACTATGCTAACGAACCCACACCCCTGTGATTTAGAGGCAAGCGCTCTTCCATCACGACCAAGAATGTAGTAATTCTGAAATCATTTTCAGTAATGACAGGTGCTAATGGTGGCGCCGAGGGGTGGCCAGGCGCATAGAACATCACAATGAGCCGAAGACTTAGCAAGGTCCAGAGGTTGGCCTGTTTGATGATAACGGGTGCAATGAGAATGACTCTAGCAACAGTATTGGAGGTATTGCTGAGGCTACCACCTCTTGAAGATGCGAGACTCAGGAGTCTGAGTGAGCAAAGACGCGACGACAGGCCATGCGGAAATCGCGAAGTGGGCTGAGCAGGAGATTTTTATTTCCGCCCTCAGAGTGGAAAGCGCACAATGTACACTGCGATGGAATATAGCGTTTGCTGTCACGATTCCGAGAGGAAACCAATGGAATGTTAACATAGTGGAGTTTCGCACAGGAAGCCTTAATGTTATACGGACGGTTCGCGTCTGACTGACAAACAGGCTTCGGGCTACGCACTGTGGGCAGACACACAGCAATTTTCCAAGCTGAGAAAAGAAAGACCCTATCAGACAATCTACATCTGTTAGGACAGGTAGGCAGCGCTCAGAGCAATATCGACGGTCCGAACGAAGACTGTAGTAACTCAATTTTTAAGCAACTGAGAAAAACGGACCTGAAGTTTCTCGTATTTATTATTGTCAATGAAAGTGACATAAATTTGATTTTATGAGGTGCAAGTGAATACAACATTTCAAGTATTGAATTGTTACTTGTATACTCTCCACGTAATTTTTTTATCAATAATCTCAAGGGTGATAAATACTCAGCACTTTTACAGGAATGTGGAGATGCTCTCGGGAAACTAGCTGATATGAAGGAAGTTCAGCTGGTATGAGTTCCGGGTCACAGAGGGGTGAGCGAAAACGAGGTGGCAGACGAACCTGCGCGAATCGGTTTCGCTTCGCCGTTCTGTGGGCCGGAGTCTGTACTAGGCATCGCAAGAAGCCAAACCTCTTCAGCACTTGACGGCTGGGCGAAAGAAGAGCTGAAAAAAACTAGGGATAATACCGACTGAAGACAGTCGAAAAACTTTGTGGTTGGCTCCAGCGAGTCAAGGACTCAAGGCTCTTAGGCAGAAACCGCCAAGCACTATACCTCGTTGTAGGAATACTAACAGGACATAACAAGTTAGGCAGACACATATCACTAATAGGAATAGAAAACAACCGCACTTGCCGTAAATGCGAAGAAGATGAAGAAACTTCATCTCACTTCCTTGGTGAGTGCAAGGCGTAAGGGAGGCCAAGATTTGAAATCTTTGGAGTTGAAAAACTCCAACAGGAGGGACCAACCTGGAATGTGATGAAATAAAGGGTGTTTTGTTTGAAATGAGGAAGTTGCCCTCTACTACCGGTGTAACGGAAAAAAATCAGAAAGTGAAAATACCCACTACCACACAATTGCAAGTTTTAATTTTGAATGGTTCTCCAAGACCCTTCATAGTGTGTCCTTGGAATAACGCATACATTAAGTTTTAGCAAAACAATTTTGATAAATTCAGGTACATTTTTCAGTTCAATTAACTGCATTTCCACGTAATATTTGAATATACAAACACAACATTGATGTCACAGTTATATTCTTTATTGATCCATGAAAAAGCAACTGTAACAAACAGATTGTATACAGTGAGTATGCGTTATGGACGTAAGTAGCCCCCTCTATTATATTTTGAACGATTCAATATTTTTCAATCTACTAGTTTGGGAATGTCCATATAGGACATTAGTGTTACAAATGTGAGATGAAAACATATAAAGTTTTAGTTCTCTCATGTTTCCTGATGTCAATGGTTTGGATAAAATTATATAAAATATAAATATTGTTGGCGCTAATACTGATCCGTGAAGAACATCTTTGTCATCAATTAAAATCAGAAAAAGACTCCTTTCAATTATCGTTCGAATATTGTATTTTACATAACTATAACATTTTAATGGCAGTTTGAAATATATTCATTGATGCTGATGTTGAATATATTACTGTAGTAAAACTGCACTAACTAATTTTGGTAATTTATTTACACACGTCTTAATCAATAATTTATATCAAAAGTCACTATTTTAAATTATCTTTACTGACACTCTCTATTATTCAAATATCCTACTCCGGCTGATTCCAAAACTGTCGTCTCGCCGTGGAGATTCCTTTTATATAGCGTGGTGAAAAGACTCCAGTTCTTTCTCGAATTTCTTCTGTCGTCTAGATGTCGCTTCTCGAATGATTTTGTGTCAATCGCCAGCGGCGAAGTTAATGGTGACATCATCGGCTATAAATAGTTTTCTGTGCTGTTTACGAGCTCCGTCTGAACCGGCTTAAGGAGATGTTAACATAAAAAGTTACATAAAAATCACAATAAATAGTCGAAGTTTTCACTCATCCCATTGAATAAACTTTTCCAATTTTCATTTAAAATAAAAATGTTTCCGTTGCCGGCTTGGTCTTAAGAGCAAACAGTACGTTGGTAAAACGTGAATCGGTTTTTAGCCTACAGTTTTTTTTTAAGAATTTTGTTTTTTCAGCAAATCATTCAATGTTTTTGTGTGAATTCGGGAACTTCAGTGATTTTTGGTTATAATTTTCAAGAAAAAAGAATTGGAATGGCATGACGAATTCTTAAGGGGCTACCGAGTCCATACAAAAAAATATCAATGTGTAACGATTTCGAGACCGGCCTCGAGACCGGCCCTGATCATCCAATTAACTCGAAATGTAAACATTGTTCTTTGCTGAAAAACACATACATCAGGTGGAAGAATCGCGAACCTTCTAACGAAGATTCGGGGTACATCTACGAAGTCGCCCGAAAGGCTCGAATGGTCGAGAGTTGTAAACACAAAGTATATAAGCCACTGGGTATTAGATGGCGGGATAGTCAGAGACAGACACAGAGAATAACCAATATAGTTCCAGAGTTCGCTGATAGAGAGTGTCAGTAAAGATAAATAAAAATAGTGACTTGTGAAATAAATGAGTGTTTAAGGAGGGTGTCAATAAATTATAAAAATTAGGTAAGTGCAGTTTTACTACATTTGGTGTCAGAGTCGAATGTTTAAAATAAATAAGTGTTGAAAAATTGATAGACATTTATCGCACCTAATAGACTAGTTAGTGACCCGTTGAACATTTGAGTGTTTACCAAGTGGACAGTTTTGCGCGTCGCGGGACAATAAACTGAAAACTTTTTGTGTGAAATAAATAATAGACTGATATTATGGTTAAAGACAAAAAGAGACAAAATGTTTCCGAAGAGAGTTCACCTAGTTGACCTTAAAGTTAGTGAATTAAAGAGTTAGAGGAGCGTGAGCTAGAAACAACTGGAAAGAAGGCCGTACTCCAGAAAAGACTTTCAGATAGACTGATTGAAGAAGGAGAAGACCCCGAAACATTTTTGTTCGAAGTTTCTGGAATATATTTGAGCTCTATAATGAACAAACTCGACGAGAACACGAAATCATTGGAGGACAAACTTCAACAAAATTCCGTAACTCTGAAAGAACTTCAACAAAATTCGGTCAGTCTGGAAGATAAATTTCGTCAAAATTCGAAGATCCTGGAAGAAAAACTTCTAGAAAATTCGAATAGTCTGGAAGAGGAACTCCAAGACAAATTTCTAGAAAATTCGAATACTCTGAAAGAGGAACTTCTAGAAAATTCAAAGAATTTGAAAGAACTTCTGGAAAATTTGAATGGCCTGAGGGAGGAGTTTCTGGAAAATTCAAAAAGCTAGTAAGAAGAAGTCTGCGGTGTGGCGAGTCGGTTGGAAGAAAGGATGGGAACTGTCGAGACAGAAATGGAAAAATTGAAAGAGACAGTAAGTGACCAAGTCAAAGAAGGAATTGAGTCAGAAATGAACAAAATAAAGGACAAATTTTGTTAGAAAAGCGAATGGATTCTGTGCATATCCCAATGCCGGATGTGAGTACGAACGTGGAGGAAGTTAAAAAAGACGTCAAAGATTTCAAGGTCAGTGCTGAACCTGGAAAGCTCTTATTGAAACCGCTTCAGTTCAACGGAAATACTCCATGGGCAAACTACCGCCGACAGTTTGAAGCTGCTGCCAAAGCGAATGGATGGAATGCTGGGGAAAAAGCTTTAGCATTGACACTGGCATTGCGTGGTGAAGCAACAACATTTTACAGACCCTTACCGCCCAACAACAGGAGGACTATGAACAGCTAGTGAAACATCTGGAACTTCGCTTTGACCAGGCCCACCTAGAACACATTTACCATTCACAGCTGAACAATCGATGCCAGAAATCAAGCGAATCCTTGCAAGAATTTGAAGCAGACATTGTACGCTTGGTTCGCCTGGCATATCCAGCCACGCCAGAAAGTGTTATGGAGCGATTAGCGGTTCAGGCATTTTTGGATGTGCTTCGCGACCAAGAAACCCGGCAAGCACTAACACTAGCTCGCCCCTCACATCTCGTGGATGCATTGTCACGTACTCTGGAATTCGAAGCAGCAAAGCAATCCTGCAAAAGCCAGAGTAGAGTCCGGATGATCGAGGAAGATCCACAGGAGCCACTAATATCGAGGCTGTCCTGCGAAAGGTGATGAAGGAAGTTATGCCTGAGAGAAGACTGATGCCGAAATTGTAGGAAACTTGGGCATGTGCGTAGCAAATCTCCAACATTAAAAAAATCGACAACAACGAAGGACAAGAAGGAGCAATAGTCAGCCCGTATCCAGCAAGCCCCAAATAACAACGCATATGTTACTGTCCTTCAACGACAGAACAAAGGTGTCATCGTAGATACGGGTGCGACTAGAACGATTCTTGGGCCTACGTTTGCCAAAACACCGGCAAGAATTGAATCGTCGAATTGGAAGCTACGCACAGCAACTGGAGAGCCGACAACTGTGTATGGTGAACTTCCAATTGAACTGACTTTGGGCAGCACTAAAGTGAAACACCGGGCTCTACTAGCGGATATCGAGGATGATGCAATCATAGGGATGGACATCATGAACTCCAGAGGGTTCGAGTTGAATTTCAGAGACGGCGTTCTACGAGTGAATGGAGAGAAGTGCTTCACGGGAGAAGTGAAGAAATGATTCGTGTTCTGCTAGCTGAAGATGTGAGCGTACCGGAGAGGGCTGAAACCATTTTGAAGGCTCGCCTGGATGGGGGTGCGAGCAATGGAAACGTAGTGGTGTTCGAGCCCAAGCTCCATGATGAGAAAATTGGACGAGGAATCGCACAAGGGAAGACCTTGTTGCGTGTTGATAAATTTGTGCCGGTAAGAGTAATGAATGTCAATTATTACCCTGTGACTTTGAAGAAAGGAACAATTCTGGGGCATTGCTCGTCAATTTTCTCTGTGATAAGGAGTGCACGCGGCACTGTTAGTCAAGCCAGTACCTTGCCAGCAGAATTGGAGAAGTTGGTTGCCATCTCATCCAAAGACATGTGACCCGCACAGCAGCCCAAACTGAGAGAATTAGTTAGGCAGTATCAGGACATCTTCGATACCGGAGTGGGCAGAGGTGGTAGAACAAAGGTGGTTCAGCACAAAATTGACACTGGAAATGCCCGACCAATCCGGCAATCAGCCAGGACTTCCTCTCGCCAAAAAGGAAGAGGCTGACAACATAGTCTGTGATATGGAGAAAGACGGAGTCATCGAGCCATCCGACAGTTCTTGGTCCTCTCCAGTAGTACTGGTAAAGAAGAAAGATGGTTCAACTCGGTTTTGCGTTGATTACGTCAACTTAACAACGTGACGAAAAAGAACAGTTACCCTCTACCATGAATAGACGACACGCTAGACATGCTGGCTGGATCTACGATTTTCTCGACCTTAGATTTGAAGAGCGGATACTGGCAGGTAGAACTGGCCCAGGAAGATCGAGAGGAGACAGCCTTCACCGTCAGTTCAGGTTTGTGGCAGTTCACAGTTATGCCATTTGGGCTCTGCAACGCTCCAGCCACATTTGAAAGATTGATGGAGACGGTTCTGAAGGGACTCTCATGGAAGACGTGACTGGTGTATCTTGACGACATTATTGTGGTCGGCAGATCGTTCAACGACCATGTGAAAAACTTGGAGGAGGTATTCCAGCGACTGAGAAGCTCCGGACTGAAATTGAGCCCCAAGAAATGTCATCTGTTCCAGAAAGAAGTACTGTTACGGTTCAAAATCAAATTTTAATATCTATGTGCAGATGTGACTGTCTGTTACCTTGTATAGTGTGAAATATCGACCATTGCTTTGAATTATGCTTCTTGTTATTGGTATATTGGTTTATGAATTTGTTCTGAACGTTTCTCATTCTATTTACCTTACAATATTAGCTTGACTAGATTTCGGTTCATAATCGTTTCAGTCATTTCATTATATTTTGTTATTGTTGATTGTTATGAAGAATTTTTGGAGGTTATCTGAGATCTGACGTTTAATAAATTAATTTCAATTCAGGTCCTTTCGTTTTCTACGAGGTTAAGTGTATGTAGAGCTGTGTAGTGTAATCTGCACTCCGTCTAAAAGTGTCACACTTTCATGCAAATGAAAGCACCTTATGTTGAAGATCTGTGTCCTTGTTCTGAGCTTAACATTTGACATATTTATCGTCTTGTGTAAGAAAAATTAACGACTTCCAGTGGAAAGGAAGGTGATGGTTGTTTTTTTTTTTGGTTGATTCCGGCTTCGTCTTCGACGGCCTCTTCCGTGTGTGGCGTTCTTGAGGGCAGGTGTGTGACGATACTCATGTAATCAATTTTCGATAATTTATCACTTATTAGTGGATTTAATTGATTCTACATGGTTGAATAATCTTCGTTGATTTTTGTGGACTTGAATAGTCATATTGGTGGACTCGAGTAGTCGTATGGGGATTTTAAGTTGATGTCGCCCACCGCCATTTTGAAGCCCTGATCCCAGAACCCAGAAAACCTTTGATTTTGTTGCTGCCTTTTGAAGTGTCTCTATTTCCACCTGATAACCAGTAGTATCCCGTTTCACCGATAATTATTTCTACGATCAAATAGAACTGACTTGAGGCAAAAGTGTTGGATCTTCAAGTTGTACCAGGATATTTGCCAGACCTTGTAGTGTCAGCAGACTAGTCTCCATTCACAACAGACAGTTACCTCAGTGTTGGATCTTCAAGTTGTACCAAGTTATTTGCCTAAGAAAGTAGTATCTGTAGCGAGCATTTCTATACATTTTTGTTTTTAATATTCTAAATTTACGTAGCCTCACTTGGCCTAAAGTCCGTTGTAATATCAGATTCCATTTTGGGTGTTATTATTTACCACATTTCATTCTTTTGTGAGTGTAGTAACGGAAAACTTTATTATTATTATTGGTATTAATGGTATTTGCTACACACCTTCAGTGTGTATATTCATTTTGGTGAAAGGTTTGCCACTTCCTTGAATTGTTTACTTCAAGAAGGTATTGCCTTACTTTGATTTATTTTATTATTCTTACTAAACTTACTTGATACTGCCCACCATCTGGTGGAAAATATTTCTGTAACTAATTTAGTAGTTTACATACATCATTTTTATTGGCTTTATTTCAATATCTGCTTATCCATCTACTGGACTTCTAGTCCCAACTAATTAGTAATTTCCAGGCTGTTACTTCCTCATTGTCAGTCCCTTTGTGATCACAACGGGAGCTTGGAAGGCAACTGGACTACGCTGTACTGGGTACTCACTCTTTGGAATATTAGGTACCTATTTATTGTGCTGTTGATGTTCACCACATTTGCAGATTATTAGAGGTTTGTAAACTAAGCGTTTGGATTTCATTTTCAATCCCAACTCCCAATACTTGTATACTCGAACAAAGTGTGGTCATCATACCACATCCCACCAGTGGTTTTTATTGACAATATTTTAGATTCCATTTAGAAATCTCTATCAGAGATTTGGAGCAGTCTGTGCTTGGACTGGCTTTTCCAATCACTGGCGCGGTATAAATTTTTGGTAGAACCCATGGCACCCAGATTGAGTTAGTCGGTGACTGCTATGTTGTCAAGTGCCTTCTAGTGCCTTCTAGTGCTTTCTATGTTAATATTATTTCTTCTTTTTTTATAAAGAAGCGTAGCAGTACGATATCTCGGCCACGTTGTATCTGGGAAGGTAGTGTCAGTAGATGAGCAGAAAATCAAAGCTGCGATAGTTCCGAAAGACATTTACCAGCTTCGAAGTTTTCTTGGCTTGTGCACTTACTATCGCCGATACGTGCTGGGATTTGCTAACATCGCAAAACCACTGACCAGGCTCACGAAAGGACAAACAAAGTTCAATGCCAAGATTCGTTCAGGAAGTTGAAAGGAGCTTTGATCAACGCTACCCCCTTCCTGACGGGAAATTCATTTTGGCGGGAACTGTTGGCTGTTGTAAAAGGAGTAGAACACTTCTACAAGTACGTATATGGGAGAAGATTTCTACTGAAAACTGACCATGCAGTTCTCAAATGGCTCCTACAGTTCAAGAATCCCGAGGGTCAAGTGGCAAGTTGGATCGAGAGGCTCCAAGAATTCGAATTTGAGATCGAACATCGAGCGGGAACCAGCCATAAGAATGCGGATGCCCTATCGCGAAGACCATGCCCAGATGACTGTTCGCACTGCCGACGAGCAGAGGAGAAGGAGTCGACACTCTGCAGAACTACGGCGGTGGATGAACACTGGAATGACCACAGGATCCAAAAAAACCAAGAGAAAGATCCAGATTTTGGTTTAGTCATCGGCTGAAAGAAGAGTGATCGAAGACCGTCGTGGCAGGAAATAGCGAGTTGTTCTCCAGTCGTCAAATCTTATTGGTCCCAATGGAGCTCCTTTATCCTCGACAATGGAGTACTGAAACGTGTGTTGGAGACTGAGGATGGTGGAGAAGACAGACGACAGATAGTAGTTCCCAGGAGCAGGAGACAGGATGTTCTCCGAGAAATTCATGGTGGGTGTTAGCGGAGGACATCTGGGAGTGACGAAGACCCTCCAGAAACTCAGGCAACGGTTTTACTGGGTCAATTGCCAAACTGACGTCAAAGACTGGTGCAGAAAATGTATTGTATGCGCTGCCAGCAATGGGCCTCGATGCGCCAGTGGGCAGCCCATTTGAAAGGATCGCCATTGACATCGCTGGCCCGTTTCCCCAATCGGATCACGGGAATAAGTACATCCTTGTGGCGATGGACTACTTCAGCAAGTGGGCCGAAGCCTATGCCCTGCCCAACCAAGTAGCCATCACCGTTGCCGACGTCTTGGTGAAGAAGTGGATTTGTCGATTCGGAGTTCTGTTGGAGCTGCATTCGGATCAAGGCAGAAATTTTGAGTCGAACTTGTTCCAGGAAATGTGCCAGATGCTAAATATCCGAAAGACGAGGACCACCAGTCCGATGGAAAGGTGGAGCGGATGAATAAGACGATAAACCGCCACCTATCCAAGGTAGTCTGTGACCACCAGAAGGATTGGGACCAGTACCTCCATCTGTTCCTGATGGCATATCGTTCCGCAATTCAGGAGTCAATCGGCCAAACTCCTGCTAGTGTTATTATGGGCCGAGAGCTGCGACTTCCTTGTGACCTGAAGTTTGGGACGCCACCAGGGCAAGACACCGCGGGAGATGACTACGTCAGTAAACTACGACAGCGAATGGACGACACCCATGAACGGGTCCGTTTGAACATCCAGAGTGCCAGCGACAGAATGAAGGAGACCTACGATATCAAGGCTGATGCTGGTGGATATCAGACAGGTGACCTAGTCTGGCTGTACAACCGTAAACATCGCCGTGGACTATCACCAGAACTTCGGAATTCGTGGGAAGGTCCATATAAGATCATGAAAAGGATAAACGACCTCGTCTACCGCATATATAAGCCACCACGAGGAAAACCTAGAGTAGTCCACTTCAGTAGGTTGTCCCCTTATGCCAGAAACCACGACCAAGTCCGCACCGTCAGACCACCAGAGGATGAAATGACGTTTCAGAAGTTAATATCCCTGTACTTAAACGGACACATGGAGTAACCCGAGAGGATCCACGAGACCTTTTTAAGGTGCCTGCCAACTACGCGTTAGCTCACTGTGTGGCAGAAGATCCAGTGGCATTGCAGTAGTTTTCTCCAAGAAGTTTGGTTGACTCCAGGAACTGCAGGAACAGAACCCGGAAGTTGGAGGGGTGTTACAGCTGAGGAAAGGCCAAAGAAACATCTACTATGTGGTTACCAAGAAGCGTTCTCGAGATAAGCCGTCTTATGAAGATGTTTGGAAGAGCCTTACGAGATTAAGAGACACGATGCTGGACCAGAATATTGTGGACCTGGCAATCCCAAAATTGTCCTGTGGGCTTGATGGGCTGTACTGGAGAGTTTATAAGAAGCATGTTGGAGACAATATTCAGATCCAGTGGCGTCAAGATTCTGGTGTTAAAGACTGTAATATTTGTCTGGAACTGTCAATATTTGAAACAACCACAAGAAGCGCTAGATTTTGTGGAAAGTTTTACATCAATGTTAAATTGTGTTTGAATCGAAGAGCAATTTCAATCTTTGAAATATCTGGGAAAAATTAATAGAAGGCATTATACCAAATGCTAAATGTAATTTTTTAGACTCGAGTTGATGCAGAAAACCCAACGTGCAGTTATTCCTGAACAGACTGACATTTTTTCTTGTAATATTTTTCAAATTATCTACCTTTAACAGCGATAAATATGAGCCTCGAAAACCTACAACCGTTTTCTGAGGCGAAGATTGAGAAGTTACTGTTTTGGTTGGATGCATTTCCAAGAATAATGCAGCAATGCTAAAAATTTCGTTTTGCCGGTACAAGCAATCCACCCTAAATGCCTTTCCAAAATGCATTGTAATTGATGATATACAATTAGTGCAAGTCTCCATCCAGTAATTATCCATCCAAAGGCATAATCACCGCTACAATCAATTTGGTTAGCAATTGGGTCAGCACTGGAGAAGATATATGATTAAAATTCGTGCTTGCACGTTCTTCTAATGTCTGATTACTAGCATGGTAGTTTTTGGGGTCGATCTAAACTATTTATCACAAATGTTAGTCGTAAGTTCAAAGCACGTTTCAGATCGATTCGGTGTGCAGATTTAATCTGGTAGCCCATGAAACTACTGAACGACCATTGAGATATGCTGCAGAGAATCCACAAATATTATCTACAACCAACTTTTATCTGATATTAGTCATACGCTTCTAGAATAATCACGAGTTTTTTCAAAAAATAGTAGATTTTCTTGAGTTCCCATCAAATCAAATAAAAACAGAACAGAAATCTGAACGGAAATGACAAAAGAGTTAGAATATCCAATGTTAATAATTAGTTCGATTTCTATTATTCATGAACATACAAGAATTACAGATACTTTATCTAGCTGCATAGATGAACAAAGCTAAAAGATGCCCTATTAGATGTAGAGTGGATATTAAATACAATTTGGTCAATTTGGTCAAAAAAATATTTCTAATTGAAACACATAACTCAAAGAACAGAAAAGCATCCCTTTGTTCAAAAACGGTGACATCTCTTTTGTAGACAATTAGAGTGCCATTTCAATAATACCTATATCTAGCAAAATGAGTGAGAAAATTACCAAACAACGTCTTTATACCCATTTTGAAAAATATAAATTATTCAACGAATCTCAGGAACGCTCTACGACAGAGGCTAGGCTGTTCTCAATGTTGTGAGTGAAGTGGTTGACTGCCACCTCTCCAAGGCGTTCGACTGCGCCTCTCATGACATATTATTGGAGACACTATATTATCATGGCGTCAGAGGAGTATCTCTATTAGAATACTCATTAAATCATATTCAAGTAGTCAGTAGCAATAATTGCATTTAGAATTTCAAACTGGTTGAACATTGTATTACGCAAGGATCAGTATTGGGATCACTTCTGTTTATGAATGATGAGTTACGTCATGCAGTCAGATAAATCTGTTTTGTTGGCCGATGACACTACTTTAAGTTATTATGACAAAAATGTTATTGATTCGTCAAGAGTATCAAAGGAAGTCGTTGAGAAAGCAGAAACTTGGTTTGTAACAGATCGACTCTGGATACAGATAAAACGCAACAGTTATAGACCGGGGGATGGTGACATATTTTGAGACTGAGTATGCATTTTGGAGGACAGTATTGTCTGTATTTCCTCATGATAATAAGGCAGGAATAAAATAGTCGTCCTAGGTTCTTCCTAAAAAAAAATTATTTGTTCGAAAAATATGTGTTTCGCTACGATTTTAATCAGGCTGCAATGTGTTTTGTAATGAAATAACGAAAATAAAATACTCAGAAAACCATTGGCACACCGTTAGGGCGGGTCCGAAGGGTTGGTATGGTCACGTGAATTTGTATGAGAATAAGGAAATTTTCCGTGTTTTTAAACAGGCTGCCACTGATAAGTATACAAGTTATTGTTCTGAAACTGATTAAAAAAAAGATGGCATACTGAATGCGTATGCCTAAGTACTGTTAACTCTGCAAAAATTCTAAACAGGTATGGAATAACCTTCCGTGATTTTAATCAGCACAAAATTTGTTGTAATATAAGGTTTGTCTCCTGAATTGTTGATATGTAACATGGCATACGAGTTGTGCGGGTTCGTCATACTAAAAAATTGAAATGAAGTTGCAAAATAGATTAAAAAAATTCCATGTTTTTAAGCAGTATGTCTGTCTGTTTTCATTATAGCCTTGGTATATGGAGATGAAATAGGAAATGGCATACACGTTGTGCGAGTTTTCTATATAAAAAATTGTAAAAAAAGTTGCAAAATTATGAAAAAAACATGTTTTTTAATCAGTATGCCTCTTGGTTTATGAAAAATGTAAGTGATTCACTTCGTTAAAATAAAAATGACATACAAGTAACCCGGGTTTATCACATTAAAAAATGCATTAAAACTTTCTTACTATTTCGATTTTCCGACATTGCCATGTTGGTCCGTATCGCAGGCCGTTATATGTGGCTTCTTTTTCATTTGTATATTTTTGTACAGCATAGTTTGTCTACGACTTTTGAATTAAATTGAACGTAATCTGTTTTTTTTTTCCTAACAGCTTTTATCAGAAACTCATATGCCGCCACGAGTTTGAACGTTGCGAGTGCTCTAAAGGCACTTCTTCACCACGTGCATCATACGCTATTTTTATTATGCCTCAATCGTGACTTCAAAAATTATGCTGGAACTGAATTTTCCTACGACTACATGAGAAAGTAAAGCATATCGCACTGTACAGTTTCACAGAAAATATTTTCCGCACTCCTGCTATAATCAGTTATGTTCATACATTTAACTGTAACGTGGCCTTTTGGCCGCCTCAGTAAAATTGTTGAAATGTCTGGGTTCAAAATATTTTAGATGGAAATTTTCTGTGCCAAATTCGGAGCTCTTGAGAAAAATTAATGAAGTAATAAAGGTGCAATTTTTTGTTTTGACTCGTACAGTTATTTGCTCATATTATGTATACGTCTACATCTCTATTAGATTTTTAAAATGTATGGAAAGCACTTATGATGTCCCCTTGTTTTCTTCCTGCTATCCCTTCGTGCCAAAGAACTGCTAATGGAAAATGTTTTTTCTAAGACATAAGGGGGACAAAACTTTCATTATGAACACTAATTCTTCGTGTGAAAAGGGCTTTTTTGAACATGTCTATTCTTGGTAACATAATGACCTTTTGCAAATTAGCAGAAACTACTTAAATGTTTGTCTGATTGGTTTCCATTTTTTAATAAGCCATTCGAGTGTATTCCACGTGTTGTATATGAATTTTCCATAGTTTACAGATTTCACACTCTTTATCCAAAGACTGTTTGGTGTGAGGGAAGTTGTGAAAGGAATACTCTTCGCATTTTTCAGTCTTCGTTTCCAAGCTTTGAAAAAGAAATATTTAACTTTGTCACTTCTGTTCTGTATAGCCAAAATGATTTCAATTTTGATAAATATGTGGAATACTTAGTTTTTTCTCATGACGTTAGAATAGGTGTTGTCCAATGATGAAAAACAATAATTACTCTATAATATAGTTATGATTTAAATGTGTTTCGTTTTCAATAAACTTAATTTTCATAAATACCTTTTTTATTCTTGGTTTTTATAAACCTTAGTCCTCATCAATCGATGTGCGATTTGTTGCTCCACCGACATATACCATGATTATCATGAAACCGGAAGGGAATACAGCTTAAAACACAAAAAATTTTATGTTTCTCTCACATCGGTTTCCTCTATCATCCTTTTTTAGTATTTTCAGAACTCTTGGACTTTACATATTGGTAGGTGTGTCATATGTTATTCCACCTACATATACCATGATTATAATAAAAACAGAAAGGTGTCATGCTTAAAAAGACAAAAATTGCCACGTTTCTCTTACACATCAGGTTATCTCTATTTTGAATCACTTTTTATATTTTTGACAAGCTTGGACCTTATCGATAGGTATGCCTTTTGTTATTCCAACTACATGCACCATGTACATCATATAAACAGAAAGGCATACTGCTTAAAATGGCGGAAATTTTTGTTTATATTTTGCAGTTTTTTTGCGTATGCCTGTAATTTTTACTCTCTCAAACCATATGCCAATTTCATATACTTCTTACATTACCATAAACTTAATGAAAATGGAATGGCATACTGACTAAAATCACGGAATGTTATTCCATTTCTGTTCAAAATTTTTGCAAAGTTAACAGTACTTAGGCATACGCATTCAGTATGCCATTTTTTTAAGCAGTTTCTGAACAATAACTTTTATACTTATCAGTGGCAGCCTGTTTAAAAATACGGAAAATTTCCTTATAAATTCACGTGACCATACCAACCCTTCGGACCCGCCCTAACGGTTGCCAATAGTTTTCTGAGTATTTTAGCATAGCAGCCTGATTAAAATCGCAGCGAAACACATATTTCTCGAACCCAGGACGACTCTTTTATTCCTGCCTTATTATCATGAGGAAATACAGACAATACTGTCCTCCAAAAGGCATATTGAGTAAAATCGTGTCTCAAAATCTGTCACCATCCCTCGGTCTATTACAGTTTTCAACAAGGTCGGCTGCTACATCGAGTGCAGCGTTAAATAACTGGAGTTTGTTGTCGATAATACTCTCACTTCGATTTGTCATATCGACCAATCGAGCAAAATGCTATGTAGAACACTTTTTTTATAGCGTCAATTGAAAAATATAACTAGTTACGATACGATGGAAATAATGTATTTCTCTTTTTTTTTTATTCTCACATTAGCTATAATATTATAATCTGGGGCAACTCCACTGGTGCAGAAAAAAGCTCTTAGGATTATAACAAACTTTGATTATAAAGATCATTGTCAACCTCTCTTTTTTAATCTGAGAATAATGCCGCTACTCAAGTACTCACATTTTTTTGTTCAACGTTCTCATCGAAATTCATTAAAAATCAGCTGTATTGATCAAGCAATCAGACCTTCATGACCATAACACTGTAACAAAATTCTAACAAATCGCTATCGTTCAAAAAACACTCTGGATTTCAACATTTACAACTATTTACCCGATAATCTTAAAATTCCAAATTCAAAAAACAATAAAAAATCTTTTGAGTTTTTGCTTCTATTCTGCCAAACATGGATCATTTTGAATTTGTATAATGTTCCTTCTTATATTTTGTGGGAGTGGCTTTTGTTTATTTTTATTTATACTTACTGCCATTTGACTCATTTTTTCGTTCAACTGAACATTACTTTATATATTTTTTTTTACTTGCTACAAACATTTCATTATGTAACGTAATGAAATAAATTATCTATCTATCCTTCGGAAGCATTCCCGAATAAAAGAACAAATAATATGGGGGCAATTTCTCCTCTCATATGATGGCTAAAAAATATCAACCAATTTATTTTCCTGAAACTATTTTTTCATCATGGTTTCATTCATTAACACTTTGTTGAGAAATGAATAAATAATTTCGATTCTGTTTCGTATATTGATAACACTGTTCGGAAGAAAAAATAGAAATGATGCCACTTTTGTTTGACCAAACTAACATATCTCCCAAAAGTTTTGGCATAAAATATTTATCGATTTTTTTTAATGAAGAAATGTATTTAAACACTAACCGATATTATAAATTGAAAGTCAATACTCAAGTAAACTATACTATCGAATTACGTGGACGGAATTCACATTAATTTCTCTCAGTATTTCGTAAATTCGCCGTCTTAATTGTTCTTCATATTGGGCTCCCCAGCTCCCATGATGAACCTTTCTCGGCAGTAAAGACAAAACATTCTATATCGGGTGAGCCTGCGGCAAGTTTGGAGGATTATCTTTTCTGGGAACAAAAGGTATGTGGTCTTGTCGAAGCCAGTTTTGGGTATCTCCATGATGTTAAGTCTGGCCAAAACATGATATCGTCATTAACATGATGTTCGTGGACAAACTAATTTGGAAAAGCAGTTATCAATATAAATCTGACTATTCTTCATCCCTTACTATTCCCACAAAAGGTCGGGATACACCCTTGCTAGAAATTGCGCACCAGACAAGAATTTTATCTGCAAATTCCGCTTCATGTTTGTATCTAACATTGCAGGGCAATCCTTCACGTTGTCCATATAAAATCCATCGTCTCCTTTCATTTCAGAATTGCTCAAAGTAAAATAATTTTCGTCATCCAAAATAATGAATCTTTTATTGTCAAAGTGTACCCGCCTCAGTTGACACAGCATCTTGGTATACGAAAGAGTTGCTCTTGAGAGTATTTGGGGCACTTACTCTTTTGATATTTTAGACCATTCCTCCTCAATTCCGACGATATCGTACTATTGGATGATCTGTATTGACGAGCCAGCCTCCTCGTTGACATTTCAACCTGGTTTCTTGCTCTTCTCACCAATCTCTCTGACCTCTGTAAATGCACGTGGTCTTCCACTTTTAGGAAAATTCAGACATGGTATTCCCCGCTCGTATTCCGCTATTGTTCTATGAATGTTTTCATTCTGCAATATTCGACAGATTTCAGCTTTGGGAACCCGCCCAACCAACTTGTAGATACTTGTTCTTATTTCTAATTTATACAACAAACTTCAAAATAAATAAATCTCAACTGACAGTAAACAAAGTGAACAAACTTATGTTTCCAACGGCAACTTGATATTATTTTGATTTTTTGGAAATTGAGGCAAACGAATTGTGTGCCAAAACTTTAAGGACATACGTTATTTGACCGTGACCCTTGGGCTGTAGTCATCATGTATCATGTGCTTCCTTCTAATTGTAATCAGCCCCCATACAGCTAAAAAAATTGGCAACCCTATGAAAGCAAGATCAGTTGTTCTGCGATCAAAATGATAAAAACAGAAATAATCACACCTCAATTTAAATTCTCAAGCAACTGTCTTATTTTTAGGATAAATGAAGGCAACGATCTTTAAATTGCATTAATGTTCACATTCACGTTAATCAAAGAGACAGTCTTCTCTCATGCACTCACATTTCACGTTATAATTCATTCCCAGTTTGCGGGGTGACACTTTATTTTCGTTGCCGAAATTAAAATTGTAAGTTATATTCGCATCTCACATCATGAATATGCATGTGGCATACGAGTAGACGGGGGAATGCCACTTTGAATTCTGCAGCTCTCAGCAATATCTAGTTGGCTGTTACTGCTTCTCACTCGAAATAATGCTAATAGTGTTGGGAAAGTATTTCTTAAATGGGTTTTCTCGTTTGTTTCTGAAATTTTTGTACAAATTTAATGTGGATAATTTTGACAATATCTCGACAAATACTCACAAGATGATTGTATTTTGGCGCTAGTCCCTTGAATTCTCCCTGAGTCTTCTATCTTACTTCTAGACATACGATTATAAATGAGTCAGACTTGACTTGGCACTTTAATTATATAAATGCTTCAGTCTGCAGTTATTTGATCTATCTATCATACATACAACATACAACGCTTCGTTTCTACAGGGGTTCTCAAGTAGCAATTTCCTGGTGATTTCAAGTACCTACTTTCAACTTCGTGATTAGTCAATATGTTGTTTTACTGAATTTTCTAATACACAAAATATAAAATAATGCTAACTGTTGAATATGAATGTCATCGTTTTATTATTCACCCTACATCTTGTTCAGAGTTTTTATCATGTATGTTATGAAATGTTACTATTTGAAAAGAAAAAAAAAGTTAAAAATTGTCAAATGAAAAAGATTTCGAGAACGTCAGTGAGACTTCATTTGATGAAAATAAGATATGTCCATCAGATAATCTACACTAAATCTAGTTTCTGTAAATGAAGTAACCTAAAAAGGTTAGCCGTGAAAATCAAACTTTTTGAAATGATGAACGGCATCGGCAGTTAACAGAGACTTCAAGGTGGGATCCAGTTGCAAATTGTGATTCTTATGGAGTTGACCCCCCCCATATTTTTCAACAATTATTGAAAATTGCCTCAAGATGGAAAGGTGCTCTTAAAAAAACGCCACCAACTATAATTTCTCAAATTTTCACTCATTATGTTGGAAAATGATGAAACATCAGATAACTAAGGTGAACAGTTTGCTAGGAATCACACTGACCGACCAGCATCAACCGTCCGCGACCGTCCAGCAACGACCAAAAATTGAAAGGGATCAATAAAAACTTTCAAACTCAGACTGATCGACCAAAATTTTCAGCAGATTGCAATTTTAAACATGGACTTCGAAGACGATCATTCAGTGTGAGTTATCCGATGAGAAACACTTGTTGGAAAATTTGGTCGTAGTTGGACGGTCGCGGACGGTCGGTCATGGTTGCTCAGTGTGCCTGGTGCCTTTAGGAGAACGCATTCGATAATAGTTATTTTTGTATCTAGTGCGCGAAATGCTACTTTGGTGATAGAGAACTCATTTTTTATACTCAAGATCCCCGAAGTAATTCGCGCACGAGTTGCAAACAAAATTTTATCTACAAACGTCAAAAAATATTGTTCTGTAATAAGTATTAACCTAACTTGATAGATGCGGCAAATTCAGTAATTTCAATCAACATAACGGAAAAATTGAGGCGCCAGTATGAAAATGCATATCAGCAATTTAAAGAGTGGTATGAAGCCAATATAACAAGAAAAATATCCGAAAAGGTGATGTTGGCATATTTTGCAGAGACGTCTTTGAAGGTGAAGTCTCCCACATTATCGGCAATATATTCTATGCTGAAAGCAAGCAATGATAAAGAAAAGTAGATAGAGTAGATTTTAAAAAAGGTCCCTGCAGGGTTCTTATGGAAAAAAAAATCCGATGTCCTGATCAAATAGGCACACCAAGTTCTAATGGACAGTTAAACATCAGGAGGCAGAGTTGCCACTTAGGTACCTATAAAATCAATAATTTGTTTATAATTTTGTTAAATAAAGTTGACAATAGCAATTAAAATATCAATATTTTCGACACGAGTTGCAAATCCCATAATTTTATTTTTTTCGTTTGCAATTTTTTTTACGTGTGCTCTGAAACTAGGTTTGTCGTTTTTATGATCCCCAAATCCCTTATCTCGGTAACCTTCTCAATTGGTTTTTGCTTGATTATATATAAGTAATTCAGTTTCTGTTTATTATTATTAGCAAAACTTATACAAAAGCATTTTTTCAGATTGAGAGAAAAGAAATTTTATTGCAGTATTCAGAAAAAGTATTCAAGTCCTCCTGCAGGGCTCTGCAGTCGCTTTGATCTCTTATCCTGTAAAATATGTCAAGGTCATCTATATATACTAAAATTTTTGCTGAAACATTTGCTAATATTGTTTTTATATACAGGGTGGGCACCGAAAACGAAACAGTTCGAATATCTTCAAATCACATGTGTTGTTAAGAAAATGCAAAAACACGTCGATTTTTAATCCAAGGGCGACATTTTCCTATCATAACCTCAACTGTCACACCTCTCCCGCCTCCCCTTGGTCACTATCACCCAAACAATTTGAATAGGGAAAGTAGTAAAAGGTAATTTCATAAGAAATTCAGCCATGTTAATTTTCGCTACCTAACTTTCTATTTGGCGCCCTCTTGCGGAAACAACTGATCCGTATTCCAAATTATGAAACTTCATTTGCAAGCTAATTGGACATAAATTCGGTTACAATGCATTTTGGAAATTTTCTAAGGAAAAAACAAACAAAATGGCGGACAAACTTGATAGGTGGTGGTTTTAAGGGTTGGAAATTATGAATTGTTTGTCAATGCAAAAAAAACAAGATGGTGGCTTCAAAATGGCGGACGAAATTTGTAATTATGGTCCGATTCGAATCAAAATTAGTATGTGGGGATTTTCAGGGTCGGAAGTTATGATTTTTTTGTCGTTACAAAAAACAAGATGGCAGGTGGAACGGACCATAATTACAAGTTTCGTCCGCCATCTTGGAGCCACCATCTTTTTTTTGCACTAACAAACAATTTATAATTTCCGACCCTGAAAACCACCACCTATCAAGTTTGAATCAAATCGTACCGTAATTTTAAATTTTGTCCGCCATTTTGGAGCCGCCAGTCTATTTTTTTCTTAGAAAAATTTCATAATGCATTGTTACCTCTATGTCGAATTAGCTTGCAAATAAAGTATCATAATTTGGAATACGGATCAGTTGTTTCTCCCGCAAGAGGGCGCCAAAATAGAAAGTTAGGTAGCGAAAATTGACATGGCTGAATTCCTTATGAAATTATCTTTTTAGTGATGTGTCACACTACTTTCCCTATTCAAATTGTTTGGGTGGGGGAAGAGGTATGACAGTTGAGGTTATGATAGGAAGATGTCCCCCTGGGATTAAAAACAGACGTGTTTTTGTATTTTCTTCACAACACATGTGTTGAAGATATTCGACCCGTTTCATTTTTGGTGCCCCACCCTGTATGATGAATAGTAAGGGACCCAACCTTGAGGTTCTCCAGAAAGGCACGGAATCGATCAAGATTCGAATCCATTGATTGTAATTTTTTGTCATATACGACTGAATCCACTTGGATATACTTTCCCCAACTTCAGTAAGTTTGTTCATTAGGGTATATAGGGTGGTCTACTTTGTCGAACGCTTTACTGAAGTCGGTGTATATCACATCAATCTGTGTACCACTGTCTATATTCTCTCCTAGGTATTCAAAATAAACAGTTAAATTGGATTCTATGGATCTTTTGGAAAAATACATGTTGCTCTTCAATACTAACATTTTCAATTTCATATAATAACAGATCATAAATAATTTTTTCAAGAAGTTTTCCGAATATATAGATAGCTTGCTAATGGGCCAATAGTTTTTAACATTTGATTTGCCACCTGATTTGTTAATAGGGGCGACATGATCTATTTTTATAAATTAGGGAAGGTAGGTGTGAGAGACAGATTGCAGAGAATTGTAAGGGGTTTGCTCAGGTGCAATGCGCATATTTTTTATGAACGACGATATCTGGTCCTGGGCATCTAGTGATATCCAGCGTGCTGATTAAGTCAAGTAGATATTTGGTTTTGGGTGAATTTTGTTACTTGCGTGATAGTATTAGATGAGCTAGATATTAGCGTTTGTGGTTGAGTGTATACGGATTCAAAAAAATCTGCGAATAGATTACACATATCAGTGCCATTATAGGCAGAAGTATTGTTTTGAATAGTCTTGTTTGGGAGGCAATTGATTTTTTTTGTTTGACCAAAAATTCCAATACTTTTTGTTATTATTTGGTATTTCCGATTCAATAATTTTTATGTAGTCACAGTATTCCTGGCGTATTAAATTTTTTGCAAGTTTTCTCAGATTTTCAAAACGGTTTTAATCATGCTGGTTTTGATAAATCTTAAGTTCTTTGTGGTAGTAGTTTTTTGTTTGATTTTTTTATAGTTATTCTTTTTAAATATATAGAAAATTTGCTATCAGACTTCCTGACCAGTAGGTTTTCATCAATGATTCTGTTTAATTTCCTGTAAAAAACAGCAACATCATCATCAACACTTAAGTTTTGAAATATTCTCTCCCACTAGATGTTGCTGAACTGTCCATATATTTTATCAACATTTACTTTGTTGAAGTTCTTGACAGTTTTCTTTGATTTTTCTCAATATGTTGTTAGCCTATCGTACACAATTGTGATATACAGGGTGGGGCAATAGTGCGTCAGAGTCCGATTGCTTGAGTTCTAAGATAGTTAGGACGATAATTCAAAAACCAAATATAACTAGAGAACTATGTCTATGTCTAGAAATTATTGTCGGAAATACAGGGTGAACCAAGGAAAATCTACAGGGTCAAGTGCTTTTTTTCAAATGAAATGCTATATGTAATTAATTGCCGAAAGTTTATTTTTTTTTACTCATGTACTCCAAAAATTTTCGGCAATAATTCAAGCACTTGGGAGATTATAAGTGATTATTTTCCGCATCTGTCAGAATGTATGTACCCACGATAAATGTTGTTCAATTAATAGCACACAATATAGCAAATGAATATAATTCCAAATCAGGAATCAAACACACGAAATAAAGTTGAAGGATGAAAGAAGTTGGGATTCGTTAAAATAATTGAAACGATGTGTTTCCATCATCCTTATAAGAGGTGTCAGTAAAAATGAGCTACTAAAAATTGTCCGAGTGGATAAATCGAAATCGGCTAGGAATATCCCCAGGGATGTAAATACAAAAAATATTCGCCTCTCAATCCTATATCACATGGTTGAAAAATATACGGAGTGTTCCATTTGAAGAACTCGAGAAAATTTAATTCAAAAACTTCCGAATTGAAAAATCATTTTCAGTCATCCTGTATAATTTTTGGGAATGATAATGAATCAGAAATATCGCTCATATGTCTGACGAATAGGATTATAATCATGACCTCCTGCATTCCATAATCTTGAGAACGGTGGTTTTTTCGGTATACATCTGCAGATAGCATTATTTTGACAAAAAAATTATAACTCACAAGTGGTTGGGAGATAGTAAAGGATATTGGGGGTGTGGATGGAGACCACTAAAATACTTGAAAAAATGGATTGAAGTACATAGCATTTCATTTGAAAAAATGCAAATGACCCTGTAGATTTTCCTTGGTTTACCCTGTATATTCGACAATAATTTCTAGATATAGACACAGTTCTCTAGTTATATTTGGTTTTTGAATTATAGTCCTAACTATCTTAGAACTCAAGCAATCGGACTCTGACGCACTATTGCCCAACCCTGTATAGTGAAGTGTGGTGCTAACAATCCTCTGGCACCAATGGTTTATCGGAATATTCAACAAATTTGATATAATTTTCATTCGATAGCACAAGATCTAAGAGTTTACTAATTGCATCAGTTAAAGATAAGAGAATCAGTCTATATCAGTTCAACATGTTTCTGTTCAACATTCCGAGGCTAAACGTATGATTCATTAATTATAGGTACCCAATTCATTTCAGACAAATCACCCAAGATTATAACAGTATTGTTTTGGAATATGTCTTAATTTTGACTTAATTTATTGTAGATATTGTTGTTTGACACCTATTATGTCACCTGGGGGTAGATAGACACACCCCAGAAAAATGTTTTTGTAACTGCAATCTTCAACAGAAATCCATATATCCTGTGTGTCTGTAGCTCTGCTGGATATACAGTGAGGACCAAAAGTCCGTCGCCCCCCCTGTAACTTCTTTATTCTACATATTACAAAAAAATGTTAAATACATAAGTTGTAGGGTTTCATTCGATCTCTTTAATGGTTTAAGTTTCATTCATACAGAGTGTCTCAAAAAAGCACGGTGACTTAGAAGTTAATTTTTTTAAACGGGACACCCTGTATTTCATTGCATTATTACATTCTACGATGAATTCTGAACAAGTTTGATAAATGGTTTTCTATCAAAAAAGTTAATAGTTTTGGACTTATGAACACTTGTAAATAATTATTTCGACTACTTTTGCACCAGTTCACGAATAAATTAATGAGGTAGGCTATGCACGCTAGGCGCGTTTATTTTATCCATGACAACGAAAAAAAACTCTTATCTGTTTTTGCCAAATGTCATTGACATTTTGTAGGTTTTCAAAACTTCGTTTCAAACGGTTTTCAATTTCTGTTGTTGATTAATATGGCTCGTTCAGTAGCAGACAAAGTTGAAGCCGTTATCATATTTGGTGAAGCTAACCGAAATTACCACCCTGCTATTCGCATTTTGAACGGTTTCCAGAACGTCCGATGTGTCGAAAATATCTGCAGAAATTGGTGGCAAAATTTAACCAAACTGGCACCGTGAAACATGCTCCGAGATCTGGGAGGCCGAAAATAATTACGGAAGATGTTGAAATTCAAGTACTAGCCGAAATGGTAAATAACCCACAACAATCAACTGAGCAAGTAGCTGAGACATGTGATGTTTCTAAAACATCAGTAAAGAGGGTTTTAAAACAAAATAAATTCCATCCTTACAAAATAAAAATGTTGCACCAATTGGTTGAAGATGATCCAGACCGGCGACTCGAATTTTGCGAGACCATGGCAGAAAGAATTGTTGCAAATCGACTTTATTTGCAACACATCTGCCTTAGTGATGAAAGCACTTTTTACCTAAATGGAAATGTGAATACCCAGAATTGTAGATATTGGAGTGATGAGAATCCCCATGAATTCCGCGAGGGGCATACTCAATTTCCCCAGAAAATAAATGATTGGGCTGGTATTTTAGGTAACCACATTGTAGGTCCCATATTCTTGGAAGAAAATTTAAATGGTCCCAGATACCTCCAAATGCTGCAAGACACAATAAGTCCCAGTATCGATGAGATCGTTGCGCAAAACCCACATGAATTTTACTTGGATGTAACATTTCAGCAAGATGGAGCGCCACCACACTATTTTCGGGAGGTGAGAAATTAGATGAAAGGTATTCAGGTAGGTGGATTGGACGTCGAGGTACAACAGAGTGGCCAGCTCGCTCACCGGACCTCTCACCGCTTGATTTCTCTCTCTGGGGCTATGTGAAATCCGTAGTTTTTAAGACAGTTTGTGGGTCGTTAGATGAACTGCGCCGTCTTTGAAGTGTGTTCAGAAATAACACCTCAAACCTTGATTAATGTTAGGGAAGAGATTACAACCCGACTATTTATGTGTTAAGAAATGCATGGTGGACATGTCGAACATCTTTTGAAATAGATAAAAACTCACCGTTTTTAGTTATAAATTAAAATATCTCTTCAGTTTTTAATGATTCTTGATCTGTATTTATGGACTACCTTATTTGTTAATAAAATGTTTCAACTTCATTTGTACTAGTTTTTCGTGAGATTCAACAACTCTAACAATTGTAAAATGGTACGACGAGGTAAGTTACACATGGTGCCATCAGCAGTTTGCAACATTGGATAGCTTTCAAAAAGTTAGGATAGGAAAGTGGAATACATTGTGATCCAATTGTTACGATTTTCTCATTGAACTGGCGCAAAAGTAGTCGAAATAATTATTTACAAGTGTTCATAAGTCCAAAACTATTAACTTTTTTGATAGAAAACCATTTATCAAACTTGTTCAGAATTCAACGTAGAATGTAATAATGCAATGAAATCCAGGGTGTCCCATTTAAAAAAATTAACTTCCATGTCACCGTGCTTTTTTGAGGCACTCTGTATGAATGAAACTTAAACCATTAGAGAGATCGAATGAAACCCTACAACTTATGTATTTAACAATTTTTTGTAATATGGAAAATGAAGAAGTTACGGGGGGGCGACGGACTTTTTGTCCTCACTGTATATGCATTACCTGGAACTTCGAGTTAACGGCAATCAGCACTCCGCCACTGTCGTCGGACTTAGATGATAATTTTTTATCACGATCAGGTCTAAAAGTCTGGTATTCTCTAGTAAATAATTCACCACTCACGACACTTCCATTGAGCCATGTTTCGGTAAGTACTACAATGTCATAAGCATTGCTACTGATGTTATGGTAGAAATCATTGGTTTTTGATCGAAGACATCTAGTGTTTCGGTAAGTTCGTTTGGTGATATTTCAATTTTTAAATTAATAAAATAGATGTAATAAGGAATTCTAAGGAATTCATTACAATTTCTGACGGACTAAGGACTTCGGTTGATTTCACATTTATCATCTTAGAGGTGTCATCTTTTCTCAAGATAATGTTGCCAATTTTGGTTCAAACATATTTGTACTTCTTCGATTCAGCTACTTGACGAGCGTTTTTGTAGAGGAGTTTGTTAACCATAGTTAGATGTTCATTAACAAAAAATTGCTCAGATACGTTCTTTATTTTGGGTGAACCAGTATAAATTTATTTACACATAGTTTTGGCGGCAGTAATGAAGTTGTCTCTATTTTTACGAGAGCTCAATTTGACGATATTATTTTTAATTTGGTTATCTAAGATGTAACAAAGGATCTCTCCTTTTTTTTCTGGTATACCAATTAACTCGACGATGTTTAGTCTTGACATGTGATCTAATTCATTTAGTTTTGAGTTGATATGATTATTCTCGGTATTTATTTGCATATTTTCATTGACCAATCGATCTGCTTTAGAAAATCATTCTCTCATATCCTTAAGCTGGGATTAGAAATGGGTCTCGCTGCAGAAAGAGACAGATGTGACAGAGTTCTTCTTGTTGTTTGTGTATTTGACGAATTTCTTCGCGGATTTCAAGCATTGTAGTCATAATCAGATCGTTGATAGCATCCTTACGATCTACGTGAGTCTCAGTTGAACGTGAGTCTCAGTTGACGATGTCCCAATTCCAGCACTTGATGAGAGTCGGGTGGTTCCTGAGTTAATGCGGCAATCCTTGCATTTCCATGAAACGCAGTCTGCACGCAAATCATCGAGTCATTCGGCCGACAGAGATAAGCACTCACCAACGAAAAAGCGTCCACAAAAACCGAGGCATTGTAGACCAGGGATTTTAAGTAAGTAAGGGTAGTGGATTTTCTCAAGAGCTATGACCTTGAATATATCTGCGCGTCGCTTGCAGGCAACAACTCAAAAAATTATTGAAATGGAATCCGGAAACAATGACTCAACTACTTCACTATAATAGCCTAGCCTAGCCTATAACAGCCTACGTTCAGTAGATGACTGCTGAAACGTAAATTTGTTCTCAGCGATGGTATGAGTCATAGCTCATTCAAAAATCCACTACCACTAATAGAAATTTTGATTTATTATATTCGTTATGTGAATATGTTACTTTCAATACAACAGTTTGATATGAAATTTCACTTTTTCAAGCATCATTTACTCAATAAAACGATATGAATTGCCTCGGTGCACAGAAAACTGCCTGTTCACTTCGAACAATTTGACGAGAATTTATTATCGCGTGGTCGTATGAAAAGTAGTGTACATAACGTGTGCGATACTGATTCTTAATACTCGTGCTACACTATTTCCCACTGGTGTGAAACATGTCACTTTTGCACAAGTAATTATACTATGTTTGGAAGCCTTGAAAATCACTGCGGCGTCACTAAAGCTTTACTAATTATCTCCCACAATCAAAACTATTTAGATTGTTTCTTTCTAGCTTAACTCTGGCATATTCAACCAGGCTAGGAATCGCACGTTAAAAGGTAAGACCTCGTTAATCCTTAGCTCGCACAAGTTTCGACTTCTGAGGGCTGTCGTTCGTAGAGGGATGACAGCTGGATAACGGAAAAAACAATTTAAAAAAAAATGTAAATAACTTGGTATTATCAACGTCAGCGTTATGAATAGTATATAGAATATAAATGCCAAGTTATCAACTAAAACTGTCCTGTTTTGTACGAACATCAGGTGCATTTTATACGCAAGCGAACCTGTTTGGTGTTCAAGCTTCCGAATCTGTTCAATAGAATGTAATAAATAAGTAGGTACGTGTGAAATGTACAATGATTTCTTGTCTTGAGAGACTTTCTGTTATACTTGTATTTGAAATAAAGATCGAAATGTCGGCGATTTATAGAAAACATGATTTTTGTTTTCTTACGTCCTAAATCCACAACCGAGCCCACAACCCATATACTCCTGAATAAATAGTTGGGAAGTACATGAATTACAATAATATGACAGTTTTGTTACCAAGAGATGAATATACAGTGAACACGTGAAGGTTGGAACAAATTCGTTAAAACCATTGGGGAAAAAAGCTCGGACACGTCGATTTTTTTTCCAGTTGCGTATCATTTGGTCTAAACATATTTTTGATGGCGTCATCACTTTTCGAGTTATAACATCACTATACTTTTTTTTAAATGGCAATACCCTATTTTGATAATACCCTCAAAAAGAACGCATTTTTCTCTGTATGGATGTCATATTTTTTCTCATGTTCTTTTTTCATAATAATGTAATTTCAAACATGATAACAGGACTATATAAACCTACAAACTATTTAATTAAGTGCCCGAATTGCAAGCCATATGCCTCTTGACAATACAATACAAGGCGACGTTGAAACTCTTGGAAAACAGTTAAAATTCTCGTTTGACAATCCATCTATTGAGGAGCATTTCGAGGTATTCACGTGAACGTGCGTAATGTGATCTTGCTGGTAGAAAAATTGTCTGGTAGCTGAAGGCTAAAGATTTGGGTACAGAGCCGATAAATATAATTTAAAAAACTAATTTACAGTCTGTGTTGCCGTTGAAACGAAAATTAGACAAATGCGTATTTTAGTATCCTGAATATTTTTATGGAAATATTCTCATGTAACATATAAAAATATGATATCCATACAGACACAAATGCGATCTTTTTGAAGGTATTATCAAAATGGGGTGTTGCCATTTGAAAAAATATATAGTGACGTCATAAGTCGAATGGCAACCAAAAAATGCGCAAGTGAAAAAGAAAATTGACGTGTCTGAGCTTTTTTTCCCCGAAGGACATACCAAGCTTCAAGCGAATTTGTTCCAACCTTTACGTATATGAAGAGGGCTTAAAATCGAAATACTTCACTAAACCACTCGATACATCCTTCCTCAATCCAACCATTACGCAAATTTCCACACAGACGGAATTTCCACGACAACCTGCAAAACGAGCGCGAGGAAAATTAAATAAAAAATTTGTTCCGACCTCAGCAAATTTATTCAAATCTCTGACCTGGATACTGCGAAAATGCGATGCCATGCGAATATTAAGCCACCCGCCTTTATGAACACAAAAATGGAGAATTTATCTACCTAAACCGAGATTTCGAGCAGAAAATGCATTTTTGTTGCACACAAGACTTAATTGAGCAATAGAGAATGAAATGAAGTCTTAAGAAAAAACACAAAATCTCTCATATGGGATCGTTCAAAATGAAATATTATATGAATCGACCACGTTATGATGGCTCTCAATTGGAGAGTATAGCTAAGTTTTCATGTACACGAATTATTCGTTTTTCGTACGAAATCTGTCAAAAGCTGTTCAAATATATTTCTTGGCGGCTAATTTTAACTGATTGTACGGATAAATTCAAGAAGTTGAAATAAAGTCAACTTGTCCGAAATTTTAAAAGAAAACAATGATCAGTGCGGTTATGCATGTTTGTTTCCAGCCATATTAAGAGTTTTAATGTTAGATATGGACAGCCATTTCATGATTAATAATATAAGTATAAAAACAGCCGTAATATTTTATATTTTACTGATTTTTTTAACATATTGGAATTTTGAATTGAAGAAAAAAAGAAAAAGGGCTCCAAAACTTTATTGGGTGAGACCTATTTTCAAACTACGAAAATTACATTGCAATTACCACAGCTTAATTAACGAGCGGAGGAATTTACTTGAGAAAATGGACGGTAAATTGGGGGGTTGACGTTGAATATTCCCTTTATTCCGTGAAGGCATTTCGCACAAATGAAAACTACTCAAAATATCATTCGTACGAAAAAGTACCATTGCTTTCAAATTTCTTAAGAAAAACAGAAAATTCGGATGCATGAAAACTTAGCCTAAATCGACTGATTGTGCCGCTACTATCACTCGGCCCATTATAATGACTCAAAATCCATCATCAGAGAGTGAGAAAACACTTTCTTAAGGTAGGTATATTTTTGATTTTCGAAATTCTGAATATTGAAAGTGGTTTTCATGAATATTCATAATTGGGATACATTGGCAATGTGTTTTAAGTGATTACGAATGCTTTAAAGAATGATGTGAGTTGAATCAATTAAGAACCCAATGTAGGTATGTGGTGAGTTTGAATCATATTATGTAATGGAAGAATCGACATCTACAAAGTCATTGACTGTTCTAGTTACTAATGCGAAAATAGTATATTTTTCAACAAGAGATGAAAATACTGTTTTTTTCGTGAGGTGAAAGTTTGTCCAGGAGCGAAGCGATTGTGGCAATCTCACGAACGAAAAAAACGTATTTCATCATAAAATGCTATTTTTTCTGCGATAGATGTTTTTCATAAAATACTGAAATTTCGCTGTCGGAGTCCATATAAATTATAGTTATAGAGAGAAGTTCAAATATAATCTTGAAAATGTTTATGAACTGTTAAACAAAGTGATGTTCGTTTGCTGATTCAAGTGCCAAGTAGTGAGATTAACTGTCATTAGTATGTCAAAAATCCATCAAATTGTTTTTAGTACATTCCCATCGGGTCGTATGATAACGTTCATTTGCTTCATTTTCATCTCTAGAGTGAAAAACTATCACTTTCATGTAGGGTATCCGGTTGAAAAATGATCATTTTCATATACATGAGTAGAAAAAGTATGTATGTAGATCATTTATGTTGAAAAGTAGAAATGTCCTCGATTAGAAATATAAAATTCGAACTACATTTTTGCATTCGGCCAGACGTTCTCAGTTATCATTGCAAATGTTGTTGAATCGGATTGCATTCAAACGGCATTTCTTGCAATACCAAACAAATAGAGTATCGATGTTGGGAGATCCAAAAATATACAAAGTCGAAATACTGAAATTGCCAAATGATACAGGATATTTGTTTCACTTAATTTCAAATGAGGGAAAATGTTGAAAAAGGACTAATAATTTTTAGTATATTTCATTTTGAAACGTTTGTGATAAATAATTATTTTTATCAAACAAAATTCATAGCATTTTGTTGCAGTTTGATGGAAAAATTGAATCAATTTAGTGTTTTCCTCTTCGGGTCACCTCTAATTTTTTCTCAGTTGCAAAATAAAAAAATCCAATTTATTTATAAATTCTTGTTTTAGATTTTCTCATTTTCATTTTGTGTCTCACCTCATAAAAAAGTATAGAAAATGTGGTTTTTATGGATCTGAATAATTTTTCGTCCTAGAATAATGTTGCTGAAGTTCGTTAATTCCGAGATACTAAGTCAGAATTCTGACTTAGTAACTCAGAATTAGCTAATTCCGAGATGGTAAGTCAGAATTCTGACTCAGTAACAAAGAATTAGCTGATTCCGAGATACTAAGTCAGAATTTCGACTTAGTAACTCAGAATTAGCTAATTCCGAGATACTAAGTCAGAATTCTGAATTATTATCTCAGAATTAGCTAATACCGAGATGTTAAGTCAGAATTCCGATTTAGTAACTCAGAATTAGCTAATTTCGAGATACCAAGTCAGAATTCCGACTAAATAACTCAGAATTAGCTAATTTCGAGATAATATGTCAGAATTCCGACTTAGTATCTCAGAATTAGAATATGTTCTGTCACTCCTAATTCTGACTTAAAATCTCGGAATTAGCTAATCCCGAGATACTAAGTCAGAATTCTGACATTATCTCGGAATTAGCTAATTCTGAGATACTCAGTCGGAATTAGCTAATTCCGAGATACCAAGTCAGAATTCTGACTTAACATCTAGGAATTGGCTAATTCTGAGATACTAAGTCGGAATTCTGACTTTACATCTCAGAATTAGCAAAAATAATTTTTTTATCAATAGGCCCTTCTACGCCTTCGTAATTATCGGTAATTGCAAGAACCTGTCGGATTTTTCTCTCAAGAAAAATACAAATATCTATAATAGTTTGTGATGGCCTTATGAGACCACCTCTATCTTTTCTATTCAATAATTTAAAGTTTTCTATATTTGCAGACTAATATCCTCTGCATTACAAAATTTTTTATAAGGATTAAACTACAAATCCTGATATATGTGTGACCACAGTCAGAGTATTCTGAAAAGGGAGGAATGGAATTAAATGATAAAATTCGTTGAGATCAATGTATTTTTTTTATAATGGACATATCATCCAAATGCAAGTCCGTATAGATTTTCTTTGCTTTCATTTTCACAGAAGAGAACCATGCCCTTCATTCTATTATTTACTTGTCCGAGTACTTCGGATGATTTAGAAACTCAAATTTCACCAAGAACAGGTAAAGTGAAACTTCACAACAAAAACTACAGGGATGTCAGAAACAACTATGGAAAACACAGAAAACAGCAAAAATTACAAGAAATGAAATTACAAAACACGAAAACAAGCTACGTATCAACAACAACTGCTGAAACGGAAACTGCCAAAAGCCGGCCTTTCTTCGCTTGATATATGTACCGATAGGATTTTGGGGCGGAGTTGGCAAGTTTACTGGATTTTCCACAATTACCTGTCCTAACCGGTCCTGACCCCACATTGAGAGAAATCTGAAGAATATACTAGTATATTAAAAATGTTTATGGTTTACCATTTCAAATTATGATTGTCAACAATTTGAACTGTAAACACAAAAATATTTTGTTACGGTGTGAATTGTCTTGTATTGTTAAAATAACTTTTTAATTAATGTGGTTTGTGGTGCAACTGGTCCTGTCCTGTCCATTGTGAGCACGACTGCTGTTTTTTGGATACCTACATAAATATACATCGATGGAGGTTCTTTTAGGTTTGGCTATCATTATACTTGATTCCACAATTTATGTATAATAGATGTTATCATAATAAAGTTTTATAATTACAAAAAAGATATCTCAATGTAACAATCAATTATCTTCATATTTGAAAACAAGATATATTTATTGATGAAATAATATTTCGATCAACTAACTGTACGAGTATTGTAAAATTCATAATATGATATATTGTTAGGACTATAATACAAATATTTTAATGGTGATAAGAATACTAGTATAGTAGTTATTACCATAAATGGTTAAAAATTATTTTTTTTCAAATTTTACCATATGTACTGCTGTCACATATAGTAGATACCAGAAATTTTTGAAAAAATTACCATATTTCTTTATTTAGAAAATTCAATGAAAAAAAGTTGGCACGACGTGACCATTCTGCGTAAGTTCAAGTGTAGGTGATCGTTCCGAACCTTCAATCAATATCACAGATTCTTTGAAAAGCACATCGCGATTTCCTTTGTTTTCTCGAGATCAAGCTGGCGAATGACTAGCGTTTGATGCCGCACTTTTGGTTTTAGGCAACTAAAAACACCACCTTAAAATTCTAAAATCCAAAAAACTAGGTACTCTTTATCATTGATTTTTCTTCAATGAACACGCTGTCGACTTCAAATCACTACATTTTCTAGGAAAGAGTTGTACCACACGCCATACAAATAATAAATTCCAAAAAATATAGTTATCGATAGGAATGAAAACCGTCCAGACTGTGACCAGACTCATACTGCATGCACTACAGAATCATCAATAATTCCATAATTCAACGTAATAGGTACCGGATTCCAGGCACAACGTTGTTACCGAACTGTCAGTGGAAGGTATCACAATTGCCAATTATTGTAGCGAGAGTTATGATCCATCAAATGCGTTTATTTATCGAGACGTACGTATGCTAGCTACGCTAGTCTTTTAATTGCACAAATCCCATCCTTTCGAGGTATTTGATTTTAATGATTGCCCAACGACTGAACTTGACATCGACAACAAAAAGACCAGGCGGTCGCCTTATAGAAAAATTTATTTTTCAGAAGTTTTGGTATACTGTAGAGTAGAGTTTGATATTCTGAATAAACGTGTCAATTGCCGCAAGTCAATCCTATGACTAGTTTTCGAGGTACAAGCTGCAAAGCAAATTTTTTTCAAAGTCGCTTATATCGCTATCAGGAAAACATCTCAAATGTTCAATGCGACTAATATTGCTCACCATAAGTCATTAGACTGTTAGATACATGGTGAGTCGTGATTTATTTGAAATACTAATTGTAGGCCAATCGCTTTGGCAAAAATGGGGAAAAAATAGCAAAAGAATGCAACCTTACACAAACGTTGTGTTTTAGTGCTCAATGAAATTATAATTAGTTGTTTGAGTTGATCGCAAACGTATGGAGTAATTTTCAAAAATTTGCCACCACACAGATTTCGTAAACATTATCAAATGAAAAAAATATAAAACAAATTTTAAATGATATAAAATTGTTTCAATATCAGTTTCTGATGAATTTACGAAAATTCTGTATTATTTATGATTTTTTTTGTTTTATTTGACAAAGTTCCTGAAATCTGTGTTGGTGAAACAATTCATATGAATTCTAGAAAATTACTCGACACATTCGCGACCAAGCCAAAAACTTCTGCATAATTTCCATCATGAATTCATGTTGCGGAAACATTATTTTAGAGTAGAGTAAAACCAATCTATATTGCGTTAACCGAAGGAAGAGGCAAAGTTTCAACGAGACTCATGATATAAAGAGAAACGTTTCTTGGCTTTTGTCACTCTTTTATATTTTTTTTAAGTACAATTGTTTATGATTTCCATTTTTATCTATATTGCTGGCGCAAATTTTTATGGTTTCATTGAGTACTAAAACACAACTTCTGTGAAAGTTTGCATTCTTTCGCTATTGTCTTTCAATTTTTATTTTTAAAGTTGAATTGATTTGCCTATTGGCCTATGTAAAGAAGATGTGATCAAATCAACTGTCAACCCCATGTTCATCTTTTGATTATATGCAATTTGACCAATTCAACAGTTTGCACGGAATGAGTTAAATAAAAAATGTGTGACAGTATGGGAAATACGCAAAGTGGTGAAATAAAATTGCATGAAAGTGATATTTTTATAATTCATCCTGTATTTCTAAAATTCGCCGGTTAAATTTTGCAGTTTTTTTACAGTACTTTCAGTTAGCGTACTCTATTTGAAGAGTCAAATACTTATAGCTGTACTATGGCTATATCGGTTTCTTTATACACAAGATATTGTATTAAGAGGGGCGACCGGCTGAAAGTCATCAAAATCATCGTATACAATAAAATGTTATACATCATTTTCAAAAATAAGAATATTCTGATCACCTTCTATGACATTTAGCTTTGCGCCAATGCTTATGCTTAGGATAGAGACAAGCGAGTCCCTTGCTTGATATTTAACAGTATTGATGCAATAAAGTTTTAAACTTTTGTCATTACATATGTAATAAATCCTGAATTTTTAGGAACCCTATGGCATTCTCATTGTGTACAAGAAGTATATTTATTATGTTCTCTTCTATGAGCAGACATTCTGTTTTTATTTTTCTATTTTATTCTACATTTTTATATATCAGGTATTTTTCTAAAGTATCTGCTTTATTACATAATTATTTTTAAACTACATGCTATTAACAAATAATAATAGTTGCACTTTTTTAGTAACGGATATATAGCCACTTTTTATGTTTTATCCTGTTTCTCAAAAACTGGTCATAGCGAATCTACAACTGTTTGTTTACTTTGGGGTTCAAAATCCTCGTCGCCAAATTGTGCTACTCCATAATAGTATTGAAATGCACTGCTTTGGTTTAACACCATAAACTCAATTATTTATAAACGCACACTATTATATTTAAAATAGACAGTAAACTATAACAATGTCAATATATTCAATAGATCCGTTTTCTATGCTCGACAAATTAATACTGTCCGGTTCTTTCCTTTACCTCTCCGTTGAGTCATCCCGTGTCTCCACATATACTATAGAGAATGGTATAGACAAAACTTTATTGGGAATAAAATCATGTGCGAACGTAGCGTTTATATTCACAAATGCATTCTGATTTGAAATTGTGATTTTTCAACATTCACGTTGAATTGATAAGATTTGAAATCTACTTGTAGGTTTCAACGGTACCTGTGGACGTTGGAATTCCACAGCTGATTACAAGAAACTTCAGCCTTGGAACACAAGCACTTCAGTCTCTTGGTTATATATAATTCCTTTATTTAGTTAAAAAAAAAACTAATACAAATAGTCATTAAAAAAAATCACTCTATATTGTCCAGACTCATTGTAGGAGAAGGGCCGACCTTTTTAACTCGAGAAAGACACTTACTTAATAGCATTTTCACGAAAATAACCATTAACAACCCCGGACAGTTAAGAAGATCTCAAAAAGTTCAACCAACCGCCACGCAGCATTGAACAATGTGCTTCATAATCCCGCGACATGCACGATATAAATTTTGAAGACGGTCTCAACGTCTTGCCACTTAATGACACTTAACTTCCACACCAGCCTCATTACTTATTCATTCTCTTTCTATACGCGAATATGGTAGTCTTACCTTACCTGGGACCTGGTGTATTCATAAATTTCCTTTCGTAAAAGATCGATTATTTATTTAAACAGAAATATGCAAGTTGGCAGCAAACTGAATACGGAAGAGGTGCTATTTCCAAATGCATGTCACATACAATTTTGAGTAAAGCAGCTTCGAGGTCTGGCCAGTTGTTCTAACATAGCTGTCTGGATTGATAAAGTGGATACAAACAGGGTGTTTTCAAAGATGAGGCATCTGTTGAACAGTTTTTAGAACTCATCAAAATGAACAATATCTCCAAAAATTATGGAAGTAGTGAGATCATCAGTTGAAGTTGTGAAAAATCAATTTTGAATCGATGCTTTCTCCGTTATTCGGCTTCTTTCATCACGCAAAAGTTTGGTAACTTCGCTCATTTGATAAATTTTATATCTGGTATTTGGCTACTTTCATTATGCAAATTTTTGGTATTGGCTCTTTTGATAAATTTTAGATTATTTTGGATGCCTCCTCAACTGTTAAGTCACGACGTTTGCATTCTTCTACAATCGTTTCCAAGTGAGTGTGACATGTACGAATAATTTAGATGAAGTCTGAAACATCCCTTTCTCCCCACATTCTTATAAAGCGAAAAAGTTGAGGCAGACATCTATCAAAAACCAATTACTTTTTCTTACGAACGTTGAATTATATTTGACATATATTCTGGCAATGTCCCTCCAAGAGGACTGTTAAAATCATTTTCACTTTGTTGTTCATTTGGATCATATTTACTAAGTACATTCAGAAAACATATGTTAGAAGTTGTTGATGAATAAAAGTTGTTAAAAAACTGACAATAAAGTTTTGAGTTTACGCAGTCCGAAATAATCGTCGATGAAAGTGATGAAATCCGTCATAGACGTAAGTGTACTAGGGGCATTTCACCAAGAAGATTCGGAGAATTTGACAATATGATTCTCAGTTTAGATGTAGCTTTATTCAGGAATGAGTTTCAAATCTTTGATGTACATAAAAACTGCAAGAGCAACATGGAAAGAGTCGTTTCTGTATAAGCGATTGGGAAGAGATTGTAAAAATACTATAGAGACTGAACACAATCTGAACCGAAATTATTCAGCCAGATACTACTGAATCTACAAATGAAATGAAAAGACGAGAATCAGTAAGTTCCAAGCAATAAAGTAGGTATGTCTGTAATAGAAATTTAGTTACAATTAATCAGACAGAAAAATTAACTCACAGAAGAAGTAAATGAAATAATTATTGCCATAGAAAGAAAGAGAAAATACACTTTTGAGGAAATTGAAATTCAGCAACAGCTATAAGAAAGGAGCGAATGTGCCAGTGGATTTCATAGGAAGACAAAATTCAGCCTCGCCGAAAGTTTTTACAAACATGCCGATGCAGTGAGTAACTGAGTTGAGAGTTCAAGAAATTATGAGTTTTCTCACAAACAGAATGTAGAACAGAAGCTTTCAAACTATTCTAAACAACCGCCAAGATGCTCAGATGATTTCTGAGGCTAGATGAAGAGAAAGATTCGATCTGTTACATAATATGATGGAAACCAATAAATGGTTAGTAAGCAAATAAGTTAGACATCTTCCAATTGTCTCTGGAGAACTGACAGAATGACCAATCTTCATAAGTCAGTTAATAAGATCAACAGATCAGTATGGTTTTACAAATGGGGAAAGGTTGATTCGTCTCCATAAAGCTTTGAAATGCGAAGCAGGAGAAACTCAGAGTTCTGATGATTTCACCTGACAACGTTCCAAGAATAATAAAAATGCTCGAGTTGAATTTTGAGGAGTCGAAATGGATCGTGTTTTCGCTGATGAAGGATAGGAAACTTTTAATTGTAATCGGAAATATGCTGGAGTCATGTTCATCATTTTTCAATGCGGTAAACAGCATGGTGATTACAATAAAAAATAAAAAACAACATTATATTTATACAATCGTAAGTTGATAGCCGTCAAAAAACTTTCATCTGGTCAAAAACGCAGCTGGGTTAAACCAAGTACCACCACGAACTTTAAAGTTTATTAACTTCGTTAGAAGACCTCGCAAAATTATTCAAGGAAGACATAAATATCACTACTTCTACTACTTACCCCTTCCAGAAGAATAGGTGAAAAGACACGGTAATAATATAAAGACATCCCGACATCGAGACCAAAGGATGTGAATTTTGCCAGAACTCCAATCATAAGTTTCAAGAATGTGGGAAATTTGTAGAAATGCCAATGCAGAACGGAGAAAAACTGCTTTGAATCTGAAATTATGCTCAGTTTGTTTGAAATCTGGACATATGGCAAACAAATGTCGTTCGGGGGTCAGATGAGGTTTCTATAATTTTGGAAGAAGACGCAGTAATTTATTACATTCGACCAAATTACCCACCGATCTAGGCAGAACCGATAATAGAACGGTAAATGTCACCTGTCAAAAATAAATATTTTGCCAACTTAGAGCTTCGCGAGACCAAGACCAAGATCAAGACTGATCAGTCTCGACAGGCCAGAAAAATGTTCAAAATGATTGGAATATTAATTAGATTTTTTTTGACCATTTCACAATGGATTATTGTGTGATGAGCAGTAAGATGCGGTTGCGGCAGAGGGATAGAATCGGAATCCCGAAGAAATAGGTCTTTTCTAATTATCAAAATTTATTAAAATCAAACAACGAGAGATTCATTAAATTATTTCCATTGAATTTTAATTCAAAATAATTGTAAGTAAGTAGATTAATAAATGTTGTTTTCTATATTGTTTCCAAAGTGTTTCAAATCTTTCAAGGATCAGAATCTGCCTAGTTAGTCGTGAACAACCCCAATTCACGACAATATGAAAAATATATAATTGAAATTAAATGCCATAACATTTTCCATAAAATTTTTCTTAATATTAAGTAGATTTAAGGTTTACTATTTTTCTTTTGAGGCCAAGACCAATACTCTTGGGGAAGAGTCTTGGTCTTGGTCTCGAAAGTCAAGTCTTGGTCTTGATCTTGGGAAGATTTTTTAAGTCTTGATCTTGGTATTGGTCTTGGTGTTGGTGTTGGTATTGGTGTTGGTGTTGGTGTTGGTCTTGGTCTTGGTCTTGGTCTTGGTCTTGGTCTTGGTCAAGACCAAGACAAGACCAAGACAAGACCAAGACCAAGACTAGTCTCTTAGTCTCGCGAAGCCCTATGCCAACTTGACAAGTAATGTCCAAATAGTCATGTTGCGAGTTTTGCCTATCATAGTTTGGAGGAAAACGAAAGAAATTAATGCATTTGCTTCGTTTGACCAAGGTTCGACTTGCT
Source organism: Chrysolina americana (assembly GCA_958502065.1). NCBI lineage: Eukaryota > Metazoa > Arthropoda > Insecta > Coleoptera > Chrysomelidae > Chrysolina > Chrysolina americana. The sequence continues at coordinate 48,658,124 of OY293416.1, forward strand.
CTATGATTGACGAGTATCTTGTCTTACAATTTGAACTGATAGGTCCCGTTGAGCAATTATGTTTTCAATGTACGAATGGTATTACCCACTGTGAAGACACATCGAGAGCTATCACCATTGATATTGCCAGTTACAATGAGAAGCCAGTCTTTTATGAACTGGGAAACACGAGAACTCTCTTGAATATATGTCTTCCTGGACAACATTTTGATGTACATAGTCTAAGTCATTTGTTCTTGTATTTAAACCGCAATGTACTTGAATCCACTGAAAATGCAAAGCCAATAATATTTCAATAAAACAAAATACAAATCAGATGTGGAAAAGGCTCATGTACTGTTATGAAACCCTTGAATATGATTATCATTTGATGGTGAAAAACGATTTCAAATTGGAATATTTCGGAGTGAAAATACCTGTCGAAATTATCAAGTCGATAGAGGACACCCAAGCATGAGACACAATGCATACGACAGTGAAAAAACTTGATGATCGTTACAAAATCGTTCATCATTGGAGAAATACCAGTATTATACCCGAAAGTAAAAAATGAATCGTCAAATCTGCATAAAAATCAAAAAGGTTAAGAGTCGACAGTATGTTGAAAAGTATTTTGTCAAAGAATAGAAAAATACATAGAAAAGAGGCATGCAAAGAAATAACCACCGACTGAAATGCTAAGAGACTGGAAAGATTGGTACCTTAATAAACCAAAGTAGTATTGGTTACATGAACCTGTTCTTCTGGAAGGAAATGAACTAAGTAACAACATTTTCCGTTCTAGCCAAAAAACGTCAACCAAAACAACTGAGATATTGTCCAAGATAATTCAAGCCAATAAATGCGTAATTGGTTTATCTGATTTTGCGGAAAACTTTGTAACTATAGACATCATTGGCTGTAAGATTATATTCAACCACAATACTTTTTTCATGTTTGTTATATATATACACCTCCTAAAACTAGTGATACCCATATTTCTAACTTAATGGATGCTTTAGAAACACTTGAATGCTTATATGATAACAAAATTCTCATAGTAGGTGACTTCCTAACTTTGTAAACGATAATCCTATATATAGGCATAACAATTTAGAGATTCTTCGTCAATTCAATAGCTTTTATGATCTAAAACAATTTAATTCCTTTATAAATATTTCAAATCGCATACTCGACCTGGTTTTATCCAATTTTGATTGCACTGTAACTCAAGACGAAATACCATTTCTAACCGAAGATGGCTATCACCCGGCATTGGACATTGTTCTATAATTTGAATCACCGGAACAAGCGATACCCTATAACCCATCAGAGGTCAGATATAACTTCCGTAAAGCAAATTTTCCTCTCTTATATACTCTTATACAAAATATTGATTGGTCACCACTTGATCATTGTACTGAAGTCAACTCAGCCTTAGACTTATTCTACTCAATCTTCATCCCAATTATTGACCAATGTGTTCCCCTTATTCGCAACTACACTAGTAAATATTCTCCATGGTTCAACAGTGAAATAATCAGAGATATTTAAAGGAAGAACAACGTCTATAGAAAACTAAAAACCACCAACTGTGAGAATCTCAGAGAAAATTTCCGATTCCTTCGTCGCTCCATTAAATATACGAATACGAAAGTAAATCTGAAAGGGCAATAAAAGAAGACCCAGCCAACTTCTGGTCCTACATTCAAAAGAAGAAAGGTACATCAAGAATCCCTAGGGATTGCTGTATTCTACGTCGTCCAAGAGTAGTACGACGTAGAATACAGCAATCCCTCAGAAATTGTAAATGCATTTGCACGATTCTTTGAAAGTGCATACTCTCCACCACAACAATCATACGAACTCACTAATGTTGTAACAAACAATCCGATCATCTCTGTCAGACGTTTTTCAGATATCGAAGTGTGCAATGCTCTTGAAAAATTAAAATCCAAACGTACCAGCGGGGACGATGGCATACCCAGCTTCTACGTTAAAGACTGTGCTCACATTCTAACCACACCACTACAGGTAATTTTTAATCTAGCTCCGAGTTCAGGGTTCTTTCCCAATAAATGGAAAATTTTAAAAATTTGCCCCATTTTCAAATCTGGTGCAATTAATAATATTTCAAACTACCGACCTATAACCCTGTTGTCCAACTTTGCTAAGGCATTCGAAATGTGCTTGTACAATAGGATTTTTCCTGAAGTTAAAAATTTGATCTCCAATAATCAACACGGATTCTTCAGTAAAAGTTCTACAATTACCAACTCAATGTGCTTCACACAAACAGTCAGTAATGCAGTTAATCAAAACCTCCACGTAGATACAGTTTACACTGACTTCTCAAAAGCTTTCGACAAGTTAGATCATGATATTCTCATCAATAAACTTCATTCCTATGGTTTTGACACCCAACTCTTACACCTACTTCGCTCTTACCTAACTGATCGTATCCTGTTCGTAGAGTATAGAGGTCACAAATCTTTCCAGTTTGTAACAAACAGCGGTGCCCCCCAAGGAAGTAACCTAGCACCTCTCTTATTCTCACTTTTTATCAATGATATTGGAACTAATGTCTTAAGTCACTTCTTACTTTTTGCAGACGAAATATTGCGACCCATTGTATCTGAGAAGGACTACTTTATCCTACAAAAAGATCTTGAATTCCTGCATGTTTGGTGCCTTGAAAATAATCTCCCTCTTAACATAAATAAATGTAAATACTCGCAATATACCCTGAAAAATAATGTTACACAATATGAATACCATATAAATAACACTCCCCTTCAAACAAGCAATCAAACAAAGGATCTTGGTATAATTTTCGACTCAAAATTGAGCTTTTCTATCCAATACAGTACAATGACATGTGCAGCCAAACGAATGCTTGGTCTCATATATCGGAATTGTAAAAATTTTCGTAACCAGGACAGCTTTATAACACTGTTTAATGCCTACGTGAGATCCCGGCTGGAATATGGTTCATTAATATGGTCGCCTTTTTACAATATTCACACAAACAAAATAGAGTCTATCCAAAGAGGTTTCATGAAATACATCACATATAATTTAGATGGAGTCTACCCAGAACAAGGTATCGACAATAGAATATTACTAAATAAATTCAAACTACTATCCCTCCAAAACCGAAGAACCTACTATTCAATAATCTTTATTTTCAAATTAGTGAACAATTTAATCGACTTTCCTGAATTACTCTCTTATTTTAATTTTCATGTACCAAGATTACACTCTAGAAATGAACTAACTTTCTACTCACCTAATTCAAGAAATAACATACTTCTCAAATCTCCAATCGTAGCAATGAGCAAATTATTTAAGCAATTCTGTGCAGATCTCGACATCTATTATCAGCCAATTGGTCAAGTGAAAAACCGTATCAAAATACTTTTGCATGATAACCAAAATATGTGAGCAAAACCTATAAATCTATGTATCTGTATGTACCTTACTATAGAAGCTTATTCAATTTATAAAGATTCAGTCAAGTTATGTTTTTCCACTTTTGTTTTTATTTCCCCATCGTCATGTGTTTCCTGATTATTAAATCATGTATATGTATGTGTGTATGCAGGCATGTGTATGTATGTATGTATATATATAAAACTGTTTATCTTTATGAATGTATGTCTTGTTATTGGGATTCACTCCTGTTTAGACATTAAACATTTTTTTTTCTATACTTCAAAAATGTATACAAGAAACCTCAAATCGATAGACCAAAAGAACTGCACTTGAATGCTGAAGAAGCAAAAGAATCTTATGAATTATATAGGGGTGCTGAAAAATGAAGATATGAGCTTGTTGGAGAATGGATTGGAGTTAATTACTGGATGCATGATTGATGATTTTGCTAATTTGAGAGGAAGATTTCCCGACGAGAAATTAGGTATTCTGGATTATGACTATCAGTATCCAATGAGATTAGATCCTCAACATTCTTAAAACAAGTTGTTGATATTTCATCACCACGAGCAACTTGGTCATGTTAGAATCGATATAATATTGAAACAACTTGAAAGAAAGAAGAAGAAGAAATCTCTAAACAATTGTTGAGAATGTGAAATTAGACGAGGTCAATAGTTCTGACAAAATAATCATCAGATTGGATATTGAACAAATTTGTTTAAGAAAAATTTGTGAAGCTATTGTCCACAAAACAAACGCGAGATCTTGATATTGTGAAGAAAAAACTCATCGAAGAACCACTGCGTTAAGTTCTAAAACGACCCCATCACAAACTCAAAATTTAATTGTCAGGTTGAGTGACAAAAATTAACAACGTTTATTAACAAATTCTGACATATATTTTCTCAATGTACATAGTGAATAAGAACACTATTGCAAGTGCTGATTAGGATCAAGCATTGCCTATTTCTGACAGATATCTGCCTACTGAATTGCAGTACTTATTTATTGTATGTTCGTGATTCTAAACACTGCCAAACAGGTTGAAATCAGAATCTTCATCATTCGTAAAAGTAAATTTTAATTCAGCTGTAACAAATCAAACTTAGCTCCGAAATAGGTTTCATTTGAAACGATTGGTAATAAAGACTTACCCTCAAGTATCATGAATGAATTGGAACATACCTGGAAAATAAAAAAGGTAATATTAGTTCAATTCGTAGCAAAATGAGTTTATTCAGTTCAATTCAAATACTTTATTTTCCATAAAGACATCACCGTATTGAATGGAAATAGTCAAAAGAGTACAACAGTCGAATGGACAGTAGAAATGAAAGTTTGAAGTTACAGAGGATAAAAATAAAATTCACAAAATAACCGATACACCTACTAATACACTGTATACATTACAGTGGGAACATGTTCACATTATAAAATCACCTATCAATTTGATACAATTTCAAACGTATTCTTAATGAAGACTTCAATTTAAATTTTTTGTTTTTTTTGTTTGATCTGGTGGTGAATTGAAAATTTGCGGTCTCATATCTCAGGAAAATTAAAACCAGTCGTGGTTTTACAGTGTAGTATAAAAATTTATTTGTTTTGTCTATCGACACTGTGGACATCTAATCTCACTTTGAAATATCACATGTTTTTGAAGACATGCAAACATTTTTCCATCATGTATATAAGGAGGAAACAATTAGTAGAATTTATTACTTTTTGAATATATGAAAACATCATTTGCTAATGAAGATGTTTCCCGGAGGAAAATTTTATATTAGAAAGTAATATAAAAAATCACCGTGAACCGTATCTCTTCATATTGTTTTAGAGAAATTGAAACTATTTTCATTATCCAACCGTTTTGTGTTTTTATCACATCTCGGTTAATATTCCACCATTTGAAGTCACGAGTGGTAGAGGTGCCATTTGAAATTGTAGGGGTTGGAATGGAAATGCGAAAAGCTATAAAGCAATTGATGTCTCGTCCTTCTCAATTCTGTATTCTGTTTTATTAAAATTTTATTATCCTTTACGTTTTGAGAATAATTTGAGGTATGACTGTTCAGTGTTAGACTGTAAATTGGATTTACCAACTGAAAACTTATGGCATGAGGAAAATGGAAGAAATTTCAGAAATAGTTTCGGTATTGAAGAAAATCTATTTTATGTACGTAGCACATGATGTCGCGATGGAGAAGGAAAATGCAACAATGAATGAAGAGAAGACATCATATATTATTCAGTTTTTTTTCCAGAAAATACTGAAAATGAGATTTTGATTCTGGATTATGAAATATTTCAAGCTTGACTTATATTTACTTTTCTTACTCATGATTTTTAGGTGAAAGAATATTGAAGAGCTTTGGACCAAAAAAGACGACATATCTTTGGGTGTAGTGTTTTTTATATAACGGTAGGTTTACACCTAAGTTTTCTGCAAATCTAGTATTTGCTCTTTTTTTTCATCATATATCTGTTCTTTCTATGGAATGTCCACATCAAACATTGTAGAGTGTATAGACTTCTTACATTAAAAAGTTTAGTTTCTTTATATAGTTGTTCACTCGAGAATAGTATTTGTTATTTGAATATTATTTTTAGTATAGTGTTTTGTATAGCCTGAAGGCTGCGCAACACATTGTCTAGCATTCCCCTCCAAACAGTAATGCATACAGTATGACCGATTCTGCTAGCGAGTGGTATAAAATGCACATGTTTCATCTACTTATTCAAAATTTCTCTTAACGTAAAAAATTTGTAGGTAAATTTAAATTTCTTGAAATCTTCTCTGGATCGTATGATCATAATTTTGTTGTTGATGTTGGCATAGATTTTTTCCGATTCGGTCCAGACGTCCTTCATTGATGTTTTCTCGATGGCCTTGGTCAACAACTCAACCCTTAGGCTTGTGAGATCTTCGCGGATAATAACGTTGGTTTCCTTTAGCATTTTCTTCTTTTTATAAATTTCTTTTTTGTTTCGTAGCTTTTCAATCTTACAAATATTCTTGTCGCTTTTGTTTCTTCCCGTTTTCTCCTTATTCTGTAGCAGAGTTCTATGTCATTATTTGAAGAGTTCATTTTCATTTTTGTATTGAAGAGATTGATTATATCTGATCTAGTGTCCTCAATTGATTTTTCTTTAAAGTTGAATATTCTCAAGTTTTTCTTTTTGGATTTTGGTTCTAGAAAATCGAGTTTCTTTTCCATCATCTGCTTTTTATTCAGGATACTATCGATTTTGTTACCTTGTATTTCCAGTTTGCGTTCACAAAAGTACCTAGTTTATTTCTATTCTATTTTTTGACCTGCTTCATATGAAATATTTGAGCCGTACAACCGATGAGTCACTGTCTACAATTTAGGAACTAGACTATAAATATAAACCGCTAAAAAATATTCCGTGTCATATATACCTTCTGAACTTAGCCACTTTGCCCTCAGTACCAAGACCATATTCTGTCATCTTTGAAATGCGCGATTCGAACTTGTCAAGAACATTTTTTGGGTGAATGTGGGTAGGGTCAAAATCATTGTCTGAGATTCTAAGGATATAAACTCGGTCAATGTCCATATAAAAAGCGTTGGATGCAATCGCGAAATCCATCTATTAGACTTTTATTGAACATTGGTCGCGTAAGGTTAGTGGCCCGTACGGAAGACTGGAGAACGATCTTTATTATTTCAGAAGTGCGAAACATGAACAGCAGGTATTATAGAATAATAACTAATTTGTTTATTAATTTATACACAACCATCACATTTGGTAAACGTACTACATCATTTTCAAATCAGGTTACAAAAAACAGCTCACAATTTACAGACCAATAACTATAATAGTATGTAAACATTCGAACTAGTTCGAATATGTTGTGCCAGAGAGGTATCAACAATGTTGAAAGAATACAGGGGTACCCTTCTCTCTAAGCGTTTCCACAAAGTGGAAAATAAAGGCAAACATCTGTCAGAAAACAACTACTTCCCTGGCTAATACCACGATGGACATTCAACTACAACTGACAGATATTTGTGCAACGTTCTTCAAAGAAGACACAATTGCGTGCTTGTCTCGTAATTAAACAGAAAATTATCCTTCATTTGCCTGGGAATGACCACCTGCAGACATGCATGTTTCGAGGTTTATTGCCTCTCATCAGTGACAGGGTAGGTCGGACAACATTATAATTGCCCTGTCCCTGCCAAATGAATAATAATCAACTGTTTAACTAATATTTCCCCACGGATAACACCACTATCTACAACCAAGTTGATCGAAGCGCTATCCGCACGGAACAAGACAAAACACTCCCAAGCAGCACAGTCTCCGGGAAGAATCTACACACGGTACCAAATATTTTCCATAGTGAAATTTAAATTTGAAAGAAAATAGCATTTGAACAATAAATTTAAAGAATAAATAATCTATCACACCTGTTAACAGATGATTACATAAATTTAAAGAATAAATGATCTATCTCACCTCAACATAAATCTCATAGCCTGATTTAGATATTTTTCAATGGACTGCATTAGTGATGACGTCACAAATATGCAACCAACATTACACCGAGTCCCAAATCATTTGGCTCGAAATGATATGCGTCATTCTCGAGCTTAAGTACGGATGACATAAGAGCGATAATAGAAGTATCGGAACAGCTCTTTTTGATTTATGCTCTCACACGAAATAAGTACATATTTAATGAATTGCCTACAGCGGGCCTTGGATATGAAGGATGGAAGAAACGATATTTCGATAAAACAATTTTCTGAAAGGATTATACATAATTTATGAACGAAATAAATTTGAAAATTCATCTACATCTAACTTTATGCTGCAAGGAAGTGCATATCCGCTAGATGGCGCTCATAATTTAGGCACGAAACAGTAAAGTGGTGATCAGTCAACTGTTTCATTTTATTCCCATTCGAATTTGAAAACATTTCTGAAGATGTCGAAAGATGAAATAAGTTTATCAGACATTTCCATCTACGCAAATACTTTTTCATGAAAATCTCAAATACATATTGCATATGACATAATGTGTGTTCTGTAGACACGACTAAGAGCAAACAACATGAAGTTAGAAGCATGATTCTATTTTGCTACTGGTCGACGCATAATGGATTTTCTGAAATATATTAAGAAGTTATTTAGAAGACTTTCTTTACGTTAACCATTCTATAAGACGTATTAATTCTTTTTCTATTGAATTCAAATACATACATTTCTCAAATATTGCTGATAATAGCGAAATTAAATTTATAACATCATAATTTCGACCGCAGATTCTAAACCTTATGTAATGGTTACTGAATGTTCATGTTAGCGCAGCTTCGTTCAGATACATTTCGTTAGGACTCAGTGCACTGTTAGTTGCATACATTTTGACGTCACACTAATGAGGTCTATTGAGAAAGTCTGTTTAGATTTATTAAGTACATCAGAATTGGGCAATATTCAAAATGATGCTCAATTATACAGTAATATGTCAATATCTTAGATACAAAATGTTGAAGGTCCTTCAACTTATGCCACGCATGCCATGCCACTTTTTATTCAGGAGGCAACCAATTTATCTTTTTTCATGTCTTAGTTGCATAACTTCAGTTTACCATTCATTGTCTGATTCACTGGGAAGATTATCTTTAAATGTCATTTTACTTTCGTGTATGATCTGATGACAATCTATTGGATTGAAATGTCTAGTGTTCAAATATTTTTTTCGTAAGGATTTTGGGCTAGGGACAGTTGAAAGTACCTGAAAAAAATTATATGAAGATGTATAGGGTGTAACACTCAAATTGTAGGTGTAACCAAGTGCAACACTTGGTTGCAGTCAGAAACAAACGTGGGTACCTACAGTTGCTCCACAATTTGAATGAAACACCATCATTCCCCAACCTCCTATAGAACCTATATGAGATCTATCAAAATATTGAGTTTTTGTTGAATAGTAAAATTCCACCGAATTACATCTTCAAAACAACGATGATGATATATTTCTCAGATAGTTTTGTAAAATATGCGAGAATGAGGAGAAGGAGGTGATTGTAATACAACAATAAAAACCTTGACAGTTGTCATTCTCGATATATACTCAAATTGGCGTATTTTGTTCCAGAAATATTGAATGCGGTCTGTTTTCGAATTGTCACCCGGTATACATGCTTCGCGAACTCATGAGAAACTTAATGCGCCTTAATGAATATGTAGATGGGAGTGGTGTGAACGATTATTGAATACTTGTGCTCAAGTGATGCGATTTGTTTCGATGTAATGACGGTAGCCACCATTACCCGCTACCCGCCATAAACAAACTCTCCTGTTTCCATTACTCACGTCAATGGACGGTTGTAGTTAGGTCTTGTACGGTCTGAATTTTTGCTCGAAAGTTGATATAACAGGTGTTCACGGAAGATGACTCGCCCCTATAACTTTTTTGTTTTCGGAGATAATGGTATGAAATTCGGAAGAACGAGTTCAGTTTGAAAAACTTTTCAGGTCACCCAACCTTTCGCCTCTAGATTATTTTCATGGTGATCCATTTAAAATGAGGATTCTGATGTACCTACTGCCACATGACATAAATTAGAGGACAATGTAAGGGCAGTTATTCATAGAATTTCACCAAGACAGTTGATAAACGTTGTAGCAGCAACAATAAGAAGAGTTTGCCTTTGCCAGCAACAAGGTGGAGGTCACTTTGAGCATATGGAACCCTGAAGATAGTTTCAATATAATTATTTCATTTTCAACAGGAGCTTCATTTTCAAAAAGTTATGATGTAATTTTTCCAAAAATGTTATCGGAAGTTTACTAAAAACCTAATGGTGTGCTCTTTTTTCTAACCCGACGAGCCACTATGTTGCCATTTGAAAAAAAAGTAATACAAATTTTACAGTCACACTTCACAAAGCTGAAATATTTCGACCGAAAATAATAAAATTGTATTTTGACTCACGATTTGGGACTGAAATTGGTTTATTGAACGTATCCATCGCCTTCTTGAATAAAAAATAAATGAATACAATCAATGATACATGGTTGTATTCTTATTGTCATATCTTAAAAATGCATTAAACCGATCCTTCAAATGTTATTCTATTATCTCGGAAAACAAAGAATTTATAGGGGCGAGGCACCTCCCGTGAACAACTGGTATAGGTGTCTACTCAATAAAAATAATTTAATAACAATCATTTCAACACAGTCTGATCCATATTAATTCAGTTCAAACACAACGAAAAACATTTCGTTTTCCCCGAATGAATATTTTTAACGACAAAATGATTTTTATCTTGAGCTTTCCTTCTTACTTTTTAGGTTGATCCATGCAAACAGCTGGAATGCAGAAAATCTGCAGCAAACAATTTTGCGTTTTAATTCATGAATAATTGCGCTCAGTTTGTGTTGCCAAGAAAAAAATTGCTCTGCACGGAGGAGCAAAAATAAAAGAAGGATTAATGTGCACGAATTTACAATGCCCGCTCTTCACTGATAAACGCGCTGCACATTTTACATTCATAGATGACAAGAAGTGAAAAGAGCTTGTAGGTAATTAGACCTACTGGGGGGATTACATACGTACGTATATGGGCGTTTGACATCCTCGGTACTGAAGTTTCCATGACATATATCAGAGAAAATAAAAAATATTTATGAGTTTTCTCTCCTTCTTCTGCCGATTGTGAAAGCGTTCTCATTGACAATTCCTGAGATGTTGATAATAGGATATTACAGAAATCACTATACGTTTTAAAAAATGCAATAGAAGCTAGCGAGGCACGAATTCAACTGAGAATTGAAGAGTCTACGCGAGAATACGGCAATTAGAGTCGGATAACTCTGATTTGAAAAATAAAGTCGAGAAATTGGAGTGTCAGAATTTCAAACAATATCGTGATATTTGAATTAGAAAAGGAACGATACGAGATATCATTCGAATCCCTTTGAGACGAGTTCAAATCATTGTTAGAAGTTGATTTATCTGTAAACCAGATAGAAAATATACATTGTTTGGGAGCGCAAAAGAATTGTCCTGTAAAAATCAAGTTCGTTTCAAATTTAACGAAGAAGCATATTTTTGCCAATTGTAAAAGATTTAAAGGTACTAAACTCTCCATTGCTAACGATCTTAACATGCAACAAAGAGAGGATCTATCTCTCCTGAAAAGACACCTCCGTGTCCACAGGCAGGACGAATGCAAGCAATCTTTCATAAGGTAAAACAAGTCAGTAATTGACGGGAAAGAGTTCACAGCAGACCAACTTCTCCAAACTAAGAGACGAGAAGAATTGTTAGAAGAAGAAACAAATAGAAAGAATGTTCCAACAACACTTATCCTCGAAATATTTGAAAAAGAGAACACTTCAGTACCACAAAGAACTTTCAAATCGCTCACAACTCCCAAAACAAGTGGATCGTTGGATGCAGTTGGAAAACATAAAATAGTCAACAAAAACATTGACAATTTGAGAACCAAGTCTACTAACGATAGAAAAAACTGCTTCTTCACTACAGGTGGTATCAAAATCGTAGAAATAAACTTTTGAGTAAGTAGTCATGCATCTATATACAGGGCTATTCAAATTCGAGTCTATGCATGGGGATCTCGGTGACGGTAAAAGATAGATTTTTTTAAACTGTAGGCACTTTGCCATAGCAACTTTTTGTAGAATATCCAAATATGCAATAAAAAATTATGTACAAAGTATCGTACAACCCGGGCCACCCTAAACTTTTTATTTTCAAATACGGACCTGTATTTTTTATAACATTTATTCACATGCTAAGAGTCGTGTTTCATCCCATTCACTTCCTATGAAAAAAAATTACCTGAATACGAAAATTTAACCATTGATGACGTAGAAAATGGGGTATTGGACGCCTGTGGTGTCACTCAATGAGAACAAAAGAAGTTTTCCACTTTACCACACTAGTAATTTCATTCCTAGATGCGCATTTCGTTAACTAAGTTAAATTCATCAGTAGGATTACTAGGGGAAAACTTCTTTTGTTCTCATTGATGACTGTTCTATATCACTCACACGGTCAGTTAAATATCTTGGCCTTGTAGTGGATTGTTTTGTTCACGTTCGCAAGATAGTCAATAAACTCCGCCGACCCATATTTAAATTCAAGCAGATAAAACCTTACTTTTTTAAGGTTATTCATCTGAAGAAAACATGTTATTCCTTGGTGGAGTCTATCATACAATATGGCATAATAGGCTTGGTGGATTAAGAGAAACCCAATTGAGACCTCTGGAAATTATCCGAAAGCCGATATTGAAAATCATATTCGGCAAACCACCTACAGACACCCTTTTGACCTCTTGTTCAATAAAATTCAAATAATGGATCCACGACAACTCTTTTGTAAATCAATTTCAACCTTTACTCACAAAAAAATCTCTTGTCCGTATAAGAACACCTACCTATACCGTACGAGGGGTATAACTGCCACAAATGAGCTAATACCACTTGCTATCAAATCAAAAGGACAATGATCTTTCACCAACATTGCTACTAGGTTGAGAAATATGACCAACCTTCGATAAAATCCGTGAACTCCTTAAATTTGTTCAAAAAGAATGTGAAGGTTTGGATCTTGTCTATATGAATAAGATCACTTTGCACAACCCTATTGACTCCTGATGAAAGATTATGTTTATTAACAATGTATTCCCTACACATATATAATTAGTAGTAGTAGTAGTACTCATGGGGAGGCTGTTGGTAAAGCCAAGCAAGTAGGCCCCCATGGGCCCTTTTTGCTATCCCCTGCTCTCCTCGTGCATGGTGTTCTGCCTGCCTGTGGTTTCCACCTGCTCTCCTCAAAGTCTGGGTGTGTAGTGTATTTGTGCTTGTCAAGAGAGCGAGTTTCTTCAATCCGCTACTCCAAGCCCTGGTAAGGCTGGTTCTCGGTCGAGCGGTGCGGCGGCCGCGGATGATTACATCACCGGCTACCAGACCCGCAGTTTCCGATCCGAGGCCCCTCCTCGGCTTTCTTTGGAGACTAGTTCTCCAGTTCTCACTGCGAGTTCCTTCCATCCTCCTCCTCGGTAAAGTCCTGGTAGGGCTGGTTCTTGATCGGATGGTGCTACCAGTCCCGTAGCACCCGAACCAAGGCCCCTCCTTGGCTCCTACCGAAGACCAGATTTTCCAGTTCCCGCAGCGAGTTCCTTCGATCCTCCTCCTCGTGAAAACCCTGGTAGGGCTGGTTCTCAAACGGGCGAAGCGGCGGCCGCGGGTGACTCTATCACCGGCTGCCAGCCCCGCAGCACCCAATCCGAGGCCCCTCCTTAGCTCCCACTGGATGCAGATTTTCAAGTTCTCGCATCCCTCTGTGTGAGTGGGTGTGCGTTAAGTGTCGGGGAACATGTGTGTTTTTGACGTTGGTGTACGGTAAGCTAGGGCCCACGGGTCGCCAATCCCGTTGGCTGCAACGCCTCAGCCACCCATCATTATGTTAGAATTTCATATTATCGTTGCATGTATATTTTATATTTTTAACTTCATTGTATACTTATGTTCAACCCTTGTATTACTTGAGCAGTAATACAAACTCTTTTAATGCTCAACAATATTAAATGTCTAGCAAATCTTATTGTTAGATAAACAAAAAATTATATTTTATATGTATATTTAACGATGTTTCCGCAATTGCAATTCTATAGTGATGAATTTTTCATATCATTACTATTGTTATATCCTTTTTTAAAGCTTTTATTAATTCTTAACGCAATTCACCTACATGCTCATGTACAAATAACTCTGTCACTCACCTTTTAATACTTGATGTTCAATTCGGAAGCATCTATTTTGAATAACACACGATTGATTCAACTGATCTTGTTCGTAACGTGGAAACTGCCCATAGACAAGCTCCTTGAGAGCTTTTTTGTGCCAGTCTACTTATTAACCATATGAATTTGAAAAAATCTGTGTAATCTGCTATTTTGTATACTTATGATGAATGAAAATTATTATTATTAGTATAAAGTATAAATATTTTCAAGAAATTTATTCGGATTATAAATCTCCCAAACGAGACCTTGTCTCATTACTCCTTAGTATTTCCATTGAAAAAAAATACCTCAAAATAGTTCTTAATGCATGAGAATGTTTATTTTGTCAATCGAATGTTAGTTGCCAAGCCGAACCGAATCATCAATAGAACGTGAGGCCTCGTACAAAATCTGAAGTGATAACCAGCAACTTGTAACTTTGTATTCTATTTAAGTGTGCCAAATCTGACAAGATGTTGCAGAGAAGAGTGGTAAGTTTTCCTTTGTCGTCAAATCGACATCTTTGGAGCATCGGACTGCTGATGATCCTCATTAATTTTGTCGGACAATGGTACCATTGGAAATCTCATTAAATTATTGTATTCTCCTAGCAAAATCAGACAAAAATGTTCGGTACCTACTTCTAGGTTGTCCCCCACTTTAAACGTGTCGATATCACTACTTAGGTTGGCGACAGGCAGCAATCTGATTTTTCTAGGAAATGCAGAAACTAAATGAGATTATCAAAAACAACAAAAAACACTAATACAACTTAAAATATCCCTTGACCACAACAAATAAAATATGTAAACTAATTACAAAAAAATATGATACGTTCCGCACATGGCAAAACGGCCTTTTTAGGGCTGCAGTGAAAGTATCAAGGATGTTTGTTCCTCACTCAGTTCAAAGTATTCTTTGAATGCTAGCTCTATGCCGCCCCTAGAAACACCGTTCATTTTGTAGAACTCACAGTCTTGAGCATATCGTCAACCTAGCATATCAGCTGTGAGTGGACAAGGCGCTCGGAACTGTCAAGGGGCAGGTTTTTCAATCGTCTGTTGAAAATAAATATATTTTAGGGCCGGTTTTTCAATGTCCAGTTAAGGGTCTCAGTTAGCTGGCTGACAGCTAATAGTCCTCGGGCCCAGTAGATACCCAAGGACAAGAATTATCACCTAACTGTTGAGATTTCGTTAATCTGATTTTTGTGTTGAGTTGGACAACATCCCACCAATAAATTTCTCAAATAACATGCCTTACACGAAATGAAGAGCAGATATACGAATTTTCAAATATTGAATAATCATTTGTTTTCTTCCGGTTCTGAGCCCGAGGACTATTAGCTGTCAGCCAGCTAACTGAGACTCTTAACTGAACATTGAAAAACAGTGGTGAAAAGTCCCAGCTAGCTGTCTGTCGGCTAAAGTTTTAGCTAAAAACTTCTTCGAATATTTGATTCGAAGCTACCTAGCTCATAGCTGAACCTCATTAACATTTATGTTGTCAGAACTGACTTTTCAGCTCCTCATCTTGATTGGCCACTGTCAGTTTCAGTGTGTCATTTGTCATTCGTTTCCACTTGGGAAATGGGGATTTGGGTTCATTGTAATTGTTGGTGTTTAACCAAAGTTTTGATTGAATTTTCATTTGGCGTAGCTTCCTATTTCTGTTTTCGATTGATTTTATATAAATTCATTAGTTTCATTGAGGAAACACGAATATCAAGACTTGAAGTCTGTGATGGTGATAGTGAAATTGTACTGATCACTGGAACTGTATTTATCAATGATATACTCATTTTGAAATAAAACTGTGTGATTCCATGGACTTACTTTTAAAAAATGTATGTGTATGAGAAATAATCACTATTTGTTTCTCCTTCTCTTCTGTACAAAATTGTTTCTTATTTTATAGACATTCAATGAAATCAAATATTTCAGCTTCGTTTCAAATTGTTTCTTTAAAATGACAGGAACATAAAACGAACAAAGTTCGAGAAAAATATCGGATGTAATCGCTATTTGAAAAATGTAGGGTTCCCCCCATCCTAAATAGTGGGGACTTCGTCAAGGAATGGAGAGGGATCTTGCTCTAACAATACCTCCACCTTATATAAAAAACAAGTAGTTGTTTCGCGGAACACTGAATTAGTTTTTACGTCTGTTACTGAATTCTAATTCGAGAATAATTTTTTAACCTAGCAGCCGGACAGATGAGAATTAAAACTGAATTGAGAAAATGTAGATTAACCTACGCTATTGACCCTATTTCCAAAACCGGCGATTCATATTTCAAATTCAGCTCTGTGATATAACGCAATTGATGATGTAAATGATTCTCACATGCACGACCAGTAAATTTTTTTTGTGTTACAGCCTGGAGTCAGTCACATATACGATCATCCACCGTCTTAAAGCCAACATCACAACACAGAATAAATTCCGTCCCCAAGTGGCATCCTCGTACCATCTTTTTGAAGCAGACGATCACACACGTCTGCTCTCTTCCACCGTGAAAATGGAACTTGAATATAAAAATTTAAGACGTGACACGTCATATTTACCTAACAGTTTTTCTATGGAATGTGCTTGCGCCATTTCTCTAGGCATCAGTTAAAAGCTGCTCATTTAGCAGACAGATTAGCCTATAGTTTGTCTCAACTGTAAATCAAGGAACACTTTGGTTTGAGGTTAGAAATAACTGACAGCTGAATTTCGTCACCTGTAGATTGAAAAACCAGCCCTAAATGGACTGAGTGGTACGCGGTAACCAAATATTAATAAAAAACTGTTTAAAATGAAATAAGAATATAAAGGAGAGGTGTTTCACCAGAGGGCACCGTAAAACGGGCAGAATTTCAATAGTATCTTCACCGGTAAACTTCTGGCTTTCATGCTCATTGGACAAATTTCTAGCAACAAAAATCCATTCAGTTGAACCTTCAAACGGTGCTTGTAAGAAAGTTTAATCTCAATAATTAATTCTTTACATAGTTTCTGACTTCTCTTATTTGAGAACTTTGATTTCGGGAATATACTGATAGGCATAATAAGCCACCCTCTACAGAAAATTGCAAGTATATTCAGTTTCCTCAAACTAAAGTGACAGCGGAGGGGTTACAGTACGAATTTATTGTTGCTCCTTATCCTCCCACTCTTAATGTGACGAAGAATTGAAATTAATTTCCCAGTAGGATTTTCCAGCCAGACAAGCTTCAAAGAAAGATTTTTGCCAATTATATATGACGTTCACTTTGGTGAATATTATGAGCATTGAAATGGTGCAGGTATGTGTGAACGAGAATCAGGATCAAAGTGTATGCAAACATGGATAGAAAGCTACTTTGTACTAGTTGATTGAATAAAATATAAACGTTCTGCGAGATGTTCCTTTTAGCAAAAGGTTTTTAAAGCAATACTGGAAATAGAATAAACGAGCAACTCCAAACTGGATGCAAATATAACCTTTTATCGAAATTGAAGGAGGTAAGTAATACAAAATATTCAGTTTCGAAAAAAACTAATTATTTCATTTGAGTGTTGGATTAAGTAACGTTCATAAAACAGCTTGAAGGGAAGACCCGAATTGATGATGGCATAAATATTTTAATAACAGGCTTCAATAAAGACATCAAATAATACCCGACTGTTAAAATTTTTCAGAGAATTAAGCACAATAATCGTCGTAACTATCACATGTTTTATTACGAATTTTTTATTTCGTGTTACGGACTTACAGAAGCTCTTGCGGAAAGGATTTCCATGTACAGGTGATGCATCAAAGGGACTTGCAGAAAACTTAATTGGAATAAATATTCACACGGATGAACCTCAAACTAATTTCAACCCACGCCGAGGCTGCTTTGCTAGTTAATTTTTTGCTCCATCAATAATCCCTGAGAAACCCTATTACAGCAGTATCTAGATCCATGTAATTTATTTACTGAAAACACATCCCAAACTCCACGTGAAAATACCTCGTCTGGTATTTCGGTACAGCTTAGTGGGGTACATAAATGAGGAGCAGTTATTTTTCATTTGTTTTTACGACCGTTTCCACAATCTGCAATCCGGTGCTGATACACGCTGTTTCTTATGAATTAAAAATATCCCGGGAATAACAAACAACATCTGTCGTGTAGGAAGAATGGGGTGATTTTTTGCCGACTGAAATATTCACAAACACTGGCATTAAATTGCTTTTCTCAACAGATAATTAAATTTAAAAAATTTGGGGTTTTCTTATACCGGGTGGCAACATCGATATTAGGTTTCATCAATATAGGGTGATGACATATGGAAGGAGGTGATCTTCGGCTCAATAACTTGAAATTCATATTTATAGGTGTGCAAACACTTCGTTACCGATTTACAGGATGTTTAAATTTCAAAGATTTTTTCATGACTGCTGCAGTTATTGAGATATTTATCTCTAATATGCATTAAAGGTTACGCTGTAGGGATTACATTCAAAGTGGTTGTGAGAATGTACAGAAATATATTTTTTGTAGTGATTCTAAATTATAAAATAAATGTTCTATGTTCTGTTCTGATGAGAATATTTTTGTTTATGTAAACAAAATATTTTCAACGAAATAGGCAACTCAATTCATAATTTATAATCTACCTGCGTTGAAATACAAAAAAGTTCAGGAGGAGAAATGGGAACATCGCCCCTGTAGGATCTCATCACCAAGCCCAATGATGTGGAACCCTATAGCGTAACCTGTATTCTGAATTTGAGCTGAGTAGAAAGAACTCAAAAAAATTCAAAATTTCAACCCCCTTTAAATCGATAATGAAGCGTTTGCGAACCTGTTTTATGAATTTTCAGTCATGAAATGAGCCACTGAATTACAATCTTCCTAAAGTGCATGACATTTTGAGGAAAATAGTAGTTTGAGAAATTGGAGATATTTTATATCAAATAATAACGAGATTAGGCTGCTGCTCAGTTGAAAGATTTTTTTCAGATTCATTGAAGTTTTAAGGAATATTATTAACAAGCAATTCCTGGAATTTTGTTTCAATCCCGACGAGAGAATGTGAATAATTTGAGAATAATGTTCTGTGTCTAAAATGCAGGTTTCCCAAAAAAATTTCACTTTTCTTTAGGAAACCATTTTTCTGTCCCATTGGCTTCAAACTCAAATACTCTGAGATGGTTATTTGGTGTGTGACGGTTAGTTACCGGTTACAACTTTATGTTTCATGTACAGTCGATTCTTCAAAGAAACACTGGTTTTCATGATTGACGAAAGGTTGATTTATTTATGTTATTATGGGTATTGATAGAACTTGATACAGACAGAAAGATTGCTGGGGTGTGTCCAGTCATTATATATCCTGTATTCCTGTATACCTAGGTCCAAATCAATGAGTCCTAGGCATACACATTGTTGCCAATGGAACTATAGTATACCCCTGTTGCCAGGAAATACAGGGCAATTCAAATTCGACCCCCACCATTGGGATCTCCTAAACTACAGGAGATACGTCGAAGCTTAAATTGGGGCAAAGTTGCGTATTCTGGTGCTTAACAAAATACTGTTCTGAAACTTGGAAAATTCCGAGTATTTCCGGAAATATCGGAAAAAACCGAAAATCGGAATTTTCGTTTTAATTTTTTTCTATCGCTATTTGACAACATAGCTCAAAACCAAAACTACATTTTCATTGATATTTTTTTTCAGCTACACGTTTTCATGTTCAGATTTACTATCCGACGTTTCGTCTTCTGGCATTCATCTTCAACCTTTTTTTCTGTTATGGGCGCCATATTGTTTTTTCATACAGAAAAATAGTGATTCTCATTCTGATTTCATTGATGTATACTTTGTTATGATTTGCACTTCTGAAACCACAGATATTAAAAAAAGACAACTTCATCTGAGATGGTCATGACTCCATCGAAAAATTTTGTTTAATAAACACTAGTTGTCAGAACTCATCAAACATCATAAGTTTGCACAAATACCTCAGTCGAAATGTCCTCATTCTCAAATGAAGAAAAACGAGATATGTTGAAACTTTATTATAAATTTGATAGGAATAGTACGAAAACAGCACAAATTTATTTTGAATTATATCCGACCACAAAATCTGCTTATCCATTCGCTCCACTCAATCCTTGTTTTTTGTTCTGATGACAATGTATGATAACTATACTTTTTTTACAAGATTACGACCCAATTTCAAGCCTTCAGCCACCTGTAACACTTAAGCCTTTGGTATGCTGAAGTCAGATTATATCAATTGATTATATAGACAACACGGCTTGTGTGAATCTATGGGCAAGATACTCTTTTATTTTTCCGGGAAAAATCGAATTTTCGTTTTGTTTTCTCCATTTCACTCAACATCGATAAACTGTTCATCCCTATTCAAGGCTTGTATGCGAAAATGGGGCACCTAAATCTGTCACTATCTGACGGTCTATTAACAAACTGTGGTATGGTGTAGTGCCGAACTCAAGTTGTGAATACTCGGTATATGTTACAATATTGAAACATGGGATTTGGGGGTTCCAGATGTTTGCCTCAATCCAAGAAAATATTAATTTTTTTCATAAAAAAATATCCGAATATGCTTGCGTAATTTTTGTAGTCTATTTTTTATCATCTGTACTATACATAATATTCTCGTGTCACAATGTTCATTCCCATACTCCTCCGAAACGGCTCGACCGATTCTTATGAATTTTTTTTATGTATATCAAGTCTGAGAATCGGCTACTATCTATCTTTCAAACTCCCAAGTGATAAGGGGTGTCCAACCCATTTTTTTTAATTTTTTGTATATTTTTTTTTATTATGTTGCATTGAAAAATACATACAACCCTAAATTTTCACTCTTCTATCACCAACCCCTGCTTTTTAATAGTAATTTTAATAACTTTATAATTTTTTATTCCGCTCGATAACATCAATTATTATCACTTGGTAAGTTATCCCCTCCATGTGTCTACCGGTGTCACTTCTAACCCAGTAAACAGCACGGAGTATCACTCCCTCTACAGTTTTCGGATATTATTAGTGTTTATGCGTCAAGCGTAATAGTTACATTTTTACTATCTCTGTGTAACTCTCATATCTAATATATTCTCAATTACCTTTATTATTTATTTATTAATACCTAATATTATTGTATACAATTAATTATTAATAACTAATAACATTATTAATTTTGAGTGTAATTCGTGCGATCAGTTAATTAAGTTGACGAATATAACAATTTTAACAATTTTTAACATAACCTCTAAAATACTCGACACGTGTCACGAGTTCCCGCATTTGCAATAACTATTAATAAATCCCAAAGCCAAACAATGTCTGTATGTGGCTTAGATTTGAGCACACCATGTTTTTCACACGGACTACACGTTGCATGCTCTCGAGTGGGTAAACCATCAAGTTTGTTTGTATTAGCTAAAGATAGACTAACAAAAAATTGTTCACACTGTAGCATTAAGAGATTAATAGTATGTAATGGATTGATGATATAAATAATTATTACTTACAATAAATTCTAACAAATTAAAAAAATTAATGTTTGGTGTTTTATTTTTATATTCCCTCATCGTTCACAGCGCCCTATGCCTTTTTGACTCATATACCACATCCTTACACACTTCCAATAAGTTACTTAATTTTTTTCTACACTAGAAATTCTCTAGAAATTATTTACGTGGCAAAACAACGTTTCAGCTAGTAGTATATAGACTATTGAAAGGTGGAATCGTGAAACAATTTATACCAAGATGTAGAGCTCTCGGAGAACTATATTAAAAAAAAAATTGAAAATCGGCCGACCCGTTATAGAACATAATGAATTGTCGCTACTTAAAGTGAAACACACTGCATATGACATTTCAATTTTATGACATTTTAATTTTACGGAAGCCATGTATCACAAATCCATGTATTATTATGACTTGGTATGAATTCCCAAGTCACATTAGTGAGCTATGAAATAGCATATTGGGGAGTACGTAGTAAATATCTATTGCACAATGTATTTGTATTACAAAAAAGAGCTGTAAGATATATCTGCAAAATAAGACCCAGAGAGTCTTGTAGAGACTATTCAATGAACACAGAATTCTAACAGTTGTCTCCTTACACATTCTGGAATCTGTCAGTCTGATCCACAAACATAAAACTACTTTAGATAGAATCGACTCACACTACAGCACGCGTCAGAACAACTCCCTCAAATTACCAATACCGAGCAATACAGCTGTGAAGGATTCTATAATAAATTTATAATGGCATTAAAATGTACAATCACCTGCCAACCAACATAAGGAATATAACATGTATCCGACAGCTCAGGAAAAATCTAAAAAATGTATTGATTCAGCATGCTTTCTACGATATTGAAGATTACTTCACTACCACTTTATAGATTTATTTTTATAGTATATGGGTGGCTATTATTGCATTTGGGTGTAAGGGTGTGTGTGTGGGTGTGTATATGTGTATATGTTTTACAGTCACTGGAACATGTGTGTATATGTATGTATGTCCTAGCTAGTTTAGACGTTGTCTCATTATTTAGTAATGTATATTTAGAAGCATGCATCAGAGCAGTTGATAAAAAATGGCACCGCGTTGGCCCCATCTGTAATATCCAAAAGCAATCATTTTTTGACTCTCTTTTAATAATAAAATTTACAAACAGACTTTCGGTACCCCAATGGGGGCAAAAATTAGTCCCATTCTTGCTTGCTATGTAATGGACGACATTTTAGATATGGTCATTAGTGTTCTTCCCTTCAATTTATTTTTTATAAAGAAATATGTTGATGACATCATTCTCTCGTTACCTGCGGAGGGAGCTACAGAAATAGTGGACATTTTCAACAGCTACGATCCGCACATTCAATTTACGTTGGAATGTGAAAACGATGAACGTAGTGTTCCCTTCTTGGATGTGAAGTTCATACGAACACAGAACAACAATATTCTCATCGATTGGTACAGAAAACCCATGAGTTCGGGTAGATACATGAATTACTTGTCGTACCACAAGGAGTCCATCAAAGTGAACCTTGTCAAACAAATGAAACAACGAGTCCTCAACATCTCTGATAGTACCCTTTGGAACAAAAACTTGGGTATCTTGTACAATTTATTTCGCAACAATTCATATCCTCATTGTCTCTTGAAAAAATTTTTATATAGCTCAACAATGGAGGCTCGCCCAGATAACATTAACAATACAGGTATTTTGGATGTTGCAGTTGGTGTAAATGCGGTCCAGGCAATTAATACTTTTTATGCATCTCTTCCGTATCTTCAAATCTTTTAATAATATAAAAATTGCCAATAAAACGAGTTTAACTGTCAACTCTCTCTTCACGAGTGTTAAAGACAAAACTCCAGTAACTTTTCAATCACATGTTGTCTATTGTATTCCTTGCTCCAATTGTTCGAATGAATATATAGGTCAAACTAACAGGTTGTTAAAAGACAGAATTTGTTCACATAAGAGTGACTGTCGATTGCACCCAGAGAGATGTGCACTAAGTGTCCATGTACATCATGAGGGCCACAATATGAACTTTGAGGCAGCGAAAATCTTAGCCAGAGAATCAAACAATTACAAAAGAATCTTTCTGGAGATGGCTTTCATATCACAGTCATCCTCATGTTTAAACAAAAAAACTGATATAAAACATTTAAGCGAAATATATTCAATTTTATTGCACTTGGATAAACAGAAATACAATGTCAGAGAGCTTAACTCTCAATCCATATTATAATTGAACTAAATCCTTTTTTAATAAATACAATTTTCAAACAACGGCTGACCACCGTAACAGTAACTTTTCAAAATTCTTTTCTCCAAATTTATTTGAATCATAAATCTGATAAATTTACAACTGTCATGTGTCATAATCATGAAACAATGTCTAATCTATTGTTCCAAGCTTGTGTTAACACTTTTCCAGTTCTGAGTAGGTTCAATCTGTCTAAATCTACATTCTAGTACAGTTCCATGCAGGAACGTACCCGAACTAACTTCACATGTCAACTTAATTTTAAATAATATATTGTTTCTCTTCTGCACGCCGGCCGTTACGGACACCGGTATGGTATCCATTTTACATAAATTCAAATATAATTAGTTTTTATCCATAACAAAATAATGTTTTAATGTGTGACGATTATCTTTATGTATATCTCACAAACTGTTTCTGAATATGTTCAATAACTGTACACGTCTTTTTACTTCATCCATTGCAATCAATCTCAACAACACGTAAGTGGTTCAGAATCCATGTTGTTCAATTGTTTTCACTATATTTTGATCATGATTTGTAGCTTTCCCTGATGATGACAATAAAACTTGTCGAAATATTGGAATAAAGTGTTATAAGAGTATACTTTCCTGCATGCTGCTTACCCAACAAGTTTCCCTAGCTTGATCTTAACTAGTCAGCAACGACTACCTCTCTCCTATATATATATATATATATATATATATATATATATATCCTCCTCTCTCCTCTATATATATATATATATATATATATATATATATATATATATATATAGATATATAGGAGAGAGGTAGTCGTTGCTATGTTATATATATATATATATATATATATATATATATATATATATATATATATATATATATATATCCTGAAACAGGTCAATTTTTATTGGCAATTTGACAATTTACAGTATGAAATTATTACCCCCTTCTTGCACCCCCTCTGAATTATGAGCACCCCCTCAAAAATTTTAAATGAGATGGGGGGTCGTGTGGCATCTTGTTCGAAAGGGATTTTCATTATCTGTTCAGCATTACTAAGTGTTTCATATTTGGTGCAACCATAACTGAGAAATTTTTTTATTAAAATTTAAAAATATTGACACTGTAAATTATGTATCCGTTGAAAAAACCTGAAACAGGTCGATTTCTATTCTCAATTCGACAATTTATACTTTCTTATCTGTCTTGCTAAAAAAGTCAGGAAAAAGTCGTTGAAGACACCAAAAAATTATTCACAAAACCCATAAATAATAAAATGTCAATCTAGTAGACTACTGTTATTTTGATATTTGTGAGTTGCTGGCAGACGTCAGTGTATTGAAAAATATTTTTGTGTGTATTCGATTCATCTATGGCTCATTTATCCGAAACTCAAAGAATAGACATTTTAATTATGCTTGGATGCGGTAATAAAACACGAACTCAAACGGAAGTTTGTGAAATGTTCAATAATAAATACCCTGGTCAACACGTATCACAATCTACAGTTAGCAAAATACATAGAAACAAAATACCGTGAAACTGGACATGTAAAAACTCGTCAAAAACCAGGTCGAAATGCTGCATTGGATGAGGAGAAAAAGTTAGATGTACTGTTAGCGATTGAGGAAAATCCGCGTATGACAAGTAGACAACTTGCCGCCGACAATGATGTAAGTAAATCAACGATATTGAGAGCTTTACATAAAGAAAAATACCATCCTTATAAAGTTCAGTTGGTTCAGGAGTTAAATGAGGATGACCCTGATAGAAGGCAACAATTCTGTGAACTGATCGAATCGAAAGCAGATTTGCAGTTCATAAACAAAATTGTATTTTCTGATGAAGCTACTTTTTATTTAAATGGAACGGTTAATAGACAAAACTGTAGATATTGGAGCAGAGAAAATCCTCATTGGATGTGTGAGGCTCACACACAATATCCCAAAAAAGTGAACGTTTGGGCTGGTATCATTAAAAACAAAATTATTGGCCCCTATTTTTTTGAAGGCACAATTAATAGTGAGGTTTATCTAGGTTTTTTGATGAACTTTTTAGTGCCTACATTAAAACGACTTTTTCCCGATGTTAATGATCCAAATGGAATAGATAGATCAATTTGGTATCAACAAAACGGAGCTCCACCGCATTACACACGTATTGTTCGAGATTATTTGACAGAAGTTTTTCCCAATAGGTGGATTGGCAGACGTGGACCGATTGAATGGCCGCCTAGATCCCCCGATTTGACTCCTCTCGATTACTTTTTATGGGGTTATTTAAAATCAAAAGTATATTTCAATAGACCAGACAATATTGCAGATTTAAAAACTAGGATATCGGAAGAAATTAACAACATAACCCCTGAGGTCCTACAAAATGTTCTAAGAGAATTCCAAGATCGCCTTGCTTATTGTCAAGAAGTGAATGGTGGTCATTTTGAACATTTAATTTAACTGTAAAACAAATTGAAATATACTTCCTAAACATTATGTTACATTATTTCCTTCAGTTTATCAACATTTGACATATTCAGAATAAATTTTCTCAGTATTGCTGAACAGAGAATGAAAATCCCTTTTGAAAAAGGTGCAACACAACCCCCTTTCTCATTCAAATTTTTTGAGGGGGTGCTCATAATTCAGAAGGGGTGCAAGAAGGGGGTGATATTTTCATACTATAAATTGTCAAATTGAGAATAGAAATCGACCTGTTTCAGGTTGTTTCAACGGATACATCATTTACAGTGTCAATATTTTTAAATTTTAATAAAAAAATTTCTTCGTTATGGTTGCACCAAATATGAAACACTTAGTATTGCTGAACAGATAATGAAAATCCCTTTCGAACAAGATGCCACACGACCCCCCTTCTCATTTAAAATTTTTGAGGGGGTGCTCATAATTCAGAGGGGGTGCAAGAAGGGGGTAATATTTTCATACTGTAAATTGTCAAATTGCCAATAAAATTTGACCTGTTTCAGGATTTTTTCATAAAATACATATATATATATATATATATATATATATATATATATATATATATATATATATATATATAGAGTACTAGAGTTCTCTTCTATGAAGACATGTAAGATATAAGAAAAAACAAAAAATATAATGCTCTCAATTTCACAAATCATACTCACCGAAAAACGTAACAGTGGACAGCTGTTTCAAACTCCTTGGTTATCATCGGCACTGTGCATACAAATTAACAATAAATAAAAATTATAAAACTGAGAGCAATTATATCCGAAAATTATCGCTAACACCAATTAGCTATCTGGGTTCAATCCTCTGTACCTGGTACAAATGTCACAACAACAAACATTGACCCGATTTTAATGTAGGCATATCTATTTGATATTTCCATACAGCCTACTATTTGTAGGTACGATACAATATTCATCGAAGTTTATCGAAAACACGAAATTGATAACAGAATTGTGGGACAAGTAGAGTACTAGAGTTCTCGTCTATGAAGACATGTAAGATATAAGAAAAAACAAAAATATAATGCTCTCAATTTCACAAATCATACTCATATATATATATATATATATATATATATATATATATATATATATATATATATATATATATATATATGTATATATGTGTTCAGATAGGTTTCCTCGGTCAGATATTTGAAAACTAAGTGTGGATTCATGCAGCACCAATTAACAATTATCAAGTAGCAATTATCAATTAACAATTATCAATTAGCAAGTATTGAAAATGCTGCATTCATGCACCCAAACTAACAATTACCAAGGAACAAGTGAGCATGCGCACAAAGCAGATCCGTGCCATTTGAGTTAACCTCACTTTGCCGTGGAAACTGTTTAAACATTCAGATTCTATTCGTTTTTCAATGTTTATAATCAATTTTGTGCCTTCACGATTATCATTGAAATGGAAGCTACTCAAGCATTTTTTTGTTGATTTTCGATGCTTTCCGTCATTATACTGACCAATCCACGATCATCTGCGTACTAGTTGCGCACTAGAAGAAAATCTCGTTCAATTAGAGTAGAAAGATAAAAGTTGGCCAACTTCTACTTGTTACTTGATAATTGATAATTGTTAATTGTCTGCATGAATGCATTCATTGTAATACAAGGAGTTCAACTTGTACTTGGTAATTGTTAATTGATAATTGCTACTTGATAATTGTTAATTGGTGCTGCATGAATCCACACTTAAAGTTCGGGTTGAACCGCGTCTAGAATTTGTTGAAATTCGACGTTTCGGCTCCGATTTTGGAGCCATTTTGAAGAACTGAAAAAGAAAGAAAATTAATAAAAGGTTGAAAAATAATTCTACGCTGAGGTCTCAATCTGCCTACTCCTCAGGTATAATTACATTAGGTTTTTGTGACTTGACGTCGGGGTCTCAATCTGCCTACTCCCCATGTCTCGTCACTGGTTCTCTCTAAGGTCTCAATCTGCCTACTCCTTCGAGAGAACTTGTTCCCGTGTTCAGATTGTGGAAACGGGCCAGCGATGTCAATGGCGATCCTTTCGAATGGGCTGCCAACATTGTACTGGCGCATCAGGGCCTTAGGTCTTGTTCGAGGCCCATTACTGGCAGCGCATACAGCACATTTTCTGCACCAGTCCTTGACGTCAGCTTGGCAATTGGCCCAGTAGAACCGTTGCCTAACTTTCTGGAGGGTCTTCGTCACTCCCAGATGTCCTCCGGTGACCCCATCATGGATTTCTCAGAGCACTTCCTGTCTTCTGCTCCTGGGAACTACTACCTGACGTCTTTCTTCCCCGCCATCCTCCGACTCCAACACACGCTTCAAGACTCCATTGTCTAAGGTGAAAGAGTTCCATTGGGCCCAGTAAGTTTTAACGACTGGAGAACAACTGGCTATTTCCTGCCACGACGGTCTTCGCTCACTCTTCTTCCAGCCGATGACTAAACCAAGATCTGGATCTTTCTCTTGGTCTTTCTGGATCTTGTTGTCATTCCAGTTATCATCGACCGCCGTGGTTCTGCAGAGTGTCGACTCCTTCTCCTCTGCTCGTCGGCAGTGCGAACAGTCGTCTGGGCATGGTCTTCGCGATAGGGCATCCGCATTCTTATGGCTGGTCCCCGCCTGATGTTCGATCTCAAAGTCGAATTCTTGGAGCCTCTCGATCCAACTTGCCACTTGACCCCCGGGATTCTTGAATTGTAGGAGCCATTTGAGAGCTGCATGATCAGTTCTTAGTAGGAATCTTCGTCCATACACGTATTTGTAGAAGTGCTCTACTCCCTTAACCACGGCCAACAGCTCCCGCCTGGTGACACAGTAATTGCACTCTGGTTTACTAAGAGTCTTGCTGAAGTAACCGATGACCTTCTCCTGTCCTTCTTGGATCTGAGACAGGACAGCTCCAAGTCCCACATTACTTCCGCGTCCGTATCCAACATGAATTTTCCGTCCGGAAGAGGATAGCTTAGAATTGGTGCGTTGATCAATGCTCCTTTCAGCTTCCTGAACGAGTCTTGGCATTCTTCAGACCACTGGAACTTTGTTTGCCCTTCCCTTCCCAGCACGTATCGGCGATAGTAAGTGTACAGGTCAAGAAAACTTCGAAGCTGGTGTATGTCTTTCGGAACGGGCCATTCCTTAACAGCTTTGATCTTCTGCTCATCTACTGCCACTCCTTTCCCAGAGACAACGTGGCAGAGATAACGTACTTCTTTTTGGAACAGATGACATTTCTTGGGGCTCAATTTCAGTCCGGAGCTTCTCAGTTGCTGGAGTACCTCCTCCAAGTTTTTCACATGGTCCTCGAACGATCTGCCGACCACAATAATGTCGTCGAGATACACCAGACACGTCTTCCATAATAGTCCTTTCAAATCCGTCTCCATCAATCTTTCGAAAGTGGCTGGAGCATTGCAGAGGCCGAATGGCATAACTGTGAACTGCCACAAACCTGAACCGACGATGAAGGCGGTCTTTTCCTGGGCCAGTTCTACCTGCCAGTATCCGCTCTTCAAATCTGAGGTCGAGAAAATCGTAGATCCATCCAGCGTGTCTAGCGTATCGTCTATTCTTGGTAGAGGGTAACTGTCCTTTTTCGTCACGTTGTTAAGTTGACGATGGTCAACGCAAAAGCGTGTTGACCCGTCTTTCTTCTTCACCAACACGACTGGAGAGGAGCAGGGAATGTCGGATGGTTCGATGACTCCATCTTTCTCCATATCACTGACTATTTTGTCAGCCTCTTCTTTCTTGGCAAGGGGAAGTCTCCTGGCTGATTGTCCGATCGGTCGAGCATTCTCAGTGTCGATCTTATGCTGAACCACCTTTGTTCTACCGCCTTTGCCTACTCCGGTATCGAAGATGTCCTGATACTTCCTGACTAGTTTCCTCAGTTTGGTCTTTTGTGCTGGCCCCATGTCCTTGGACGAGATAGCAACCAACTTCTCCAATTCTGCTGGCATGTTACTGGCTTGGCTAACAGGGCTGCGTCCACTCCTAATCACAGAGGAAATTGACGAGCAGTGCCCCAAAATTGTTCCCTTCTTCAAGGTCACCGGGTAATAATTGACTTTCATTACCCTTACCGGCACAAATTTATCAACTCGCAACAATGTCTTCCCTAGTGCAATTCCTCGTCCAATTTTCTCATCATGGAGCTTGGGCTCGAACATCACCACGTTTCCATTGCTCGCACCCCTATCCAGGCGAGCATCCAAAATGGTTTCAGCCCTCTCCGGTACGCTAACGTCTTCAGCCAGCAGAACTCTAACCATTTCTTCATTTCTCCCATGAAGTACCAACTCTTCTCCGTTCACACGAAGGACGCCGTCTTTGAAATTCAGCTCGAATCCTCTGGAATTCAATATATCCATCCCTATGATTGTATCATCCTCGATATCCGTTTCTAGAGCCCGGTGTTTCAGTTTAGTACTGCCCAAAGTCAATTCAATCGGAAGTTCACCATACACAGTTGCCGGCTCTCTTGTTGCTGTGCGTAGCTTCCAATTGGATGATTCAATTCTTGCCGGTGTTTTGGCAAATGTAGGCCTAAGAATCGTCCTAGTCGCACCCGTATCAAGGAGCATAGTGCGAGGCTCGTTGTTAATGAGACTGTCTACGAAGACCCCTTTGTCTTGTCTTCGAAGGACAGCGACATATGCATTGTTAACTGGGGCTTGTTGTATACGGGCTGACGATTGCTCCTTCTTGACCTTCATCGTTGATGTCGATTTTTTCTATGTTGGACATTTGCTACGCACGTGCCCAAGTTCTCTACAGTTTCGGCATCGTATCAGTCTTCTCTCAGGCATAACTTCCTTCAGCACTTTTCTCATGACAGCTTCCATATTAGTAGGCTCCTGTCGGTCTTCCTCGATCATCCTGACTCTACACTGGCTTTTGCAGGATTGCTTTGCTGCTTCGAATTCCAGAGCGCGTGCCAATGCATCTACGAGATGTGCTGGGCGAGCTAGTGTTAGGGCGTGTCGGGTTTCTTGGTCACGGAGTCCATCCAAAAATGCCTGAACCGCTAATCGCTCCATTTTCTGTTGTAGCTGGGTACGCAAGACGAACCAAGCGTGCAATATCTGCTTCAAATTCTTGCAACGATTCGCTTGATTTCTGGCATCGGTTCTGCAGCTGTGAGTGATATACGTGTTCATGGTGGGCTTGGCCATATCGAAGTTCCAAGTGTTTTACCAGCTGCTCATAGTCTTCCTGTTGTTGGGCGGTGAGCGTTTGTAAAATATTTGTTGCTTCGCCACACAATGCCAGTGTCAATGCTAAAGCTTCATCCCCAGCATTCCATCCATTTGCTTTGGCAGCAGCTTCGAATTGTCGGTGGTAGTTTGACCATGGAGTATTTCCGTCGAATTGAGGCGGTTTCAATGAGAGCTTTCCTGGTTCCGTACTGACCTTGAAATCTTTGATATCTTTTTGAACTTCCTCCACGTTAGTACTCAGTTCCGGCATTGTTCTGTTGAAAATTTCTGGGATGTGCACAGAATCCATTCGCTTTTCTAACTCACAAAATTTTTCCTTTATTTTGTACATTTCTGCCTCAATTCCTTCTTTGACTTGGTCACTTACTGTCTCTTTCAATTTTTCCATTTCTGTCTCGACAGTTCCCATCCTTTCTTCCAACCGACTCGCCACACCGCAGACTTCTTCTTTCAAGCTCTTTGAATTTTCCAGAAGCTCCTCTTTCAAATTCTCCGAATTTTCCAGAATCTTCACTTCTACATTTTTCGAATTCAATTGAAGTTTCACTTTAAAACTCTTCGAATTTTCTAGAAATTTGTCTTGGATTTCCTCTTTCAGACTATTCGAATTTTCTAGAAGTATTTCTTCCAGGCTCTTCGAATTTTGAGAACAATTTATCTTCCAGACAGAATTTTCTTGAAGTTCCTCCTTCAAACTATTCGTAGTTTCCTCGAGTTTGTTCATTATAGCACTCATATCGATTCCAGAAAGTTCGAACAAAAATGTTTCGGGGTCTTCTCCTTCTTCAATCAGTCCATCTGAAAGTCTCTTCTGTAGTACGGCCTTCTTTCCAGTTGTTTCTAACTCACGCTCTTCTAACTCTTGATTTAATTCACTAACTTTAAGGTTAACCAGGTGAACTCTCCTCGGAAACATTGTGTCTTCAATTGTTTTTAACCGACATATCAGTTTATCATTTATTTCACACAAAAAGTATTTAGTTTATTGTCCACTTTGCAAACACTCAAATGTTCAACGGGTCACTGTCTATTAGGCGCGATAAATGTTTATCAATTTTTCAACGCAACGAACACTTATTTATTTTAAACATCCGACTTCTGACAACAAATGTAGTAAAACTGCACTAACTAATTTTCCTAATTTATTTAAAACACTATTTAAAACAATTATTCAACTAAAACTTTAATTTCACTAATTTATTTATTACTGTGTCAGTCTCTATCTGTGAACTCTGGAACTATTATATTTGTCACTCTCTGAATTCTGACTGTCCAGCTCATATACTCCCAATTAGATTCCATCCACGACTCTCGATTATTCGGGAGTATAGAACATTTCATCTAGATGGCTCTTCGAACAGTATCGAAACGATCGATTTTATTCCAGCTTGTTCTCGGCGATCCGTGGGCCAGCAGATATGCTGTCGTAGTTGAACGAGGGTGCATAATTAATTAGATCAGGGCCGGTCTCGGAGCCGGTCTCGAAATCGTTACAATAACCTAAAAAATTTTAATCCAGAATTATGTACCACACCTTGGGATATTTTTAATATCTTTTATTTTTGACTACTATATAAATTCTTTTATGTATGGAAATTCCTATTTAAGATATTTGTACTGTAAGTTTGATAATTTTATGTTCTAACCTTTATATACTCAAACAACTTTGCCTTGCATCAAATAAGCTTTGTCAATGAGAATGATGTTCTTCGACAATAAAGTATATCTTGATTGATTGATTGATCGGGCTGAGCGACAAAAATTTCATATTTTCATCTGCTTTTAATGATAGGTATCATTCAAATGTCCGCTCCCCGCTCATCGGAGAATACGTACCCTCTACCCGTAAATAATGCTTGTTTCCTCTGTCTGGAGTACAATAGAAACAATAGGGCTGTATTGAATTCAAGCAAACAAACAAACAAAAGAAGCTCTTCAGAAGATCGATGGAAAGCAATTGTCTTGGGATACACGCCATATTCGATATATCCTTATTTGTAAATCGTAATACGTGAGTGAACACGGCTATGAGCTTAGACATTTGAATTGATATGAGGAACAAGCACTAGCGGATCTGAGCAGAGGAATAGGGGTTATGATTTCATCCCTAGCATTCGGTCGGGCTGTGAATTCAGTTATTCTCTACTTCAGAACTAGATTCAGCAACCCCTTGTATGTACGCGGTTGAGCTCTTAAGCTGTCGACACTTCGGCAACCTTATACAGATCTTGTAAAATATATCGGCATATAGCATCCCAATACGGTTGGTTGATAGTTCGTGTAGCCACTCGACCAGTACAAAATATAACAAATAAACGCGATGGAGATTCAGGTACATAACTGGACTTTTGTTCTCCTTCCTGCAAATAGTTTTTCTTGAGCACATTTCAAAAGTTTGTAACTTTTCTTCCTTCGTGAACGTGTGCATTTTAGAATTAGCAAGAATGTATTTTTGGACTTAAGTCGTTTCCCCGAGTGCCAGCGTTGGATGGTGTGAACAACTTACCAGGGTAGAATATGGTTGGTATCCAGAGTTCATTTATTTTGGCCACTTACTAGAGATCTCAAGTGAATGCAGGCTTTAATTGCACTACATATAACTTGTAATTGTAATAACATTGTGAAATATTTCAATTTAAAATATATTTTTTATGATGACATTTCATAGATATCTCAATAGTAAAATAAAACCACATACAGAGAAAAATAACATACTCCACAGTTCTGATTTCACTAAAAAAATGAACAAGATGTTCATAAAGTCAGATATGGAATTATCTGTGACTGAAAGATAAACTTTAGTCGTCATTTTTTAATTGACTATATAGTAATCGTCTATAAGCCTAAGTATATGCTTGCTTGGAAGTAAACTGGATACTTGAAATTTTCCTAAAAGTCAACCACTACTAGTCTTGTCCTAATCCGCTATAGTTTCTCCTCATCATGGAATATATCCATATTTGAATAATAAGCATATCCGTATATATAGGTAATCTATCGACCCCCTTCCGGAATTTTTTATGTATTTTTCCAAAAACTTGAAAGGATTTTAGAGTGTTCAGTAAGTTCTCTTTTACTCTTATATGAGATTTGAATATTGATAAGTTGTGAAATAATCTGCTTTCAAAAAAAAATTCAAGACTTATTTGATTAATTCTAGCTTGTTTTACTAGTTGACCATCCCACAAAGGTAGTGATAAATTCAAATGGTATCACAAGCTCCTCATGGCTATGTTGCAACTGATATAAATGAATACCACTTTAAAATCATTGTTGTTAATTGTTGTTGAAATTGTTATTACCCTCAACCGGCTGCACCCTTGTGAACAAATCCCTCAGAAGTCTTCGAAAGACTGGTGCGAGCTAGGGAAGACGTAGCCCTTGCCTCTCAACGTGTGATGCCATGCACGAGACCAGTGACCATGCTGAGAATCGAACCCAGGCCCCTGTGGTTGAGAGACTCTACTATCACGACCACAACGTCCTATTTTGATGCCGCAATTTCAGATCACAATGCTCTAAAGATAGAATGGAATCATAAACCATCTATGTATACGAGTCCGAAATCTGAGAAATCATATCACAGAAGTGTAAATAACCATTCCATTCGATAATTCAAAGAACTTTAAAAAAAACAGCGTAAGTGAAACAAACAACAACAACAATCGATCCGTTGTCGAGATATTTAGGAAAATCTGTTTGCTGCTTCGTTGTTCATTATGAGATTCACTGTAGTAGTATGGCAACCTATGTTCTGGGACACTTTTATGTCCCAGAACATAGGTTGCTCCACACGGGGAATTATCTCTCGATGGCCGCGTCCATCGAATTCTCGCCATTGGTGGAGGGTTGCTGAAGAAGATGACGTGTTCGCCGAAAAGTTTCGGGGGTGTGGGTTCGTCAGCTGCCTTTCAACCTAAGTGGCGCACGTGTTTTCTGCAAAAAAATATGGCGGCGATGGCGGAAGTTATGAAAAAACGTCCCCTCACGTGATTCGCTGAAAGAAATTGGCTGGAAGAGAAAAAACCGTCCCCTCACGTGATTCGCTGAGAGCAATTGGCTGGAAGAGAAAAAAACGTCACGTGATTCGTTGAGAGCAATTGGCTGGAAGAGAAAAAACGTCACGTGATTCGCTGTGTAAAAAATAAGGCCGCCGCCTTAATTGGTAAAACGAAAAAATTTAATATGAAAAATGCCTGTCTTAGAACAACAGAAAATTATGATGGAATTATAAATTCACTCTCTCGAATGAAATTCCGAAAGAAAAATACGTCTCCGCCGTGAAATAGCGATAAGGCACATCCGGTGTTTGTTTGCTCGAGCTGAATTCTCCGAAATCACGATTTGACCTTGGACTTGTTTACTGTCTCGATCTGAATGAAATTTCAAGAATAATGCTCCAATCAGCTGCCGTTGTGTGACTCACAACAGTCAGATGTTGTTTTTCCAGGAAAATGATGAGTCAACAGAGATAAAAAAGTTTAGTTTGAAGCCAAATTGATCGATTCAAGGCATTTTAAGTGTCTCTCTCTAACTTATGGCATGGTATGTCTGTCTTTGTCTGTTCGCATTTATTGAAATGAATAACGTCAGTTCGAGAAAAATACATTTATTTTTTCAAATAAAAAATTACACTTCAGCGTCATGGTAATATTCATCATCTTCGAATTGTTGAATATGCATCTTTGTCGAATTGATTGCAACAGCTTGTACAATGATTCGCCCAGTTGGCATATGAGTGCTAAAGATAAAAATAAACATAAATCCATCGAAGGCGTCTGTAGGGTATCTTGACGTAGTCGTCGTTACTCGGGGCACTGCAGGCATCGAGCAAGGGGTCACCTCCTCCACCACCTGAGATGCTGGCGGTTGGAGCAAAAACCAGTCAGTTTCTTGGCAAGTTTCGATGCGAAAGACTTTCCTCAGCTTGTATGCACTCGAATCGACAATTGATGGGGACGGCGGGTGGCGGGGACATGTTTGGTAAGTCGTAAAAAGCAACGTTTGGTACTCCTACGGCCACCACACATATGCGATACGAATTTTTAGCGAAATTACCGGGAAACCCAAGCCCAAGTGTTTGAGAGAATGCATGTTTCTCACGAGTGTTTATTTCGACTGTCAGTTGTTTATATTAGCATATTCGAATAATGGATGTATTGAAATCCGTCAGTTTTCGTGGGTACACCCTGTATAAATAGTCTCATCAGACAAACTTCAAGTATATACCCGCATATAATTTGAGTTTATTTACCATCTCATCATTCATATCTATGCGTGGTCAACGATTTCAAACAGGTAGGTAGGGTATTGCTGGCACAGCAGAAATAAGCCCAGTGGCTGGAACGTTTTGAATGCTCGAGTTGATACATATTTGTCATTGCTATTTCTTCAATACGCCATTATCGATGATCTTTAAGAGAAATTCGTATTCCGAGAATTTGTTTGTAAAA
The DNA here is from genome assembly GCA_958502065.1 of Chrysolina americana. Taxonomy (NCBI): domain Eukaryota; kingdom Metazoa; phylum Arthropoda; class Insecta; order Coleoptera; family Chrysomelidae; genus Chrysolina; species Chrysolina americana. The sequence goes on from OY293416.1 coordinate 48,695,275, forward strand.
ATCGGAAGTTGAAATATGTAGCGAATTTCAAAGTGTTTGTGAATAAATTTGGTACAGAAATTTGTTTTTTGCCATATTTGCGTTCCAAAGAATTCTCGATCACATGATGATGCAATCGAACACCTGAATAACCAATCGGATTTTGAGACCAAAGCACTCGATTCTGGGTCTGTATATCACCTCTCTTTATACCATTGGATTTTATGTCTATCAACCTTTGCATTCATCATTTGAATAGAGTTTGAAATCGAATAGCTCAGAATGTTCTGGAAATTAGAGCCTGATCACGTGATACCTGTATTGGAGGATGATACAGCAGCACCTATTAGGTAAAAGCTAAACTAACATCGCGGTAATAATTGCCACTTGTCGATTGCTTTTGCGAATTCATACAAAATTGAATACTGAATAGTTGAAATAGACATGGGCGAGAGATGGCGTGGAAAGACCTTTGGGAAATCACCAAACATTTTTGAGTAAAATTCATGCTTTTTGTTTAAATTTAAGTGAGCTCGTGGACGACGTGAGCAATTGTATTGGTCTAGCATCTAACACCTGAAGACAATTTTGTAAAGAGTTGAAATATTCAGATTAGACGTGAAAAGTGGAAAACCAACCTACGATGAAGAAATAAATGACTTCGAAGGTTGGAATATTTTTGAGTGAAGTCCATGTTAATTGAAATAAACAACGATGGTCTCGTAGCGAGGAGGTCCGCATCAAAAAAGTACGATCCTGGGAAGACACCAAACCTGACAAGTACAGGAAAAAAAATTAAATTGAAACATTCAAGTGAGTGGGATGATTTCAATTAATCACGTCTTCGCGTATTTCAGAGAAGTAATCGAGTTCGTGAACAAGATCTCCGTTTAAAAAAGAAAATAACTTCAAATTGCTGAAGACAGTATCAAGATGACTCGACATATTTCTGAGTGAAGTATGTGTTATTTCAAATACACCAAGTTGGTTCCGCAACGGAGTAGGGTTAAGACATATACATACAGATTTGACTCATAGTTGAAACGAATGGGAAGATCGAACTAATCAGATCGGTTTCAATTAAACAATTCTTGTGTCTAGATAAGTGAGCAAGTTCGTGAGAAAGACATCACCAATGGGACGAATGACTTCAAAATGCTGGAGGCACTATCAAGATGACTTGACATATTTCTGAGTGAAGTGTGTGTTATTTCAAATACACCAAGATGATCCCGTAGCGAAGTAGTGTTAAGACGTATACATATAGATTTGATACTTCAAACGGGTTGAGAAGATCGAATTAATCAGATCCGTTTCACTTAAACAACTCTTGTGTCCAAAGAAGTGGGAGAGTTCGTGAGAAAGACACCACTGACGAGACGAATTACTTAAAAAGGCTGAAGGCATATGGGTATATGAGCCGCAGTGGTCATAATGGTAGAGCGCTAGTCTATCGATCAGAGGAACGTGGGTTCGATTCCCAGCATGGTCACTGGTCTCGTGCTAGGAATCGCACGTTAAAAGGTAAGACCTCGTTAATCCTTGGCTCGCGCAAGTTTCGACTTCTGAGGGTTGTCGTTCGTAGGGGGGTGACAGCTAGTTAACAGAAAAACAATTTTGAAACAAACAAAACAAAAACAAACCAATATTGGCATATTTTTTAGAGAACTACATGTTATTGGTTATAAGTGAAAGTGGTTTCGTAGCAAGGTAGGGGAAAGACATATGACGCCCACTTGCAATGATCGGTAATTATTTAGATCGGATTCAATATAACAAGTCTTCTGTAGTGTTCCAGACAAGTGAGCGAGCCCGTGAGAAAGACACCACCGGCGAGACGAATAACTTCAAAAGGCTGAAGGCATGTTGAAATATTCTTTAGAGAACTACATGTTATTGGTTATGAGTGAAAGTGGTCTCGTAGCGACGAAGGGAAAGACATTTGGCGCATACTTGCAATGGGCGGGAATTGATCAGATGGGTTTCAATCATGCAAGTCTTATGTCGAGAGCAGTAAGTTCGTGAGAAAGACATCACCAACGAGACGAATAACTTCAAAATGCTGAAGACAGTATCAAGATGACCTGGCATATTTTTGAGTGGAGTGTGTGTTATTTCAAATACACCAAAATTGTTCCGTAGCGTAGTAGTATTAAGACATTTGACGCATACTTGCAATTGGCGGGAAGATCGAATCAATCAAAGCAGTTTCATTTAAGCAAGTCATGTGTTCAGAGAAGTGAGCGAGTTCGTGAGAAAGACATCACCGGCTCAAAAAATCATGACAGCGATAATAGACGCAATGGGTAATCAGTGGAGTATACAGAGTGTATCAAAGAATAATCATCGAATTCAGTATACCAGATGTGCCAACATATAAAGTGGGATAATAATGATGATAATAAAAAATCAAAAATAGATATAGAAAACAACATGGCAGCAATAATTGACGCAACAGGTATTCAATGAAGTATACAGAGTGTATTGAAGAATAATCATAAGAAAGAAAAAACATGGCGGATACCCCGCCAACACAGAACGGTTATTTAGCGAGTTGAAATGTACAGGGTGTATCAAAAAGTAATCATGAGGCGCTTGTAGAATTCAGTGTAGTTGGTGTGTCAACATATACAGCGAGATAATAATAATGATGATTGAAAAAATCGAAAAATAGATATCGAAAAAAAACATGGCAGCAATAATTGACGCAACAGGGAATTCAATGAAGTATACAGAGGGTATTGAAGAATAATCATACGAATGAAAAAATATGGCGGATACCCCGCCAACACAGAACGGTTATTTAGCGAGTTAAAATGTACAGGGAGTATCAAAAAAGTAATCGTGAGGAAAAAAATAATATGGCGGCTGCTTGTCGAATTCAGTGTAGTGGGTGTGTCAACATATACAGCGAGATAATAATAATGATGAATGAAAAAAAATAAAAAATTAGTATAGCAATAATTCACGCAATTAGTATTGAATGGAGTATACTGACAAAAAAAAAATTTGTTTCAGAGAGCACATGCGCACACCACCATGGTAGACACTTTGAAAAATGTAGGCTGTCTGCAAGTAGTCAGTTGTCCATCATCAATAGTTTAATTCATCGAGGCCTCACCTCTATGTCATCATCATCATCTGTCGGCGACAATAATATACTTTTGACTACTGGAGCTAATTTCCGCGGAGAAACCATGATCATCAGAATCGTGTTACGCAAGCTGCCAAATGGGGTTGGTATTTGAAGAGGAGCATAAAGTGTTGAGGGGTGCAGGCGTCAGTTCTGTCGCGCAGACGCAGTCATCGAGAGCACACCACACTCTTCATAATCATACTCTCTCTTTCTCTAGTTCGAAGGCGTTTCTCTTGACATAATTCCATCAAGAGTATTAACATGAGTATTAATATCGGTCAAAGTTCCTCAGCTTACCGTAAGCAACAGCAGTCTTACCATTCCCCTGGCGCCATACTCAACTATACGACCAATGTGGACATTGATGCTGAACATGTGAAAATATGTAATGTGGAAACGCCAAGTGCGCCGAATGATGTTGTCAATGAAAAATTCGTTGATGATATCATGCGAAAGTTCAGAGTCGACTTGTACGCTGTCATCGACTCCATTACAGCTTTGGATGTTCGAGTGACGAAATACATGACAGATTCTTTGAAGAACCGTAAAGTCTCCAAAAAGAATAATGACGTTTGAATGTCTGACAGATGGTGCTAATATCCCCACCAAAACGGAGAGTGTTAGGTGACATTAGTAGGTTGACAGATGGCGCTGATATTACCACCAGAACGGAGAGTGGCAGGTGGCATCAAGCAACCGACAGATGGCGTTGATGTTCCTCCAGAACCAAGAGCGTCAGGCGTCATTAGCGGAATGACAGATGACACCTCGCCGGCAGTTTGGCCGACAGATGGCGCTGATGTTCCTTCACAAGGACGAGTGGGCAGATGACACTTCGCCGACAGTTTGGGTATCATCTTCACCACCACCGACAGATGGCACTGATGCTGCTCCAGAAGAAAGACAAGTGAAAGGTGACATGAGCGGAGTAACTGATGCCATAAACATAGAATCACAGAACACAGTGTGTATGTCTTGTGAATGAAGTGTATTGTTTATGCCATGTAGACACTTGTTGTGCTGCTCACAGTGCGTCATAAGGTGCGACACATGCGTAGTTTGTAGATCGCCCATCAATACTTTTATGAACATATATATATCTTAGAATATTTTTTATTTTAATTTTGTGACTCGAAAATTACGACCATTTTTGCTTCAAAATACATGCTTATTTTTATGCAAATATGAGCACATTTTTTTTTAATTATTTATCATCCTTTGTTTCAAAAAAACATGCTCATTTTTTATGCAAAAAAGCAGCACATTTTTGTTTGATTCATCGTTTCAATTTTAGTGCAAAAACGTGCTCTTTTTTTATGAAAAAAAGTGACACTCTTTTCGATAAAAAAAACACCCAAAATTGACATGGTGGAACAATTTCAGTGAAGCGTTTTCAGTGAATTTTGATTCACTCAGCATTCACTCAGCTTTCACTCAGCTTTTTCCATGTCAATTTTCGATTATTTTTTTTATCAAAAAAATTACCATTTTCCCATAAGAATAAATGTATTTTTGGATGAAAAAAAGTAACACCTTTATTGACATGGTGGTAAAAGCTGAGTGAAGCATTTTCAGTGAAAGATGAGTGGCTGAGTGAATCACTCAGCTTTCACTCACCTTTTTCCACCATGTCAATAAAAGTGTTACTTTTTAGGACAAAAAAGGCACTTTTTGCATTAAAAAAAGTTACAGTTTTTGCATAAAAAAGTTACAGTTTTTGCATAAAAAAGTTACAATTTTTTCATAAAAAAGTGAGTTTTTGCATAAAAAGTTGCACTTTTTTGCATAAAAATGACCTCCAAAAATATGTGGGATTTTGAATGGGATTGGGGGTTCGTACGCGATTTCCTATTGGCTCACCACCTCCACGCAGATGTAGGTCACTGTAGCATTGGCTGATCGTTTTCAAAGTGAATAACACCTCATTAAATCGATTGTGACACTAAAATTTGCAGCATTGATATATATTGTCCATGTGCTTTACACCGAACACCATATGTTGATGGTCTCTGATGCTGTGAACTGAATGGTTATCACTGAAATTTCATCTGGCACTCTGAGTCTGCTTATAGATTTGTACCCATTTTTCATTGGCAAACATTTTCAAAATTCGATCAGTGAGCGTCCATGGTAGAGGTGAGGCCTCGATGAATTAAACTATTGATGATGTACAACTGACTACTTGCAGACAGCATAGATATTTCAAAGTGTCTACCATGGTGGTGTGCGCATGTGCTCTCTGAAACAAAATAATTTTTTTTCATCAGTTATCCTATTTTTATACACCCTGTACATTTCAACTAGCTAAATAACCGTTCATCCAATGAATATTCTTTGATACACCCAGTATACTTCATTCATTACTAATTGCGTCAATTATTGCTGTCATGTTCTTTTCTATACTCATTTTTTGTTTTTTTTTCCAATCATCATTATTATTATCTCGCTGTAGATGTTGTCACACCCACTACACTGAATTCGACAAGCAGCCGCCATGTTATTTTTTCCTCACGATTACTTTTTTGATACACCCTGTATATTTCAACTGGCCAAATAACCGTTCTGTGTTGGCGGGGTATCTGCCATGTTTTTTCATTCTTATGATTATTTTTCAATACACTCTGTATACTTCATTGAATACCTGTTGCGTCAATTATTGCTGCCATGTGTTTTTCTATATCTATTTTTGATTTTTTCAATCATCATTATTATTATCTCGCTGTATATGTTGACACACCCACTACACTGAATTCTACAAGCAGCCGCCATGTTTTTTTTTCCTCATGGTTACTTTTTTGATACACCCTGTACATTTAAACTCGCTAAATAACCGTTCTGTGTTGGCGGGGTATCCGCCATGTTTTTCTATATCTATTTTTGATTTTTTCAATCATCATTATTATCCCACTTTATATGTTGGCACATCTGGATTACTGAATACGATGATTATTCTTTGATACACTCTGTATACTCCACTGATTACCCATTGCGTCTATTATCGCTGTCATGACTTCATGAGCCGGTGATGTCTTTCTCACGAACTCGCTCACTTCTCTGAACACATGACTTGCTTGAATGAAACTGCTTTGATTGATTCCATCTTCCCGCCAATTGCAAGTATGCGTCAAATGTCTTAACCCTACTACGCTACGGAACCATTTTGGTGTATTTGAAATAACACACACTTCACTCAAAAATATGCCAGGTCATCTTGATACTGTCTTCAGCATTTTGAAGTTATTCGTCTCGTTGGTGATGTCTTTCTCACGAACTTGCTCACTGCTCTCGACATAAGACTTGCATAATTGAAATCGATCTGATTAATTCCCGCCTATTGCAAGTATGCGCCAAATGTCTTTCCATACGTCGCTATGAGACCACTTTCACTCATAACCAATAACATGTAGTTCTCTAAAGAATATGCCAACAAGCCTTCAGCCTTTTGGAGTTATTCGTGTCGCTGGTGGTGTCTCTCTCACGGGCTCGCTCACTTCTCTGGAACACTACACAAGACTTGTTTTATTGAATCCAATCTGAATAATTCCCGCCCATTGCAAGTGTGTGTCAAATGTCTTTCTCCTACCTCGCTACGAGACCACTTTTACTCATAACCAATAACATGCAGTTCTCTAAAAAATATGCCAATATTGTTTTGTTTTTTTTTTGTTGTTTTAACATTGTTTTTCTGATAACTAGCTGCCATCCCCCTACAAATGATAAGTAATTCGTCTCGTCAGTGGTGTTTTTCTCCCACTTCTCTGGACACAAGACTTGTTTAATTGAAACGGATCTGATTAATTCGATCTTCTCAACCCGTCTGAAGTATCAAATCTATATGTATACGTCTTAACACTACTTCGCTACGGGACCATCTTGGTGTATTTGAAATAACACACACTTCAACTCTTAACAACATTGTCATCATGTTGGATGCTAGACCAATACAATTGCTCACGTCGTCCACGAACTCACTTAAATTTATACAAAAAGCATGAATTTTACTCAAAAATGTTTGGTGATTTCCCATAGGTCTTTCCACGCCATCTCTCGCCCATGTCTATTTCAACTATTCAGTATTCAAATTTGTATGAATTCGCAAGAGCAATCGACAAGTGGCAATTATTACTGCGATGTTAGTTTAGCTTTCACCTAATAGGTGCTGCTGTATCATCCTCCAATGCAGGTATCACGTGATCAGACTCTAATTTCCAGAACATTCTGAGCTATTCGATTTCAAACTCTATTCAAATGATGAATGCAAAGGTTGATAGACATATAATCCAATTGTATAAAGTGAGGTGATATACAGACCCAGAATCGAGTGCTTTGGTCTCAAAATCCGATTGGTTTTGTTTATTCAGGTGTTCGATTGCATCATCATGTGATCGAGAATTCTTTGGAACGCAAATATGGTAATAAACAAATTTCTGTACCAAATTTATTCACTAACACTTAAGAAATTCGCTACATATTTCAACTTCCGATTTCTGCAAACAAATTCTCGGAATACGAAATTCTCTTAAAAATCATCGATAATGGCGTATTGAAGAAACAGCAATGACAAAAATGTATCAACTCGAGCATTCAAAACGTTCCAGCCACTGGGCTTATTTCTGCTGTGCCAGCAATACCCTACCTACCTGTTTGAAATCGTTGACCACGCATAGATATGAATGATGAGATGGTAAATAAACTCAAATTATATGCGGGTAAATACTTGAAGTTTGTCTCATTCTTTGGCAAAAATTCACATAGTATTTTGATAATAAAATAAATATACTGTGGTACCTATATGAATGAAATGTCTGAAAGTTTGATTATTACCTACCGAGCTCTCATGAAGCGGTTTGAGACTATTTATACAGGGTGTACCCACGAAAACTGACGGATTTCAATAAATCAATTATTCGAATATGCTAATATAAACAACTTACTGTCGAAATAAACACTTGTGAGAAACATGCATTCTCTCAAACACTTGGGCTTGGGTTTTACATTTTTCGCACCCGCCAAAAAATTCCCGGTAATTTCGCTAAAAAATCGTATCGCATGGGTGTGGTGGCAGTAGGAGTACCAAACGTTGCTTTTTACGACTTACCAAACATATTTCCGCCACCCGCCATCCCCCTCAAATGTCGATTCGAGTGCATACAAGCTGAGGAAAGTCTTTCGCAACGAAACTTGCCTAGAAACTGACTGGTTTTTGCTCCAACCGCCAGCATCTCAGGTGGTGGAGGAGGTGACCCCTTGGTCGATGCCTGCAGTGCCCCGAGTAACGACGACGACGTCAAGATGCTCTACAGACGCCTACGATGTATTTATGTTTATTTTTATCTTTAGCACTCATATGCCAACTGGGCGAATCATTGTACAAGCTGTTGTAATCAATTCGACAAAGATGCATATTCAACAATTCGAACAAAGATGGTGAATATTACCATGACACTGAAGTATACTTTTTTATTTGAAAAGTATAAATGTATTTTTCTCGAACTGACGTTATTCATTTCAATAAATGCGAACAGACAAAGACAGACATACAATGCCATGGGTTAGAGTGAGACAATTAAAATGCCTTGAACCAATCAATTTGGCTTCAAACTAAACTTTCTTATCTCTGCTGGCTCATCATTTTCCTGGAAAAACAACATCTGACTGTCGTGAGTCACACAACGGCAGCTGATGAGTGCATTATTCTTGGAATTTCATTCAGATCGAGACAGTAAACAAGTCCAAGGTCAAATCGTGATTTCGGAAAATTCAGCTCGAGCAGACAAAGCGTAAACAAACACCGGATGTGCCTTATCGCTATTTCATGGCGGAGACGAATTTTTCTTTTGGAATTTTATTCGAGAGAGTGAATTAATAATTGCTTCATAATTTTCTGTTGTTCTAAGACAGGCATTTTTCATATTTAATTTTTTCGTTTTATCGATTAAGGCGGTGGCCATTCTTTTTACACAGCGAATCACGTGACGTTTTTTCTCTTCCAGCCAATTGCTCTCAACGAATCACGTGACGTTTTTTTCTCTTCCAGCCAATTGCTCTCAGCGAATCACGTGAGGGGACGGTTTTTTCTCTTCCAGCCAATTTCTTTCAGCGAATCACGTGAGGGGACGTTTTTTCATAACTTCCGCCATCGCCGCCATATTTTTTTGCAGAAAACACGTGCGCCACTTAGGTTGAAAGGCAGCTGACGAACCCACACCCCCGAAACTTTTCGGCGAACACGTCATCTTCTTCAGCAACCCTCCACCAACGGTGAGAATTCGATGGACGCGGCCATCGAGAGATAATTCCCCGTGTGGGGCAACCTATGTTCTGGGACATAAAAGTGTCCCAGAACATAGGTTGCCATACTACTACAGTGAATCTCATAATGAACAACGAAGCAGCAAACAGATTTTCCTAAATATCTCGACAACGGATCGATCAGTTTTGAAAAATAGAAACACCATCGTATAGAGATTAAAAAGATCTTTGAAATGATTCTCGATACCCCTTCGCATTTAAAATTTAGATGTTGGTAGCTCTCCCTTGCAGGGGAAAAAAGGGGGCGCGTTCATTTTGTGATGAAAACTTGTCCCCTTCGATACATTTGTAGGCAAGTCTCGGGACTAAAAAAAATAAAAAATAGGGTGGGAAGTCCTGAAATGAACACTGTGTATGTAAGAAGTGTTTCTTGGGAACAATAAGCAAATAAATGAATATGAATAAAGATGTGTACTAGGCGATTGTCTAAGTTAACGAAAATACAGTCCACTAACTCCCTCACCATCCCTCATCGAAAGTGAGGCTAGCAATTCTCTCACCCTTTTGGTGGAAGGGATTTGGTATGTTAATAAGGAAATGCTCTCAACAGTGTTCCTCAGTTGGTGATAAATTGGAATTGGACATACTTGGTCATAATTTCATCAAATGATAATGGATTTTTAATAAGAAATCCAGCCTCTCGCAAATTTTCAACGGGAAGCGTTGCAAAGTGTATTGATGTAGGAACTTTGTCAGGCAAGGGGGATTCGGTGGAAGTAAGGGGCTATTGGATTATCTTCTATTCGATGCTTGCCGACGAAACTTTTATGGTATAGAAAATTTGCGAAGGGCTGAATTATCATTAATCCATTTTCATTTGAAGAGAGCGTTTTGATTTGAATTATTATTCAGGCACCTCAAATTAATCCCCATAAAACTCTTTTATTTTTTTTTCGGGTATTACTTCGCTCTACTGGGTAGTTCAACAAGAACTTTCCTTGTGTTCTGAGATATTGAATAAATGATTATAAACATTAGCCACAGCGTATTTATTTTCCAACACATCAGAGACAGAGTGGCACTCCAGCACATGCCTAGTGTCTCAAAACCCGCATGCAGATGTTTGTTGCTTTTTCATTTTGTACTTCCGCACCAGCATTGCAGTGAATGATTAGGAACATTTCACGGGTCTGATGTGGAACGAATACGTACTTTACGTGTAGTTGATTAGGGTTGTGTGGCTATTTCTTAATTGCGTTCCGTTTCGGTTCGACTAATATTTTACCTCGATTGGTTCATTTAGCCGCAGTAATAGTGATATGAGCAGATTGTGTGCCCTCTATGGTATTGGTAGGTACATTTTTAGTAATGCGATGGCTACGAGAGAAAAGCGTGGTTCTCATTCCAGTCGATTTTCGTTTTGTTTGAAGTTTAATAGAAACAATTCAACTATTCAGAATTATCATTAGAAGTCATATTGAAAACAGATTCAATGTAATCGTGAAGCTTCGGAAGTTAGGTATATTCTCCGTCATGCATTTTTATGCACCTACATTTGCAATTTCATGGCGCAAATTCAGAAAATTTCAACGACACGTGGCATTTGGTATTAACAAAAGCGTGTAATCAGCTTGGATACCTTATTATTCTTGTAATTATTTCTATTCTATTTGAATTTTTTTAATTTTTTGATGTGTTTTGATGAAAGTAAGATTTCAAATTCAGGTACCTATATATTGCATGGATGCATCGAATTTCAAATGGTTGTGGATTACAAATGTATGGGTGTTCAGGAATAAAGAAAATCCAGATGGAAGCATTTCCAGATACAAAGTACGACTACACCTTTTCCAGTAGTATTACAGAAAGCGTCAATTGATTGATTGATTGATTAGTGAGTTGTTTTTTGGAAAGCATCAATTGTATTTCAGAATAGTCAATTTTAATTCAGAGAGCATCAATTATATTTCAAAATAAATAGCCGACGTGATCTCAGAGACCGTAATTTGCATTCCAGAATAGTCAATTGCATTTCAGAAAGTATCTACAATTTTGAGCTAAAGCTCTCGGGAGTTATTCAGATTATTAATGTTCATATGGTCTCATTAAATTGTCAAAATACAAGGTACTCTCGATAGTATTATGAAGAAAATAATAGTCGGTTATTTGTCATGGTCTTCGGATATTACCTACGACTATTCTGAAATTCAAATGATGCTTTCTGAAATCAAATTGATATTTTCAAATACAATTGAAGCATTCTGAAACTAAATTGACTTTTCTGAATTTTAACTAACACTTTCTGAAATTCAACTCACTTATCTGAAAATCAATTGACAATTTTTGAAATTCAAGTCACTATTCTGAAATACAATTGATACTTTCCGAATTATAAGTAACTACTCTGAAATTCCATTGACGCTTTCTGAAATGGAGTTGAAGCTTTCTGAAATACAAATGGAGAAGGTGTAGTTGCAAAAGGTAATTATCAACAATCCGGTATCGATTATGGAGAAACTTTTGCCCCTGTCGCTCGTTTCGACATCATCAGGATGACAAAAACTTTGCTTTTGCTGCAATTCGACGTTGAAACGGAATCTCTTGATGGATAATTGAACGACAAAATCTGCACGGATCAACCACAAGGTTACAAGGACGGTTGGGCCACGTTTGTGAATTATTCAGAAGCGTATGTGGCCTTAATCAGTCTACCAGGTGTTGGAATCGACGTCTCACAGATTTAATGTTGGAAAATAGTCGACAGCAAAGCTCTCCATTACAAGCCACCAGAAGAAATTACTTGTTACTATTTTCGTTGAGGACGGAAAACTTGCTGGAGAAGACGAAGTTTCAAGGATGAAATTCAAAATGAAACTGGAAACGATGTTCCAAATCACTTATTCCATTATTGCTGGCATGCCAATGGAACGGAAAACGAATGGAAATATTTTTATTCATCAAGCTACATACATAATACGTATACTGAAAAAATTTCGAATGTCTGACCGATACTTACCTGTTGGAATGGGGTTTGGTAAAAGTAAGTTGAAAAAATGGTTTAACTTGTGTAGTTGTGTCTCCTGAACACGAATTGAGGATGTCTCAATTACTTTTTGAGTTATGTCGTGAATTTTCAAAAATGACTATTTTCGAACACTAAATGCCTTCCTTCTTTTGTAGACATTTCAGGCGCTAATCTACGTAATTTTATAATTACTTGCACCACAAACAACCGTTTTACACAAAGAATTCACCTTCTTACAATCTAACCTCCTTTTTCAGTATAACTTCTCTCACGGTCACTAGTTGGTCACTTTAAAACTGCTGACAATTTTTCTAATTTATTTTGTTATCGATGGTAGGTAGCAATTGCGAAAATTGAAAATAAATATGAAAGGGAAGTTATTTACTCGACGCAGATATGAGAATGAGACGTGCCAAATCTATTGGAACTACTCATTCCCCACCCTCAGGTAAATACAAGCCAATGAGCCTGATGTAGTCCTCCTCGACCATCAAAGTGGGACGGTTTTCGTCATTGAGTTTTCAGCTCTTAGCGAAACGAACATCGTCCAAAAAGAGGAGGAAAAACGGACTAAATATCGAGATCTAGTCTTTGAACTGCGGAGATACTCAAACTATTCTGTCAAGATGGTGGTTCTGATAATAGTGGTCCTTGGTGGAATGATGAACACACTGCTCTCAATCTTAAAAATCATACCGGCTTGCCGTAATATGGCAGAAATCTTAGCCGGACGAATGCAAAAGGTCGTAATTCTTGTTTCACTCCGCCTGCACAAGGCACATGATTTTCGGACCCAATAGTCACTTACCCCACGGCGTGAGGAGTGGCTATTGGGGCAAATGAACCAGACAGATACAAAAAAATACTTCATCATAAATACTCATAGAGTGTTCTCTAAGACATAGCCTGTGTGGGTAGAGGACGGCCATTATTAATACTTTTCGTTTCTCTTAGGGGCGACTTACTGATTTTTGGTGGCCTATTTACTTCTCAGATGAAGGAAAATACCCTGGGTGGTCTGTGCGCACCCCAAGCAAGCACCAGACGTCGGGATTGGCATCTAGACAATTCTCATCGCCTATCGACTCGGATGAAATTGAGAAATATTTTCTCATTTCTTGGATTCGAACCTGGCGGTGCTACAAAACTTCAAAATTCACTGAATACAATTATTGTGGATAAAAAAAGTTTTGAAAAAAAAAGTTCATATAATTGCATTTACGCAAAAGATGGTTGAAGTGGAGAACTCATTTCTCAGATCACTCAAAAATACCAAGAATCCAACTTAAATCTTACTTAGTGATTTCTAGAAAAAATATTGACGTAAAGTTAATATTCCAGATTTTTTTCTAGATGTCGATGTTCATAACATTTTTCTGTATATTTCTGGTTTGACCAGTCGATATAAAAGTTTTGGATAAGAGAGAATGCAATCGGGGAGTAGGCACTGTCATCAACAAAGCTGTGAAAACCTCACTAAGTAAAAACACTATTGGAGGGAAACGAATTCCTACGGATATAATTCAAGATGGAGCCCGTTAACCACCATAAAGAAATTATTTCCGATGGGAAGCTTAGTGATACCGAACGGGATCGTAAACAAGGACGAGCTAATAGTAGGTGTGTTCATTTACCATGATGAAGAACAAGACCTACCAATCCTCTTTTTTTACTGAATCGATACAGCAGGCATTAGAGACGGCTCTAACATCTGAAAAGCCCTTTGTGATGTATAAATTCGAGTCGTTCGCTGGATACTTTTCCGAAGTGCCATTATTACACCCGAATATAATATAAAGCTCTCACTATACGAAAGAAAACCGGAAAACCGTAGAGTACGGCTTTAACACACTCTAAATTGCTTTATGTTGCCTCAATATCATTATTATCTGTTTATCTCTATTCACCGCATAAGAATTCTGTGTCGGGTAGCGATACTCTTCGGAAAAGAGAATCAGCCGTTTCGACAATATACTAGAACCAGTTAAATTGCTTGGGTGGGATATAAAACAGCTATAAAAGATTCTAATAAACTGAAAATTCAGTAATGAATGTTTCGACATCACATAAACGTTGTTGTAAAAATAGATTAATTAGATTGGCTCGCTGTCCAATAAGGAAGAAAAATAAGCGTGGAAAATAATGGGGTGGCTTATGTTTACTTTGAGAAAGAATGGAGTACAAGCTAATACGAGGTTGACAAAGATCCGGTCTTCATGGTAGTTCTTCAATCGTCGAATCTTATATCAAGTCGGATTGAATGGTACTTTTAATTTTTCCGAATAGTGGTATAGTTTTGAAATTCTCAGCAAAGGTTGAGGTAACTGTAAAATTCACTTATATTTTTCAATTTCTTCTTTACTAAACCCGTAATATTTTACCCGATGGGTAAGTTTGCATGAACCAATTTCAACTACAGTACTGTAAAAAGATCAGAATGCTAAGGCACCTGTGGCAAATTCCATTAAATATTAATTTGTTGTTTTTAATATATCTTTACACTACGCTACATACCAAGTGAATGAAAGGTAATACCCTGCTGAGGATTGCAAGAAATCAGTCAAAGGGAAAACTTTCACAGTCGGAACAATTTGCTGTCGGTTATAGAAAAGTAAACACTCCATGAAAACTTACAGCAACTCCTACCAAACCTTTTCTCTACTATGTACGAATTGTACATTCGGCTCACCATGAATATGCCATTAAAGTGTAGAGTTCCTATTCTCTTGGATAGGTACCGTACAGAAAACACAAAGAGCTGCCAATCCGAATGCTTTCTGAATTTGTTATCATCTCCGAAGACTCGTATTTCCCAACAAACACTTCCCTTTCAACAGGAATCACATGAGCGTGGTTGTGCTATATCAACGTACAGGATAGCTCACAAGTTTCATACAAAGCTTGACTCACTAGTTACAGTCAACGCCGAGGATTCTCTGAGAGTATTTACAAGCAGGAACCTTCTTTTCGACGTGTTTATCGGAAGATAATCGCGAAGGGAAGATATAAGTTTTAATCACTTTGGCCCATCATAATTTCTCAACCAAACTGAAAATATCTTCAAGTTCGTATCAAGAACAAGTTTTTTTTTAAATGTTGAGAATACTTTCCTGTTCATTCCGATAGAGTTGTTCAGGCTCTCCTGGACTTACAGTATATTCCAGATTCCGTTCCATGTCCATGACTATGAACCATGTTAGTTTCCTGAGAATGTGTTTTGGCATTCCATTTTTCTATTCTCCTCGATCTGCTGCGGGAAGGAGTGAACAAAAGTAGTTTGTCGAAAAAGTATACAGGGGGTCCTACATCGATCAATATATAATAATTTGAAAATTTGTTAGTTCACCATTCTGGATGGGGGACATCCGTATACAATATTTTCAACCCCAACTTCTTAATTTCCTGACCTATCTGACCCCCTTTATATTATCATATTGTTGTATACTGTCCTATATACCCAAGTTTCCCGTTTTCGAAATATTTCAAATTTCAAGTTGAAAATTGTGCAAGCATATTGTCTTTTATTTTAGCACAAGCCCCTAGGGCGTTCGCCAGACAATGATATAGATGTGTTTAAAAAAACTATTTTCAAGTCCATTTTTTTCAAAAGGAACCCCACCAATTTTAAAATCTCATTCGAGTCAGTATCGAAAATGAGGCTAAGAATATCGTTACCTATTCCAACGTTTAACAATTTTCGAAATACTGGCGACTTAATCTTTCTCTGTTCCAGAAAATCACGTTCTTTAATTCAATTAATCTAAGTTGGACAAGGTGCCTGCGGTAGAAACAATCAACTGCCATGGAAAAGTCATTCTAATAATCCTGCCGGCTCGTTCGAATTATTCAAATGTATACTACTTAAATATTTTCAATGGAGAATGAAATACGGTTTTCTCCAGAATATGTGATATATTTGCTGTTCGGTATCCACAGACACAGTGTTAAACGAATTATGGAAAACTTCGACCAAGTAACACAACCCAGATGAGTAACTAGCCGCTCACGTTTCGAACTTTGTTTGTATGGGAAAACTTTTGGAGGAGAGGCCTACTATAGATGAAGAAAACAATACCCTGTCCACTCACGGGCAGTGTCGGGCACTGTTAACAGAAATATTGAGGTTCAATAAAATACAAATAATGAAAACCCAATTGAGAATGGAAAGTGTAAATTATGATAAAATAATTTCCACATTATTTTAAGAACAGCTGATACTCTAATTGACAGTTTCTACATAATTCATTCATTTTACTTTCTTCCAATCGGTTTCCCTTCAGGTCTCGATAGTTACGACACTGGTAGCTTACCTATGGAATGATATATTTTGATTCCCAGCTTCAAATGGTCTTTGTACATCTCACAATGCTTCACACTATTGTTTGATAATAAAAACTAACGATAGTTAAACCCAAATGAACTCGGAATCTGCCCTGTATTCACCAAAAATCACTCCTATACGCCAACAACCAAAACAAACAAATGCTTTGTTTTTATTCTGTCAAATATCAAATACAGCGTTGCCGTACCTACCAGACAGTATATACACAACGAAAATTTCCGTTTGGCGATAAAAATTATTTCTTCTTCACATGCTCCCAACAAGTTGTAATAAACGTTTCAAATGCCTTCTCATGATTGTATATTTCATCCAAGCCAGTAGTTTTGGGTTTTTGTTGTCATGAAAATAACTACAAAAATCAAAATCTAGCTGACGTGATTATCGTATCCTTAAAACATTTCGGGCAACAATGTTTTGACTTGAGTGATAATCAGCCCTATGCTGTATCACTTCCGTTAAAAATAACGTCACCGTTATCCGCCATTTCCGTTGTTTTGCTATTACCAAGCAATAGCACAATAACGGAAATGGCGAATAACGGTGATGTTATTTTTAACGGAAGTGATACAGCATAGGGCTGAATATTATGGAAAAGTGTATTACTGAATGTGTTACTTGATCGGAGGAAAACTTCAAAAGCTGTGGATCTGTCAAAGTACGAGTGCAGAGAAACAAGCCAATTGTTTATGATGAAGAAATTGAAATTGCTATCTGGAGATATTTTGCCGCATATCCGCATGTCTTTGAAACAAGTTGCAAGGGTATCAGGATTATCAAGAAACTCAGCACACAGAATTATGCCTAAACCTTAATTTCGCCCATATTTCTTTATAGTTCACCACCAGAAGGAAACTGATTTTTCACGAAGATTTTTGTTAGTTCATCTTAATTGGTCGCAAGGGAACGAATTATTTTTGAATAATATGGACAGACGAGGCTAAATTTAGAATGAATGGTGTCTTCAGCCAACATAATTGCCATTATCGGAGTGACTCAAATGAACATGTAATCAGGGAACTGAATGTTCAATGTTGACTGTTCGATAAGAAGTGCGTCTTTGCATTTTTATCAATAAAATCTAAATAGTAAGTAAAAAAAGAGAATAGGATGTGATGTACCTTTTTTTTTCAGTTGGAGAATATTATGAGTATTTTGCATAATTTCGAGAATGCGTATATATTTGGACAATTCACCAATCGCTGAGCATGGAAACCCATTTTATTAACATCGCGGGGTACTTCCCTTAGTCAATACTCATTCACAAAAGAATTGTTTTATGATCAGTGGAAAGTCAACGATGATCTATTTCCTTGGCCACCCCGCTATCCAGATTAATCAATGCTGGATTTTTTTTATTTGGCGAGCAATTGAAGAACTAATATATGAAACTCAATTGACTACCATGGAAGATTCTATTCAACCAGTTAGGAATTCATTTGATAACCTCAGACCCTATTCAATATGAAAAGCGCCACATCAAGGTTTATTTTAAAGATGTGAAAAATATGTGGGAGGTGGAGGGCGTTATTTTGAACATTTCTTACCAAATAATTTTGGTATGCCCCTCAATATCGTTATTTTTGTTGACTGTTTTCTTTTATAATAATAATAACAGTGTTCATTGACAATCTTCAAAATACATGCATATTATAGACCTAGGAATTAGAATACACAAAGACACAGACTGTTCAAAAGGCAGCGTTCAGAATATACCGGGTGGCTACGGAAGTATTGCCTACGAAATATCTCAGTTATTGTATGAAGTAGGTTTGTGAAATTTGGAGCGTCGATATAATGACATAAGAGCTAGAATTTGAGCATATTGACATGTCGAAGTTAACTTCCGGTCTGACCGGAAGTAACATCAACTTTCTTATTTTAAATAGAAACCCTATTTTTTTTTCTTTTCGCTTTATTCAGCATTCAATTCCCTTTC
Source organism: Chrysolina americana (assembly GCA_958502065.1). Taxonomy (NCBI): domain Eukaryota; kingdom Metazoa; phylum Arthropoda; class Insecta; order Coleoptera; family Chrysomelidae; genus Chrysolina; species Chrysolina americana. Next base: position 48,713,945 of record OY293416.1, read on the forward strand.
TAATGACATATCACAAGTTGGTATCTAACTAGAAACTAGATCAGAAAAAAATTATTATTGAAATTCACCGAGTAGGCCGTGGAAGCAAAATGAAAGCCAAAAATTGAAAAGTTGGCTATGGAAACCATACGTCACTTGATAACAGTTGCTACTACTGTGATATTTTATTTTCATTCGTCGGCGTTATAGAAAGCCGCCAAAAAAAATATTGGAAAAATTGGGAAAAAAACAATACTCTGTAGGTCCATAACTTAAATAGGAACATACAACTTTTTCTTGCCTGTACTATTCAGCATAACCATTCCTTTCTAATGATATAATAGAAAGTAATTTTTTGAAATGAAATTCCAAAAAATCCAATTATTATTCAAATAACAAAAAAACAGATTTATCGAAAAAAGAAAATTCAAATTGATAGGATTAAAGATGAAATAAATTCAAAACAAATGTTCGAAATGCATTCCCTCAGCGTCAATACATTTATTGACTCTGGTGATATTTTCATGTAAAACGTTTCTCAACATTTGGGGCGTGATATCTTGGAAAGCTCTACGAATATTTACTTCTAGCTCATGTAGAGTTGTAGGCTGTGTGGAATACACCCTATTTTTAAGATGCCCCCATAGAAAAAAGTCGCACGGAGTAAGATCAGGTGACCTTGGTGGCCACCTGACTGGACATGGACATGGGTTGTTATAAGTCTCTCTTGAAAGTGATTTTGAAGATAATTTCTCGCTATTCTTGAATTATGCGGAGGGGCGCCATCTTGCTGGAAGTACATTCTCTCAGTTATTTCCGCTGGTAGGTTGTTAATGAATTCCGAAATTTCATTCGTTAAAAAATTAAAGTATCTCTCTCCGGTTAGTTGGCCTTGAAAAAGAATGGGGCCAACAATATGAGTTCCAACTATTCCTGCCCAAACATTCACACTAAATATCTCCTGGAAGCCACCTTGTCGAAACCGGTGCTCGTTTTCTATCGCCCAGAACCTGAAACAAAAGACCGTTCACACTTTTAGCACTTTACACTTCGACTATCGACAATAATCCAAATAAAATACAGTACCTACCTTGTATTATTCCTGTTAAATAATCCATTGTTGGTAAATCTTGACTCGTCCGTAAACAAGATATAATAGTTAAATAGGTGATTCTCAGCATTTTGTCGAAGAAACCAATTACAATATTCCAGGCGCCTTTCACCGTCATTTTCATACAAATGTTGATGCAACTGATACTTGAAGGATTTAAATTGATGTTTTTTCAAAATTTTCCCAACAGAGTCCTTACTTATAGCTAATTCGGCGCCAATCTGCCTTGAGGAAATTGTGCTATCATATTGTACTAAAGCTAATACATTAATTTCAGTTTCCTCATTAATAACAAATGCTTCTTGGTCTTCGTGAACATCAGGTTCAGTTCTTAATTTTTCTTCAAGCCACTGGAAATACCTTCTTGACGGTTGCTGCCTCCCTGGATATCGCTCTAAATACAATCGTTCAGCGGCATAAGAATTTTTTAAACATTCACCATAAATGAGAAGCATGTCAATTTGTTCGGTTCGTGAATAACGGGGCATTTTTTGAATATTCCACTAACTGATTTCGATTTCCAAACCCTTTAAAATGGCAGAATCAAAAACACTACTTCGAACGTCAAAATAATATGGATAGCAGCGTTCGTGAGAGCTCTCGTTTCTTTTTTGTTTCATTCCAAAATACATCTTAATCAGCCTACTTGTTAATATTTTGGTTCGAATGATTATTGCAATGGAATGATTATTCTGAATAGCACAAACATCGTCCATAGGTAGATATTAGAATAACTATGGACGATGGCACAGACCAAGTACGTTTATGTTCCTATTTAACCTAGAACCTACAGGATATAATTTATCATTCCACATTATTTTTAATGTTATTTTTGCGTATGGCGATAATCTGTTTTGTTATTTGAAGAATAATAATTGGATTTTTTGGTATTTCATTTCAAAAAATTACTTTCTATTATATCATTAGAAAGGAATAGTTATGCTGAATAGTACAGGCAAGAGAAAGTTGTATGTTCCTATTTAAGTTATGGACCTACAGAGTATTGTTTTTTTCCAAATCTTTCCAATATCTTTTTTGGCGGCTTTTTATAACGCCGACGAATGAAAATAAAATATCACAGTAGTAGCAACTGTTATCAAGTGACGTATGGTTTCCATAGCCAACTTTTCAATTTTTGGCTTTCATTTTGCTTCCACGGCCTACTCGGTGAATTTCAATAATAATTTTTTTCTGATCTAGTTTCTGGTTAGATACCAACTTGTGATATGTCATTAGAAAGGGAATTGAATGCTGAATAAAGCGAAAAGAAAAAAAAATAGGGTTTCCATTTAAAATAAGAAAGTTGATGTTACTTCCGGTCAGACCAGAAGTTAACTTCGACATGTCAATATGCTCAAATTCTAGCTCTTATGTCATTATATCGACGCTCCAAATTTCACAAACCTACTTCATACAATAACTGAGATATTCCGTAGGCAATACTTCCGTAGCCACCCGGTATAGAGGTTACACGTAGTAATCTCTGAAAAGCCTGCTGTTCCACTCAACTTCAATTCGAATTGTTTAGAATTTGTTTATCTACATTTTTGTGATAGGCCTTACTTTTTAATAAAAAAATATAATGACATTTCATTCTCTCAAATATAGCCAAGGTGTTACGGGAGTATAAGGTTCTGGAGAATGTCCTGGAATATGGAAATTGTCAACTAGTGCTTCTGTTACCAGGAGGCAAAGGGGCTATCACAGTCCCTGGAGGAGGGACATGTAGGTCGTTCCAGTTAATGTAAGGGGAAAAACCCATTTTTCCTGCATCCTGTATCAAAATATAACTGCTCTGTCTCCTGTCCTGCTAATGTGCAAAAGGTAATGAGAGTTCAGAGGTTGCTGCTTAGTGATTTTCAATTATATCCTATTAAAAAACAAATTTCGGTGTAATTACCTATGTGAGAGGATCCTTAAGTTATTCAATGTCCATATGAATTATTATAAACAGGCCAATATCATACATCAGAAAAACCTATCTCACTTCCTTATTCAGCAAATCCCTACCTCGTATATAAAAAATATACCGCAGAAGTACTTTCCATATTTACTCAATCTGAAACAGTATTTCAGGATGAGGTTGGAATGAAATTAACCCAGCACTTTAAAAAAAGCACAGACATGTAACTCGGTCGGTATTCGAATAAAAGAAAGTTTTGCGTTATTTTAACTATTTCTGCCAGGCCACGTTGGAATAAAATCTACATCCGAAATGAGTACGCGGACGGATATATAACGCAATATTTCAACACTTGTGAAGCCAGTACAATGCCTGAAAAATTACTGCATACATTTCATTTGAAATTTTAGTTATGTTCGCGGGATTATTTATAGTTTAAATTCAAATGATGTATATATCTTCTGCATTCGATAGTTGATTTAAAGGACAAAAAGAAAGGTAAACTTGGTGAAATAATGGCAGAAGATATTGATAATGATTTACCAAATATCTTTCCTATCAGTAACGCTCAGTTTAGTTTGGACCACAATGAGACTTAAAACACCAAATTTTTCAAGTGATTCAAATATTTTTGAAATTGGTAATTTTTGTTAACCGACTGCATCAGAAGCAATCCATAGAACTTGTACTCGTATCACATTCTGATGGTATGTGCATGTCGTTGACATGCTAACCGTAACTCAGAATGCAACAACACGTGTACTCGTTGAGATTGCGATCAGTCAAAAATAGCCCCACTGTGAGCTAGGGACGATAATGGCCTTATTTTTCAAGCAGTCATGTCTATACATGTCTGTCAGCCACTCAACTAAAAATGATTATAGAGCCAACTGATATTGGATTATATATGGCTAACTGTTGCTTAGTATAAATAAGACAATGCATTATATTGCACTTTATACTCAACCTCAAAGAGTTGGGAATTTTTGACGATGAAAATATCTATATTACTACGTATATATTTATATTACTATGTATCTAAAAAACACATTGAATAATTTCATACAATATAAGAAGCAAAACCATGTTTCTTAAATATACTCTACACCGCATGAATGCTGAAAGCTCACGAAAAATTAAACGGTATGTTTTTATATTTCACAATAGATATAATCTTGTGCAGTATGAATGCCCTCCTTATTCAGGAATTATCTTGAGTCTAAAAATTCTACCGGCTTGCCATGGCCCAGTTGATTTTTTTGGTTTGTTGAGCATCACTACCAAAGTATTTTATTTGCATACAACAGGGTGTGGATGAAACACCTCTATCATTGCAGCCTCTTTAAAAACAGTTTGTTCCTTATCTTTATAAAGCAAGCAGGATTTTCACTAGTTGTATTGTGGAGGATGATCCTGTGAATTAGGTCCTACAAGGTAATTTCATAAGATAGGAATACAGTGTTTCCTCCTCATTACAAAATCTTTGTATGAGATAAGTCTGTATATGTCCATAAGATGCAGTAACTGGTTGTTAGTCCGACAAGCCTTAGGGCTGATTCGCATGTTCAATGCACAATATACTACACGGCCGAATTCTTGGCCGGAAGAATGCAGAATGTCGTAAGTCTTAATTCACTCCGGCTACTCAGGCCACATGATCTTCGAAACTAGTAATCACTACCCAACAGACGTGGGAAACTTTTACTTGGGTCAATGACACACCAGCGTGTCCTCCGGGTGTATCGGGGCTCCGGATACAGGGCCCCACTGGGATATTCCAAACGGAATAAAAAAATTATAGTAATAATAACAATATCACACCCTCAAACACTCGTAGAGTGTACCCAAAGGCATAGCCTTTGCAGGAGAGGACAGCTTTCATTATTTCTGTGTCCTGGCTGTTGATTAGGTGATAAGTGAAGGCAGTAGAAGAATTTGGTCTCGTCACGTGGGCATTAAAGGTTAGTCTTAGAGTAACGGCAAACATCACATTTGAATCTGAATCAAGAATGGAGGGAGGAAATTGTTAGTGGGGAATGAACTGAAAGATCTTAAACAAATAATCCTTCTGACTACACTATCCAAAGCTTTCGAAAAAATATTACATTCACAAATCAAAAGACATCTGGATGGACACAATTTGCTTCCTGAAAATCAGTTTGGTTTTAGAACTTCACATAGCTGCATAACATATTTAGCAGTGACTGATGTTCTGTCCGCAACTGATAAAAACTTGTTAACTATCTTAGTCATATTGGATTATACAAAGACGTTTAACAGGATCAATCATCGGTTACTGCTGGCAACATTGCACAACATCGCATCTAGCAAGAAATTGGTGTAACTCATGCAAAGCTATGTAATTGGTAGGCGACAGTATATGTATAAGTTATGAAGGAAAAAGGTCATCAGTATCACAAGTTTCCAACGGTGTTCCACAAGGCTCCATATTGGGACCACTTCTCTTCCTAATTTATGCTTCATCTTTCAGAAAGTGTTATTCATAGTAAGAGTAATTTTTATGCAGACGAAACCCAAGTGTTTATTTCATTCAAAGGACCGTTTATTGGCCTGGCCAATAATATGCTAAACTTTGATGTAGACAACTTATTCAGACTGCCAGATTAGTACTGCTTGTCCCACACCAAGGGTGGCTGAGGCGTTGAAGCCAACAGGAGTAATGACCCGTGGGCTCTAGCTTCAAAAACACACATGTTTCCCCGACACTTAACACATACCACCACACCTCAAAATCTGCCTTCAGTAGAAGTCAAAGAGGGGTTTTGGATTTGGTGCTGCGGGACTGGTAGCCGCAGCACCACCCGATCGAGAACCAGCCCTACCAGGACTCTCACGAGGAGGATGGAAGGAACTCGCAGTGACAACTGGAGAACTAGTCCCCAATGGAAGCCAAGGAGGGGCTTCGGATTGGATATCAGGGGTCTGACAGCAGGTGATAGAATCACCCGCGGCCGCCGCACCACCCAACTGAGAACCAGTCCTACCAGGACTTTCAGGAATGGGCAGATTGAAAGAACTTACTCCCTTGGTGAGCATCCACACAACTATTTCAAGGAATCATTTTAAGGAGAGTACGAGCAGAATGAGTTAGGTTGTTTTGAGGACATGTCATGGTTGAGGAGACAAGGGGATGGCAAGAAGGGCACATAGGGGCTCACTTTCCTGGCTTCATTAGCGGCCACCCCGCATCTACTACTACTACTATTTTCTGTCCCTCAATCCTGCAAAGTCGCAAGTAATATTATCCGGGGGTAAACCTGCAAGGATGAGTTGCAATGATCTTATTGATATAAGTACGAACGGTCACTCAATAGACAGCAACAATTCTAGGAGTATTCTCTGACTCAGATCTGAGATTTGTCGGGTAGGTAAACCATATGATCAAAAATGTCTTCTTCAAATCAAAACTTCTTTATCACATTCTCGACAAGACAATTATCTTGTGCGAAATTCTCGTTCTCTTTTATTCGAATTACGCTGATGTTGTTTACGGCCTATGAAAATTATAACCGCCGACGGTTGCAAACTATTCAAAATAGATGTGTAAGATTTATTTATGGTATTGGTAGAAGACACACGGTGTCTATAGAAATTCGAAATGCAGAATATGCCACAGAACACTTTTTACTAATTAAATTGATAGGCATTTTTCAAAATTACCAGTGTTAAGAGAAAACAAGAAACAAAAATCACCTGTTAAATCCGAAAGAAACTGTTTTTGAACTATTTATTTTGATGGAAAAATTGTTTGTGAATTTGAATAATGCGTAAGTCCCAGTCTCTCACCAACAAAAGTAAACTAGATTTGAGGAATTTATATTTAGAAGAGGTGAGAAAATCCACCAAGATAATAAATATTTTGTTAATACACCACAACCACAAAGAAAAAATCTTAATAGTTATTTTTCTACATTCATGCAAAAAGCAAAACTTTATTGAACTATATTCAGTGGAAAAAGAAGCTGTTTATTGCACTAGTGCAATAAAGTTTTTATTGCACTCATCTGTCATTCTACTTCAACGTGCTGTCATCATGATAAACATAAACGTTCAAACCCACTACATATTTAGCAGATATTCTGTGAAATTGGCCATACGTTTTGAACAGCTACATATTTTATATTTTTTTTGTATTAATGTTAGCAGTCAGAGTTGAACAAACAATGACTTCCCGAAAATAACTCTATAATCAAAACCGATCCGCTATGTTCTAAACCGTCTACCTGCATAGAGCAAACTGCCTGAAATTCAACTCGGCCTGACGGCCTCGTCGGACAACACGTCGAGTGCAATATACATTTTTTGCACGAGTTGCATACAATATTTTTTCTACTTCATGCAAAAAGCAAAAAATTATTTATTTAGGTGCGGCACTAGATGAAGGAAAATGAAATACGCAATTTAAATAAATAATTATTACTATCGATTTCATCACCATCATCTAGTTTTCCATTAATACTACTCATTTTAAAACTTTCAGTTCTGTAATTGTCAGAATTAAATTTTGACTGACGTTTATATAACCACAGTTGCATTATAAAAATCAAAATCATAGTAGCCATGAGCGCGTATGTCATAGTACATAGTACAGTCTTACCAAAACCGTGCGGTAGGATAAATTAATAAGACGATCATCGGTCGTTGGAATATCGGAATCACCTAAAGTCGAACTCTTCAAACCTCTTGTACTAATCCCCCTCTGCAGATGTTCTGCTTGCGTGTTTTGACCAATAAGATTTTCCTCGTCCTTTTTAGGAAACGCCACTGTTGACAGAGATAAAAATATATTCATCCAACAGATGACAGTTATGACTGTCATTATTAATGTAGTTTTAGACAAGTAAACTATAAAATAACGCTAGTGTGTTATAATCCACTAGTAAGTTATAGCGTTTATATTTAAAGTAGTATCCTATTTATTATTACAAGCAGAATTCACATTGATATTGAAATCAAAAAGCAACGCTAACGGTTTATTCGTATTTGAAGTCATGGTAAAATTCGTTGGTCCATGGGAACCAGACGCTCCCATATCGGTACCAGCTGCTGATAGTACTGGAAGACACATTAGAACCTTGTATTTTTTCTGAAATTTGTTATTCACATATTCTTCTTGGTAATCCTTCTGCTACCGTCGAGGACTTTCATTCTCCGTGACACTTCAAAGTAGTAAGTTAGCCCCTGAGTCGCCGAAGACCTTCTCAGGCAGTGACCAGTGTAGAGCGCTGGTTCCTCCAATTTCAAAAACATTGCAATTCTTGAAGGTATATTCGACAACCTATTTATTCCCACACACTGGCTGACACACCTCCCATTTTTGTAAAAAACAAAAAAGCTGCTAGAACTAGTATTCTTTGGTCTCACAGACACATTTTTACACAAATTGATCGGGTTGACTGGAAATCTCTCTTCAGGTATGGTGAAACTTATCGATTTCTTGGTTTTAGTGTCTGTCAAAACTATGTGAAAATATTTCCCTTTGTCTTGAATATTTTCTACTTTCAAATTGACCAATTCATCGCATCTACAAGCACCGCTAATCCCCAATATCAAAGCCAATTTCATCAACAAGTACTCGTCGTCGGGAGCTTCGTTCAAAAACTTCTCTACTTCAGGTCGTTCTAATGTCTTGGACTTCTTCAGTTTGTATCCCTGTGATTTGCTTTCCAAAAAGCTCCTTGGTTTGTCATATTCTGAAATGTCGATTTTTTATAGAGATGAATAGTCGAGCGAAGCATCGAGTATCAGGTCCATAGCGACGATGGGGCTATATTTTTTGCAAATGTTAAAATACGGCAATAGAACATTTTTATTGACACCTTTTATCTTCCGTGAATTCATCCAAGACTCACATATTTTCAACTCCTTGTCGTAAGCATCTCGGGACTTTTCTGGCAAAATCTGCATCGCTGCTTCTTCCGCTTCCGTAAGGATATCGCAGGTACATAATTTTCGTCGGTTTCCTGCATTATCTATAAGTTATTTTCTTCAAAAAAGCTTTCCTTTTCTGCAGGGAAAACTGACAAGTGTCAAAATTCATTTAAACAATGTATCATGCCCGTGGCAACCAAACAAAAAACCTGCTTTGACCAAAATGTAAAATAATCACTGTCAAGTCATTCTGACATTAATAGGGTACTGAGACGCAAGTACCTTTTATTTTATCATAAAAGTTATTGATTATTATCTCATAAAAAAATTATTTTTTCCACTTGTTGGATAAAACATTGCATGCCACTCGTGTGTAATGTTTCCTAAAGGCTGAAACACAATGGAAGTTTTATGTTTTAAGTTTTGATTTTCATAATTTTGGATAAATTTTTAACGCGAAACCATCATTGCCATTATTATTCTGATCACGCCTCATAAACAATCTGGTTGGTAGAATTCAAGCTTCATTTTTCAATACTGTTTTGCATCTTGTTTTACTTTAAAAACAGATATCCAAAATCCCAAAACTTAAAACTTATTACATAAAACATCCATTGTGTCTACGGCTTTAGTCACTTGAGAATCTTTCTCGCGTGACTTATTTTCAACATAACACACTAGTACCATAAATAACTATTTATATTGTCAATTATATCGTTCGGCCGTTGTCGCATCAACGGTATAGATACATGATTGCAAAGCTATATAACTGGATTCCGGAAGCCCTGAAAGGATTGAACCTGTATGGTTTCAAAAAACATTTAAGAGAACTTCTTCGAACTTGTGATTTGAATTTCTTACAAGTCCTGACATAAGCTCGCTGCACTCATATTGTTCATTTTCCTTAATTATATTTAGATCATAATTATGTTGCTTACCATTGCCATTTTTTTGTTTTGCATTTTTAATTTTTTTGTTTTGTTTAAGGTTGAGTGGAAGAAAGCACTTGTCTGATTCCTTGTGGATCGGACAAAAGCTAACTCTGCCTTTTGGTAGGATACTGATATCTGAAATAACTGTATATGTATTCTTGGTCTTGTTCCCTTCTACCAATAAAAGCGTTTATTATTATTATTATTGTTATTATTATATTTTCTGTTCTTGTTTACAGGTACTCTAGGATGGATGGTACAAATTTACACTGATCAAGAATTTTAAACAGAACTTGCATTGGTCTGGACCCATAACCTGATGCATATTTTTTTGTTTTGAGAACTCTTATTGGTAATGAATGATATGGAAATATTTTCATTGTGTTCGATATAGACTACCCTAATAAGTTAGGTTTATAGTGTACCTAGCTCTCGCTTAAAGCTATAACTGAAACTTTACAGTAAATTAGATTGTGGTTAAAGTGCCATTTCATCATATTTGTAGGCCATTTTGGGTATTTTCATACATTAACATTTTTAAAAATTCTAGAAGGTTCTTAACATGTATTTAATGTAGCCAATTGAACCTTCGTATCAAACTTGGTGATTTAACCCGGCAGGTAACGGCAATTTCACTAAGCCATGTCTCTCTCTAATGATATAAAAAGTTTTGCACCTTAGAAAAATGTCAAACATACTACTTGTAATAGACTGCAGAAAAAAGTATTGGCTGACAATTATATTGGCAGGAATATTCTTCGAATCATGCATCCGAAACTCCAAAAAAATAACGATTTTATGCTTTTGTGTAATGTATACACATCGCCTTCTATTCATCGAACTATTATGACAGTTATCTAGAAGAATTCATATCAATCGTATTTTCATTCATCACTACTTCAAAAGCAATGCAATTAAATTTCGACGCTCGGGAACACCTTGGCGGAGAATACAAGTAGGAATATTCCACACTAGGATGAATATCCAAAGAATAATAATTCTCCTTTTATGTGTATTCTATTGGTTCAGGCGAACATAAATCTACAAAGAAAGATACTTTTACTCGAATGAAGGACTTTAAAAGATTTAAATATTTCGAAACCAATCGTTTTCTTTTAAATAACAGTGTTTCTTGCGTTGAGAAGACAATTTGAAACAGTATTCAGATTTTCCTCTAGAAGATTGGTCAGAATATAATTTTGATATCATTACTGGAATATAGTTGAATTAATAATTAAAATATATAAAAAACGTGTGTCTATAAGCAAGGAGATGAAAGTGACACAAACATTGTTTGGAAGTTCGATTTTGTGAAGAAAATTCTTTCATTTTGATGTTTCAATTTTCCAAAGTCTGAAAATTTAAGGAAATCTATACTTACAAGTGTAGAAAGTCAAATTTCAACAAACTTAGTGTAATTGGACCGCACTTGGTTGAGTCTTAACAAGGAAGAAGAGAGAAATAACGGAATGGTGATTGAGTTATACCATGCATACTCTCACTGGCAGTATTAAAAAAAAAGATAAGCTGTTGTATAAACCGAGAAATGCCTCCATAATCTATATAATCTACCATGAGACTAAACCATTATAATTTATGTACTGAATGTGTATTGATACTGTAACTACTTTCTATTCGTAATATAAATAAATAAATAAATAAATAAATAAATAAAATGAAATATAGAAAAGTGCTAACTCTCAAAAAATTTACATAAATAAGCTTACCCCTGGATGTTCGAGAAAATTGAAAACATACCTAGAAAAAAAATTGTATATTAGCGTCAGTAGTTATTCATCATTACTATCGGTACTGTGTGTATACAACTATGATGACCTAAAGTACATTGATAAGTGTACACGACTAAGATGACCAATGTTACATTGATGAAGAACAACAATTCCGAAACTGGTTTGCACATGGTTCCTCCTTGTCTCAGGTGAAGTCATACCATTCATCTCAGAGAGCTCTTTCTTTAAATTAAGGATTGTTGATGATGAAGATATTGAAATTGCCATTTTGGGATATTTTGCCGCATATCAAACAATATCTTCGAGAAAAGCTGCAAGAGAATCAGAATTGTCAAAAAACTCAGTACATAGAATACTACGAAAACATAAATTTCACCCATATAAGTTCTCCATAGTTCAGCACCTGAAAGAAACACATTTTCCACGAAGAGTGAGATTTTGTGAATTCGTTTTAACCCATTAATGCCTATGGTATGATTTATCATACGGAAGTTATGTTTCATTTTAAATTCACGACGTGTGCATCTTATGTGATAAAAACACTTGTAAATCACGTCATATGAACACATAATCACTTGTTAACACTATAATAATTGTTAATACGGTTTCCATCAAAGTTTGTTGCATTCGGAATCAGTTTTACGTAGCAGTGTATTTTTGAGTTCGACAAAATGAGTCACAGGTGAGGTTATGTTGTTTTATCTGGTTTGTCTGTAATTTTAGCAGGAGTAAAGCCATCAAAATGTGACTAATATACACTAAGGAATATTTCCGATCCAACAGAGAGTTTGGCTGTGGTTTGTACTTTACACTACACCGAAAAAAAAATGATATATGATGTATGATATATGATATATCATACGGTAGGCAAATGAATGTATTTTTGTTGCAGAAAGAAATTTTATGATTCATCAGATTCTCGTGATGCGGAAGAGCTTTTGAATTATTTAGAAGAGCTCAATTCGGACGATGAAGATTATGAATAAGTAAATAGTTGTCAAAGATTAGATTTGGAAATATTTCCACCAACAGATGGCAACGAAAGTGACGATATTTGTTGAAATTCAACCCGTATTGTGGTAAAGTAGACAGAATAGAAGGAAAAACTTTAGGTTCTAGTGTTACTGAAACTCTTTGCATCGGCTATTTACCTGATAAGTCAACAGTTTTTATCGACAACTTTTTCAATTCGCTTCCACTATTGTAAACTCTCACAACAACATTTAAAGTATTGGTACTCTGCTATCAGATAGAATTGAAAAAGCTCTACTAACTGATCTGAAAGAGCAGAAACGAGGTACATCGCATGTGTTGAAGAAAACGAAAACTGATTTAGTTTTGATCAGGTGGCATGACAATAGTTAAGTTACCATCGGGACTAATTATTATATGGAAAATGGTACATGCTTCACCAAAGGATTCTGCAAAAGATGATCAAAAAAGAAAAGAAACGTGTAGATGTCGATCAACCCAACATAATACATCTATATAATCAAGGAATGGGAGATGTCGACTTATTTGACAAAATGCGAGGATTGTATCGTGTCAGAATTCGATCAAGGAAATGGTATTGGCCATTTATTAGATTTTGTTTCACCGGTTCAATTGTAAATATGTGGATACTATATAGATTTGCTCATCCTAAAATCAGCCTTATTCAGTTTATACAAAGGATTGTGCTTCCTCTGCTGAGTTCTCCAATATATTTAGCTGGACCTAAGCCTAAGTGCACTAGAAGCATCCTGCAAGACGTGAGATTTGACGGAGTCGACCATCAAATATTCCTGTGTCAAGTGTAATATTGGATTACATCCAGACAGCTGTTTCCGCTTATATCATACACCATCAAAATAATTGGCCCAATTCACCTCACCTCATAATGCCAACCCCCATATGCCTACCGTATGATATATCATACGTCAAAAAAGTCTACTCTAAACAAAAAATAAGTATAGAACATGTTTATATAGTTAATCTAGACGCCAATTGGAACTCTTCCTGGAAAAATAACTAAAATTAACAAAAAAAATTACTCAGGCATTAATGGGTTAAATTGGTTGCAAGGGAACGAAGAATAATTTTTTCATTATATTATATAGACAGACGAAGCTAAATTTACAAAGAATGGTGTCTTCTACCGACATAATTGCCATTATTGGAGTGACTCAAATCAACATGTATTCAGGGAACTGAATTTTCAAGAGTCTTGGCAGTTCAATGTTTATTGTGCGATAAGAAGTGATAGCGTCGTGGCACATCAAGAAAACTTAAATGGTGAGTAAAAAACAGATGTCAATTTCGAAACAAGAATAGGATGAGATGTTCTTTTTTTGCAAGAGAAGGATTTTTCAATATTTTGCATATTTTCGAAAATGAGAACTTGAACACTTCACCAATCGCTGACCATAAAAACCCATTTTATCAATATGACGGGGCACCTCCGCATAATGGTCACATAGTCAATACTCGTTTACAAGAATTGTTTCATGGCCAGTGGATAGCCAACAATGGACCATTTCTTTGGCCACCCCGCTTTCCAGATTCATCAGTGCTCGATTTTTTCATTTGGGGTGAAATAAAAAATCAAGTCTACGAAACTCAATTGACTACCATGGAATATTGTATGTAACGAGCGAGGAATTCATTTGAGAATCTCAGAGATGTCAAAAATGTTTGGAAGTTGAAGGGCGTCAATTCGAACATTTACTAACCGACAGTGTTTCATGAGGGCTTCTGCTTCTGCGGATACCGATTAGCAAATATATCACATGTTCTTAAGATAACCCTACTACATTCGCCATAAATAATAAATAGATTTAAGTAATCTTCATTCGAATAATTCAAACGAGCCGGCATGATTGATTACAATGACATTTCCGTGGCAGTTGATTGTTTCCAACGCAACTGCGGGCGCCATGGCCAACTAAGAATAAGTAAACTCAAGAATACGAGATTTTCTGGAACTGAGACATGTTAATTCGCCAATATTTCGAAAACTGTTAAGTGTAGGCATAGATAACCTTATTCAAAGTTAGCTTCATTTTTGATGCCGAATCGAATGAGAATATAAAATTGGGGGTTTCCATTTAAAAAAATGAACTCTCAATAATTTTTTCAACCCGGTTCTGTCATTTTCTGGCGAACGCCCTGCATAACTCTAATAGAATTGATATCAAAATTCTGCTGAACTGGGTCCTCTCCTACGAATAAATCACACAATCGAAAATAAATGATCATGTCCAGAAATAAAAAAAATAATTTTTGGTCTGCAAACGCAATTTTCAATAAAAAATTTGAAATATTTCGAAAATGGTTAGAATTGGGATCCACTGTATATGTTTGTGACCCGTATGTAAAATATACCTGAAATACCACTGAACTACATGAAATAATCGTGTTTTGAGAAGGACTGACTTTATATTTTTTGTGATCGAGTCGTGGAATACTATTTCCAAAAAGCTTCATTCAGTAAACCACCCTATATATTTGCGTGCTCATAGTAGGGTCCATTTTATAAATTCCATCGAATCAGTCAAAAATTTATCTAGACGTCGCATGTATCAAAATCACTTCTCAACAAGGTTTAAAAGGGCATTTTTCGAAATGAGTTTGCATATATGGAAAGATATCGTTCCATTCAAACATATCATTTTTTGTTTGGAAAATAAATTGATTATGGTTTTCACTGCATAAGGAACAAGACAAGAATAGTATATTCTGTAACAAAGTTCCAATAAAAATTTGATGCCAGTGAAAGAAAATAATTTTCTTTCCAGAACCAAGTAGCAGACGTATATTTTCTCCAAGAGCAACTCAAGACATGAAACATAATAAGACTCTGAACAAAGTGTACGATATGCGGTATTTGCTCGTAATTCACGGACAGTCAAGGAACATTCATTCGAAAACGAGTATTGGAATAAAATACACGTAAAATGCATAATATAGGAAAAATGTTTCGAAATATTCCTTCCATAACAAAAGTTAAAATGTAAAATTTCTAATGGCAAAATTGATTATTGTTTCCCCAACGGCTATGGAAAAACGTATTTTCCGGAATTGAAGGACGAATTATTCCACGTTCCTTCGCCAAAAATGAAAGTTATCACGAACGACATCAAACAGACCAGGGCCCGTATTCTTGACGGTGATACAGTAGAACGATCGATTTTCTGTTTCACACCAATATTCAATAAATATGTATGTTTGTCTCTTTTATTCGTCCCAAATTTAAGGCGGACGATTCAAGAATCGAGACGGAGGCCATAGGTATTAGGAAAATAAAGGGTTTCAGAGGAAAGTTTTGCTACAGTTTTGTTTTTTTCACCCTACATGTTTTTTGATTCGCTGATCATGAATTTGAAGTTTGCAGACAAAATTTTGGCCCGTAACTTTGTTTTTCTGGCATTTTTTACCCAAATTTTGGAACTTTGTTCGGTTTTTCCTTAAGAAAGAACGCATTTTTTCGACAGGCCCATTCTTCATAAAAATTAAGATGACAAATTTTTTTATCAATAACATTTTTTCGGGGGTTATTTGTGCAATCTCTGTTCTGATACGTTCCTTCAACCCTTCAAAATTATTTGGTCGTCGATTTTAGTAAACTTTGATCTTCAAGTATCCCCATAAAAAGTCTAAAGGAGTCACATCCGGAGACCTTGGTGGCCATTCGATCGGTCCTCTTCTTCCCTCGGAAAACAGTATTCTGGTAGATTCTACATCAACGGCGTAGTGTGGGGGTGCCCCATCCTGCTGGAACCACAAATCATTTCTATTTGGAAATAACTGAATCAGTTGTGGCACCGAATAACCTCCGAAGAAAGCGTAGATACCGAGCACCAGTTATGCTATCCTCAAAAAAGTAGCGGCCCTATTACCTGGTGGTTTAAAATTCCGACCCAAATATTTTCTTTATGTAGATATTGTGTGCTAGGCTCCTCTATTCAATGTGGATTTTCTCTTGCCCAGTATCGATACGTCTGACGGTTCACATGACCGTTGAGCTTCAAAGTAGCTTCATCTGATAATTGTACATTTTGTATGAAACTCCGATCTGGGTTACAGCGTTCCATCATGATTTCGCAGAATTCGACTCTTCTAACAGTTCTTGAACCAGATAACATTATAAGAGTGCCACTTTTCTTTTTTCAACACTCTAACAACAGTCGATTGGTGTAAATTATCATCCAGTACGACTTGCATCGAGCTGGTATGGGGTTTTTTTTTGGAACGCAAATACCACGTCAAGTTTTGGGGCTTCTGTAATTGATTTTCTAACTATTTCCTAATGTTACTAATTGTTGATTGAGAAACGGGTTCTCGGTTGGGGTATTTATAGTATTCAATAAATCATGAACTTCTGATGCCTGAGTCTTTACTTTATCTCAACAGCCAATCATAATTAAAATTTCAATTCGTTCGTTTTCTATTAGTCTCATTGCTAGATTATAAGATATTTAAAATATTTATATAGGAATAATGTCAAACACTTCAATGACCCTTTACACTACAATGTGAAACTTTTATCAATGTCTTTCTTTTCCAAATCATCAAAAACAATAGAAGACACTAGTCTAGTAAACCATAAAAGTGGTAGGAAATGAAGACTAAGCAGTGAACATTAATAAAATAGGTATTAATTTTAATCCATTTTTTACAAATAATGCCTATTTGATTCCAGAAACAATGTAGAGATATTATGATGATCTGGAAAAAATGTACATGCTTTTGTGTAGGCAAATCGAAGATATAGGGAAGCTAGGTTGGTCTAAGTGTTTTTCCATGAATTAGGAATAATTTCATCAATGAAACTATCGATAATGACTAGTGAAGTGAGTATTTCTGTAAAATATATCCACAGCACTGGAATTCAATTCCAATTAACTCAAAGATTGAGAAAGTATTCTATTCTGATTTCAGAATCCAGAGGCCCACTTATGTTTCAGTTGAAGCTAAGTATATTCGACTCATCAGTAATTTATCTATTGATTTTGTAATTGTTTCAATGTCTTGTCAAGATTGAAATTAAATAAGGCTTTTGGCAAAGATAAGAACAGTTTTCAGCTGACTCTTTTCTTATAAATGAAGACCTTTGTTTTTAATAAAACTATCATCACAAGAACAAGAAATAATAGAAAACTAGAATATCTATGAAATAATCCTGAACATTTCCCATACACCAATAATACATGTATGAGTTCAAATAATTTCCATGGAAACTTAGTGCGATCCTTTAGACTGGTATCGGCTTTTCAATCATTCGTGAGTGAATAAAGATATATATCTATTCAACCTTTTCGCAAATGAACTCTCGACGATTTCCCAAACGAGATGAAAGTGCTGTAAGGAAGCTTCTGGGCTCGAATTTGTTGTTTTTACCAACTAAAAGCGACTGAACTTTACGGACGGTCAAGAAATTCGTTTCAGACGGGAACTAATGTTCCCGAAGCGGCTTTCAGCTTCTTAGCGAGTGTTTTTTAGCGGCTTCTGGGTTTATTCATTACACCGAATCAAATTTGCTTTTTCTTAATCATTTCTAGGAATCTGTTGTATACATTTTGTGTACCTACTGCTAACTTCTATTTATGTGACCGAAATAAGACCAAGAGGCAGCTCGTGGTTTACTCACGTTGAGTGAGAATTTAAGAAATGAAATTTTTGCGGCGAGTATTATGAACAAGTCTTTCTCCATAATATGTAGAAAAATGTTAACCATTTTATCCATAACTGGAATGTAAATGTAGATCTCATTGAGTAATATGTTGAAAAAAAATGAAATCGATTATCGAATAAGAAAATACCAAAGTGGTGCTGCTCAAAGTGAAGCACACTGTTTGTTACGAAAGTTATCATTTTATCTCTGTCAGTAGGTATGGATCAATAGCGCTATTTTCTTTCTCTCAATAAATTCTATAAGATTTTGAAACTCCCCCTTCTGTATTGAAGTTTAATTTTGTGGAGAAAATTCGTTTCTTGACACGTTTTTAGTGAAAATTTTACCTTTCCCGGGCCTGAAAAAAGATGTTTATTCATGAAAATCTATTCACGATAAATAAAATTGTAAAATTTGTTTTAACGAATCACCCAGGTTTTCCGAGAAAATCCCTCAAAAGCAGAGCTTGTGCGAACAAGGGAGATCCGGGACCTACAGTTCAAATTAAAGTAGATTCCGAACCACTTTAGCTCAGTGGTAGGCTGTCCCGGGGATCGAACTCCTGCCGTCTGGGTGGGAGCAATTGCTTTAGCACCACGACCACTTCACTGTTGAGTTTGGGGAATCGTCGAGAGGATAAGTTACTGCGTATACAAGACCATTGTAATGAAATTATTCAAATTCATCAGTATTCTGAATTTTTTTAATCTGATGCATTTTTTGTATTATTAGACTGTAATCCAGTCCACTGAGGTTTTTGAGACAAGGATTGGTTGAAGCACCACCAAATTTGGAACCATCAAAAACAAGCAAATAAATTTATAAATGTTGAAAATAATCGCTATACACATCCTCCATGAAAAATAAAGTATGCAATTTCAAAAAAACTCTAAATTGTGTTAAAATTTCAAAGACAGCAGGATTTTCAGAAACCCTTGACTATCATTTCATATAAACAACAGTCCAGAATCATCTCACCATAAAGTCTAAGCCAACAATGAACCCTCTTTTGGAGCAGTTTGTTTACTCAGTATGCTGCCAGTTCAGGTCATGAGCTGCGAGCGTAGTGTCTCAGATTTCCGGCTTATTATCATACTCAGGGCTTCAAATTCCTAGAAGTTTAAGTATGGCATTGAAAAACTCCATTACCCTGACTTTCAGTAACACTTTAGAAAGCTTCGATTTCTTGCATTGCTGTTTGATCTGTAGCCAAAAATTAACGAAAACATTATGTCCTGGTTTGAGGACTTAATCTGTGGTTGAGGGTTATAATCCCTTTTTTTCACAACCGTTCTCCTGGTCTCTTCTACTACTCAACCGTTTTCAGTCATGTTTGCAGCAAAACCTATTTGAGAAATTGAAATCTTACTATCACTAGACCTCCAGATTCGCTGAAAAATAAAATTCAATCTGCAATTTCGCAAAAACTGATTATCAGACAACCTGTTTTGTGCACACATAAAGTACACATGATTCAATATTCTCATAAGGAGGGCCAACCCTACATCTTGAAAAATGGCGGAGTAATGATTCTTTTTATCGCAAAATTTTCCTGTTTTTCCTATTTTTCTCCGTTACTAATAATCCGATCGGGTCGTAAACAATCCCATTTTGTTCATATTTCATATCTTTACAATTTTTCTCATTAGACCAAATTGCTGTATGAGTTTTCATTTTATCAGCAAAAAACTAAAAAAAAAATAATATTTTTGTTACGAAAAAATATTCTATTGATTGGCCCCTTATGACAGCATTTCCACTCTAGAGTGAACATATTGAAAAAATGCTCGATTTTCACCGCTATTGTTGATGAAAAATAGTAAAAGTGGATTCAAGTCATTCTAAGTAACCATAAGTTTGAACGCGCAGCAGGATATTAGATATTTCAATAGCTCATACATTTAGGATAGCTATTGAGGGTTAATTTTCTCCTAGGTCATACTATCTGTAGAAAAAATCTTGTGCGTATTTCGAGCACAAGGTGTCATTGTCCCTCTCCAAAGATAACCGAGCCCCTCCTCGTGTCACGAGAAACTCTCTGTCGAGCGGCAATCTATCAGTTTGCCCTCTGAATACACAAATAGTTATTAAACAAACCCTGGAAGAGTTTCTGTATAGTGCAATTTTCTGTTCGTAAAAGCATGAGATAATGAAATAAAAGCTGGATGAATTTATTTGACATTCTCTTAATGAAATGTCCTAAAACAATTTTTAATTAAAAGGGTTCAAAGGGTAAGAGCAGGTTTCGCAGAACAATGGATGAATTTATTATAATTACTGAATTAACGTAGTGAGGAATACTGACGGGTTTGAATGTTTTCATTTTTCAGTTTACCACCCATAATCTCATCTCGTATGAATGGTTTCTTAGATGGATATATGATCATGTTCTGTATTACACTTATGACAAGTTAAATATACAAATTGGTTCAATGTACTCAAATTTATGTTATTTATGAATAAAATGACTGAACTCAATAGTGAATGTACAACACTAATAAAATAACATATCGACACATATAATGGTTATTAATTGTAGGAGTGTCTTGAAAAGCATTTTATTCGCTCAAGAATGTTAATATGCTATTTATTTTCGATTGTTTATTGACTCCATTTATAAAAATTTGTGAAGTTGGTGGATATAATCCTTGAGAAAGCTGAAGCAATACTCCAATTAATAACTGCCAAGTACAGGAAACATTATGAAAAAGTATTTTCTGAATTTGATGAATGGGAAGAAAAACGGAAGGTAATAACAATAAATGAGGAAGTCCTGCTATTGTATCTCTTAAATTTGAAGAAGTATGCAATGAATGTCTATAAAAGTATAAACATTGTGTAATATAGTTAGCCCACTGATTATCTGAAGAATGAGTAAAGGTGAAGACAGCTGCAGTATTGCAAAGAGCAAACGTGGAAGAGTTTTTGTCGAGAGCTTGTGATAAAGAATATTAATTTGATGATCAAGGTAATAATATTTCGTTACCTTTCAGACAGTTTAGATAATAAACTTCGAAATATTTAGGTTGCACTTACAATGGGAGTGTCTGCTGCCTATCGATGCTGAGAATTGACGAATTCGAAAATCATTAAAGTACAAGACAGATACGTACCAGATACGAAGACCGGCATATCACGAAAATTCAAAATTGTAGAAGCAGGATTCTCTATCAGTTATGGTGAGACTAGAAAATACATGTCCTTACGCCCGAAGAAGTTATCCAATGACAGACTCTTTTTATGATACGCTAATCAGAAATGTACTTCACAACCTGTTGGAATCAAAACTTTTTCGAATTTCCTTCAAGAGTTGCTTCATTTTTGAATCAGGCAAACGCAGGCGCTTATAGCGACCATTGCATGAGGGGGGGAGAAGCTCAGTAATATCTTAATATCTAATGAGCTATAGCAAGAAAAATCTAAGGTTCTCCAGGTACTAATCTTTCCCTACAAGATGAGACAAACACTGATTCTAGAGATTTATCAAAAACTTCGAACCGATGACAACTACAAGCTTATTAATGAAAATGAGGGGGAATATGATAAAACAATAAACAAAATTATTAATATAAATGTTAATGTAAATATTGATAATAAATAAATAAAATGTGATTGATTCAAGATTGTATTTTTCATTATTCCATCAAAAGAATTACGTAATTTAATTATTCCACTAGTGGATAAAGTGATACTTTAAACGGTTCATAAGTGTGGAAAAAATTTCAATTATAAGGTGATTGTAGGTTTAGGGTCATTCTGAAAATGTAATCTTTTGATAATAAAAACAATTTTGTAGATACAGTTAAGCTCAACAGTGCTAGATCAGGAAGTAAATTTCTATTATATTCCAGAGTTTGAGATCCATTTCTAGCTCGACCCAGGGCTGTCTCAGTTTTTGTGCATTTTTGGATTTAGAATTGTGGTAATTTATGTGAGAAGTAAACATATCTACTTTTATTCTTGTAAAAGTGAAGCAATTTGTGGTAGATGAAGATCCAAGGCAACGGCATGATTCAGCTATAAGTTGTTTGAAGACTCGGAAATGTCTTCATCCTACTCAGTGAAAAAAGTTGGATGGTTAGTGCTTAACATAAAATTTCAATATGATTTTTTCAGTTCTATAATTTAAGATTGCAGCTGTTTTAACGTCTGTGACATTTGCCATGTCGATCACCAAATAACTAAATATTTTCTGAACACGATCAAATGGATAATTACGGATTACTATAAAACAAATTCAAAATATACCGTCATGTTCATCATGAAGGAGAATAGCTGTAGTATATATATTGAGAGATTTCAGAATCCGGGTGAATGAGGTTTTCTAGGCTCAAGAGAGCACTAGACTCGACAATAACATTTTTACAGCCGAAGGGTAGATTGCTCTCAAAGGACACATGAAAAATAATGTAGAGCCCTTAAAAATTGAATCAAATTTTCACAGAAACTCTGGTTCGTTCCAATCATCACATCATTTTCCCACCATTGTACCCTAAATAACAATCACGCTCCAATTTATATCACTTTGGCATGTTAATTTCGGAGTGTATTCACCGTATGCCTATCTGTTCGATTCTAATGCACATCCTCATACAGTACTGAGTGATTTTGACATTTCCATCCATTCGGATGGTTAAAATTCAGCTGATGACTATTCTCGATAACTAATGTTCTGTGATAACAATAACCTTGCTATACAACTACTGATTAATTACATAGACTTCCATAATAGTACAAAGCATAACATGAATAGTGAAAAGAAATATTTTTTCCACGTCCGTTATGGATTCAAGTTCCAAAATTAATTTTTGTCATTAGAAAGTTGACATTCTAACACATGTTATGAAAGAAATATTCCAAAACACTTGCTGTCTTATGCAGTTTACATTTGTTATATTCATTCCAACACTTGGTATGAAATGAATATTCTATAACAGTTGACAAAATATTCTGTTAGCCTTGACTGTCATCGTAGTGACATGACTTCAAACTGCCTAGAAGGAAAGTCATTTTTAATAGTTTGTTTCACACAATTTGACACAAACCAAGAGAAATGACGTCACGTCAAGGCAATTTGATCAGACTGTTTGACCGTGAGCCACGGACTTTACGTTACGTTTTCATTCGATAATGATGCATTATTAAAATTCTTTCAAAAATGTTGACACCCTGTAGCTTGAAAACGAAGCATTACCGGACCTTTGTTTAAGTAAACCTCTTTGTATGTAAATAATCACCCCTTAAAGTTTGGTCCCGTACTTAGATCTGTATATTTCCAGTATTTGTTCATACAAGCATAAGGTCGTGGGTTCAAAGCCCAGCACGGCAATCGGTCCCAGATCTTTTCCTTCGCAGAAGTTCTTAGCAGCTTCTGAGGGATTTCCCTCTCTGGTAACCTGGAAGATTCGTTACAAAAAAAAGATCGTTGTTTTTCTAGTCGTATAATTTGAAAAGTTCCATTTCAAAATTGGCTACGATTCAGTGTTGCCATTCGTCATAATAAGTTGTATCATACCGTATACCAAGTTTGACATACATTGTAAATAATTGTCAATGAACCATCAATGAATAAAAAACTAAGATTGTAAGAATTTTCCATCAAAAACTATTCTAAGACATAATCACAACAAACTAATAAGGCAAACACAATGTAGTCATTGGTCCTTCGACCCGGATAAAACTGAAATTTATAAATCGAAGTATTACCAATTTCGAAACGAAGTACTGAAGTCAAGAACAGGAAATCCATTGTCAAAGGTCATTACTGGAGCTAAAGGATTAAAGTAAAGCTGATAAGAAGTGAATCAGAAATTAGGATTGAAGAAAATAATTGAGGTAGTTGTTTGGAGTGTTTTCGTTCTAAGTTATTTTTGTAGTTACCATTTATTTCGATATCAGCATGGCTGAACAAGCATTAAAAGAACTCATAACAAAACGCCGATCAATCAAATCTCAATTAACAAAGTTTGAAACATATTTAGATGAAGTGAAGTGAAATAATTCTTCCGTAGGAAAAGCAGAGTTATACCTTCTAGACTGAGTGAATGTCATCAGCTGTTTGAGCAGTTTGACGAAATTCAAAACAAAATTGAACTCCTAAATTAAATGAATCCTGAGCATGAAAATGGTACCTAAATCAATTTTTGAGGATAATTACTTTAGAATCATTACAAATTGTCAGAAAGAACAGAATCTGCCAATAATCAAAGTATTGGTAATGTTTCTAAAAGTGATAAAATTATCAACAATAGATTTGTCAGTATTTCATGGGGTATATAACCAGTGGCTTGCCTTTCACGATTGATTCACGAAAATAAAATGTGACCAAATATTAAAAAATTTTACTATTTGCGTGGTTCACTAGAGGAAGAAACTGTTCATTGGAAGTTTCTGATACTGTTAGAAGTGAAGTGGTTGTGGTGTCAGAGCACTTACTCCCACCCAGACGGCCCGGGTTCGACTCCCGCGGGACAGCCTGCCACTGAGCTGAAGTGGTTCGGTAAGAATCCACTTTTTTTCACACTGTAGGTCCCAGATCTACTTTGCTCGCACAAGCTCTGTTTTTTAGGAGTTTTTTCCCAAAACCTAGGTGATTCGTAAAAACAAAACAAAGGATTTGCGTTGTTTGACCAGTTTGTTAGAACCTATAAAAGCTGGTACCTATACAGTACTCATTAATCTCATTTCTTTTAAATAAGATGACATTACAAAACATGAATGGGGAACCAAGATAGACTCAAAATATTCACCTCCCATGGATGATCCCATTGACTTTTCAACTTAAAGTGTTAATACATTGCAAAACAAATTTCAAACCACAAATAATTGTAACGATAAACCAAAATCTTCAAAATATCCAAAGAATACTTAATCTCAAACATTTCTAACAACATTGCAAAAAGTCACACTATACTTATTTCTGCCAAACTTTTCTTAACTTATCACCGAAAACAAGAGGTATTAAGGCACAAAAACTCAAACTATGTACGAATTGTTTGAATCCTGCTCTCAATCAGTGGAAAAGTGCAATCGAAATACATAACTCATTATTGCACAAACTATCAACAGAATGATGTGTTTGTTATGTTGAATATCATGAACGAAAAACTATATTTTCACATTTGTTTCTGTTACTTTCAATTATATATTTCGATAACCACGTCCAATTTTTATCAGTCTGTCTGTAAATATTAATTAATATTGATTGAACATAATCAAAGGCCGTACATATTTAACTAAAATTCATTCCAGTTGATCTGCAATAACGCGAAATAATTCAATTCAATAAAACATCGGTAGGTATATGCGCATTAATTAAAATTTTGGTGAACTAGTAATGAATAAGTATCACCCTGTGTTCGATTCATGGAATAATTCATTATGTGGTTGGGAATTATTTAATTTCTTTAATTATATACAAACTTATTTAGAAATTATGAAGGAATATGAAACAGAGAACTAAAACATTTATCGATATTTCCATAACAGATACTTCTATAGATACACCTATACTTAATGGAGAAATGAGCAATTTTGGATTTCTTTATATCATGAAAACAAATGTATCTTATGATTCCCTTCGTGATTCATTCACTTGTTCATCTATTCATTCATTTATTCTGTTACGGCTCGCACTCACCTTTGATTATTAAGGATAAGCAGCACCGTTTTAGTCTAAAAATTGACGGTATGTTTAGATACCTCCGGAATTAACTTATTAAATGCTCAGGCCTATTGTACATTTTGTTCAGATATTATCACTTCTGAGGAAGAAGTCAGGTCATGGACAGAGATATACGGAACTGTCAACACCCTTGACATCTGTCGACTTGAGGCTTTTGACTTTGGAGGTTTTCTTTTCTCTGACCTAAACAATTTTAAAAGCACGTGCTTTTGAATAGTATTAAACGGATTTACTTGCTAAGGTGTCAATTTATTCAAAACTATTTCATTGAAATCATCTGTCGATTTCGTTTCTTTTGAGGGATTTGATAGTTTTCCTCTACTGTTATTCGCCGACTCAAGTCGCAATCTCCAAAAGGCCAACCTCTACCTAAGGTAAAGTACCTCTTGTATATGTCTTTTAACATGTGAGAACCTCTCATAAATTCTGAACACTATTTCAGGCCTTTTTGTACATGCTACGCTACCCCTATACTAAGCCGTTTGATTAACCCAGCTGCTTACACTGCTTGCTTTGTCTATTAGCAAGAGAGCCTTATTCTGTCTCTTAGGGTACCTCCGAGTCCTGAAGTATTTTTATATAACTCCGGATATTAGACGGAGAGGGAGGTAGCCCAGCACCAGCTAACAAAAGTAAGACCATTTCAGTTACTATTATTCATCATAATGATCACTTACCTAGCTTTCGCTTTGGCCTGTAGTACCTGCTAGATTATAACCAAGCTCAGGAATTATTGCTTATCAACCCTCACCACCAGCTGTAACTACCTAGAAGTAACTAAGTAGTAGACATTCCAAAAGTGCTGATCGAGAGACTTAATTTTACTACTTGAACATATCATACCCCATTTACTAGTGATATGAGCTTCTTAACTTACAATCTACAGTAAACCTGCGGTATGTATGTATTTCATTTCATAACAACTGTGAACGATTTGTTAGTAAGTATCATATAGTCAATAAATTTTGATTATTGTATTTTTGAATCTATGAACCTAGATCCTGAAATAGGTTACCTTACATCTAAATAAGAGATTATGGTAATAATTCATTCATTGATTCATTCATTTAACCATTTAATTGTTCATTTATTCATTGATTCATTAATTCATTGATTCATTGATTCATTTATTCATTTATTCATTTATTCATTTATTCATTTATTCATTTATTCATTTATTCATTTATTCATTTATTCATTTATTCATTTATTCATTTATTCATTCATTCATTCATTCATTCATTTATTCATTTATTCATTTATTCATTTATTCATTTATTCATCCATTCCTTTATTCATTTATTCATTTATTGATTCATTAATTAATTCATGAATTCATTGATTCATTTATTCATTTACTCATTTATTCATTTATTCATTTATTCATTTATTCATTTATTCATTTATTCCTTTATTCATTTATTCATTTATTGATTCATTAATTAATTTGTTAATTCATTAATTCAAGCTCAACTTTTTTGGTATAGAGTCCTGGAGCATGTCCCAGATACGATAATCGCCGGTTGGAACTGTAATCTTGTGTTTTATGGTTTGTTTCATAATTTATTCAAGTATTCATTCATTAATTTATTTATTCATTCATTTATTTTGTAAGAACCTCAGATGGACTGTATAATCATAAAAATAATGAATAATGAAGAATGAATTAAATAATGTCTTCCGCTTCAACCTATATAATGAGTATGTTCGTCGGCAAGTCTCCAATAGAAAACATCAACTGCCTCCTATACGACATTTGAATTATATCTGTTCTATAATTGGCAAAGTTTTCTAGAAGAACTTTCTTGTAATGCTCTTCAAATATTAAAGCTGAAATTAGTTTTCCATTCAAATGGGGACACACGTACTGGATTATTATGGATTTTGCCAAAATTAAATTTTACTGGTGATAGTTCAATATTGTTAAAGCATGTAGTTCGAATGAAACTACTTAGCCAATATAAAACATGACACTTGGCATTTGAAAAACTGCAATAAAAAATACGAGATCGTATTTGAAAATCAAAAGTTAGGGTTGCCCAATATGTACGATAGTTTGTATATCATTATAATTCATATATTTGGAAAGTCTACAAAAGGTAGGTATGGCAAAGTGCCGAAACTTTTAAAAAACCTCCACTAAAGAAACCTTAATTATTATTCGTTTTTTTCTGTAGAACTTCAAACATGAAGAAGCTAGATGAGATTTTTTTATTACGCTAGCAAAATAATTTCCTCGTAACACTAATTTCTCACAACATATTGGAATATTTGTCAATCTCCTCAACATTTTTGAATGTTGGGTGAATCGGAAACATAGTGCGGGTGATTCAGAATGAGAACTAACTCAGTGATTACACGACATCAATTTCATCTAATAATATGATGAATGAATGACTCATCTGTATTATGTTTCCGATTCTTTCAACATTGAAAAATGTTCAGGAGGTTGACAAATATTCCGATATGTTGTAAGAATTTAGCATTATGCGATTTTTGCACATGAAATTATTTTGCTACTTAGGACATATCTTCAAATTTTCTCAATTTCCTCAGAAACCTTTACTTTTTGGTACATGGAATGTTATGACTTAAGTTGAGTATCGATGAGCCTAACTGATGTCAAACGCACACTTGTCCATTCACTTGTCCAAAGAAAATATGAAGGAAAATATTTACACATACCAACGTAACTACGTCACTGGTTTATGAAAATTAAGAATTATAGCTTAAAATTATCATGTTGATAACCCTTGATTAGTGTACCAAGTTTGATATTCTTTGCTTCGGGAATTTTGGAGAAAAAAAATTAAATCTAATTTTTTTTGGTACATTTGACACCCTGTATCTCAGAGGGGATGCATTTTAGGACATACTTTGATAGGAACTTTTCACCTCGAAATGAGGTGAGGAATCTGTAATCGGAGTTTGTCGGTCTCATTCTGACTCACCCTGTATATATATATATATATAACAATTAGACAAATACGAACAAACAAAAATGGTGCAGACGGAACATTTATTAATCTATCAATTCATTGGGATATTTATTCATTTCTTCATTCATTCATTCATTCATTCATTCATTCATTCATTCATTCATTCATTCATTCATTCATTCATTCATTCATTCATTCATTCATTCATTCATTCATTCATTCATTCATTCATTCATTCATTCATTCATTCATTCATTCATTCATTCATTCATTCATTCATTCATTCATTCATTCATTCATTCATTCATTCATTCATTCATTCATTCATTCATTCATTCATTCATTCATTCATTCATTCATTCATTCATTCATTCATTCATTCATTCATTCATTCATTTATTTATTAATTAATTTATTCATTCACTCATCACTGTATTCGTTTATTCATCGTAATGGTACTTAGAAAGTCAAAATATCTTCAGCCGATTTGATGTTTATCGTTAATCGCTAGTAATTTCATTTTTGAAAAGATTGAAATATTCAGGCAACCTATGAAATAATGTTATTGATATTCCTTACCAGTCATCACTGATCAATATTTGTATCGACCAACATTTATCTATACTGCTATAGCTCGTATTCCTGCAAGCTTACCGTCACTCAAGCAATAATTCCTAACCGCAAATCAAATAATGATGTTGAATTCTTTTCTTGAGCCATATATTATTGAATACATTTGATCCTCAATCACCAATGGAGTTTTTAATGTAGCATTTAACTTTGATTGTACTCTGTTTTATAAAAATTTCTTACTGCTTCAAAATATGAAAATAAATAGTTTTGCTGGGGCGAAGTACAGAATGATATATTTCATATTATTTTTTTTAGGTACTGAACTATCTTTCTGTAACAGAACTTAGAAGTTCATCTATTCATTTTTATCAATACCTCCGATGTTTCTCCATCACCTTTGGAATAATTCCTTTATCGAAGGATTTAAAAGCAATCGTTTATTTTCATCTGACTAAAACCAACCCATAATATTCACTCCCTAATTTTGTATTAACCAGTTTCGACATGGAAACTCAATCTATATTATTTGAACACACCCTTACGGATATTGTCTGCATTGAGGAAAATATTCCATCTGTTTCAATTCACTCACGGAAATTTAATTCTTATAGATCAGTAGTTAGTTATGAGGTTATTTATGATTTTATGTAGACAGTTATTTCTATTTGAACATTGGGCACGACACCGGGAAAAAATTATTGCCCAAACGTTGCGACTTTCGTATATCTGTTTTTTCATATCGAGCTGGACAACAAAAATTCTCGTTTTTTAGAGCTCCCACGAAAATTTGGGACTGTCCAACAATTAGAATGCCCCAACATTTTTTTCGGCAATTGTGAAAAAATATATAAGAAGAATTTCAGAAGTTTTGCTGAAGTTTTGTATGAATGTTTTGCTCTTTTTGCTACGATGACGTTCTTCAATCTTTGCATGTTGACGTACTCAAAAAATGTTCTGCATTAGAAGTTTTTTAAATTATAGTTGAATTGAAAACATGTAATTTGGTAAGCTATCATAATCGATTGTCTGTTTGTTCTACCTGAAATATTTATAGTACCATATCTGTATAGGGTGTTTTTTGAAAAATATTCCAAGTATGTCACATTTCCATACAAAATTCTGTATAGGTATACTGTCGGAACCCCTTTCACTAATTTGGGGCATTTCAACAGAAATAATGAGCGATATTAGTCCGATGCAAATTTACACTTGATGATGGAGTAAGTAAATTTCCAAGAACGGTTTGGTTTCATTTGTTGGGTTGGGATTTTAGGGGAGAGAATTTTATGCCCTATAATGTTTGACGATCCCCTGACAAAGGCCTAAATCTAAGTTTCCTCAAGCGGAAAATTGATAATTTCTTAGACAAAGCTCCATTAATATATCGAGTTGGATTATTTTATCAACAAGATTGTGCTCAACCACGCAACATAAGAACAGTTACGGAATATCTGCATGAAACATACAACGAAAACCATTGGCCAGGATTCGAACCTGGTCTGATGCAAGCGGAAGTTTCGTAGGCCGGCATCTAACCACCTCCGAGCACCCATTGTTTATAACTTTTGCAATTCGGCACCCCCAACGAACAACGACGACTACTTATTTGAACGTACTTTTCAGGAGAGCGCAAAACGTACAATTGTCGTTTCGAAACTATAATATTAAAATTTACTGGTATATTTGAGTTGCTAAATTCGTCTTGTACATAATGAAGAGTGTACTTTTCATTTCTGATGGTAGTTTAATGTATACTTTCCGATATAGGACCAGTTACGTCCATCAAAAAAACAACATTAGGTTACAATAATTACTTATCTCGAAATACAAATATGTAAACATTACGTAATTTATAATTCATACAATAACATGGACGCAACTAAGAGAAAGAAGAGATATCTTGTCCCTTTCATTAAATAAATAACTCATTGGTAGAAAAAATTCAGAGAAGTCCTCAAATTCATAGTCCAATCTTTGTCCACTTATTGTACGTGGCAGTGTTTTATAAAATTATCGTAATTATGTGAAATGGCTCCAGATGTATAAAGACTCAGTATGTCTTCGCATTTTGCTTTTGAAGTAGATAAACAAGGTAATTTCACCTCAGTGATATTTCCTTTCGAACTGTTGCATTCTCTCTGACATCTGCGACAAACCGTGAATCAAGTACTGAACTTTTGATTCAAATCATTACCTACAACTTCTTGACATTTTTTCTGCATTTCTCATCACAACCGGCTCTCATTCCTCTTTTCCTCACATGTTCATCTCTTTCCTTTATGAAGCCTTCTTTCTCCCTTGTTCTTGTTCTTTTTTAAAATTTGATCCCTCCAGTTTTCTTTATGCCGCATTCTCTTCCTTTCAGTGTCAGTTTTTATTGGATGATCCCTTTTTTTTCTTAATGGAGGATTGTATGATTAATTCCTTGTAGATTTTAAGGAATATTTTCGGAAGTGTTCGAGATTGGCGTAACTGAAAATACGGTGTTATCACGGATTAAACAGAAAATATTATCAGTATTGCATCTTTACTCCACTACAATATCTCTGGATGTATAACTCGTAGACTTACTTCGTTGTTATTGATCGATTTCTTCTACGTCTGTCAAAATAGTGTAACAGTCGAACTACGACGTACTTCAAGTTATTTCTTCGTTCGTTGGGGTGTCACATTTTTGTCTCCTGCAATATTCTTTCTTAACATTTGGTGCAATTTAGAATCGAATTAGACCAAAATTATAATTTTCGGTTGTTTTTGAGATATGGAACTTGTGAACCAGACTATTTCTGTCTTATATTTTGATACCAGCTAAACAAATTCCGAGTTCCGACCTCTGGTCTATTGTGCAAAGGTTAGTCGCACAGGCAAAACCAAAATTTGATAAGCTTACGTCATTTAATCATGAAATAAGGTACGGTTTCAGTAAATATACCGCTTCAATGTTTGAGATGGGAGACATTATGTATTCCTTGAACATACAATTAGGGTTAATATCCGCAAATTGAATGACTGAGCAAATACGGGGGGGTTCCTTATTTTTGAACATTTTCCATTAGAGGGTGGAGAATAGATGCTCAGCATGGGTAGTATTACAGATTTTAGCTGTATATTCGACGGAAAGAGATGAATGTGTCCTGACAGTCCTGAAATTTGAGTAAAAGGATATATTGTGCGTATTTTATACAATATCAAAACTGATAATAATAAATAGTTCTGTAAAATTCATGAATCACTTAATCATGCCTAATGTGGTAAAAAAACAAGGCTCTGATAGACGCAATAGGTAAACAATGATACCGGTACTCGTAGAAAACTTTCTAGTAGGTGAGACGTGACTGATTTTGAATAGTACAAGTCTGCAGAGGCACAAAGGGAATTTACAGAAATGATATTCATTTCTGTACATAATAATAATACTTTTATTGCACACCAAATATAACACTTTAGAAAAAAGCTATGATGAGCCTTAAGTTATTAGACTGAGAATTGAAACCTATTTCGGAGTCCCCAATTCTCAAATCACAACTCTTTGCCTGCTCAGTAACCATATCGTTTCCGAATTCGAATGATGTTAGACTTTGTGGATTTGTGCCAAACTAGACCGGTCAAGGATCAATCAAAACCGAATACACATGAACATAAGACGAGTATTGATTCCTACTCATACGATGATCGAATGCAATTAATTTAATCAGGTAAGTCAGAGAAATTGGTTGGGTTTTGATCGAGGTCTGTCCATCTACAACAACCTATCTCTAGATTCTCAACAAAATTGTTTATTTTACAAAAAAAAATAATACGTCTCATCTTTGGGATCCATAAACGAACTTCATGTAGAGACTACTTTCAAGAAAACAAAATTTTAACTCTTCCCTGTATTTATATTTATAAAAATATCCTATTCGTTAAAAATAATTTGAAGGACTTCATTAGAAGTGCTGACAAGCATAGCTATAAGACAAGGCATGGTAATCTTCTTCGAATACCTCCTCATCGGACAACTTTCTATGAAAAGAGTCCATCGTATACAGGTATACAGTTGTTCAATAAACTACCAATCGCTATAAGAGAAATCCAAAATCTGAATTTATTTAAAAAATCTCTCAAAGATCTCCTGTTGCAATACTCATTCTATAGTCTGAATGAATTTATGGAATTTAGCTTTTAATACCTTGTACCTATCTATTTATATGTTTACTTATGTAACAATTCATATTTTATGTATACTATTTTCCCCACTGACTTTTCCAATATCGTGTAAATGATCTCAATGGAATAAAAATATTATTATTATTATTATTATTATCATTTTCCGTC
Source organism: Chrysolina americana (assembly GCA_958502065.1). Taxonomy (NCBI): domain Eukaryota; kingdom Metazoa; phylum Arthropoda; class Insecta; order Coleoptera; family Chrysomelidae; genus Chrysolina; species Chrysolina americana. The sequence continues at coordinate 48,747,678 of OY293416.1, forward strand.
GAACAGTAATTTGCCTAGTTGCCTAGATGTCAATCCCGATGTCTAGTGCTTATGCTCGAAAAAAATATTCTTGAAAACATAATTCTTTTTTTAGTGCACAGATTTATAATTGTTATTCAACAGAAGACACGTAAGTTGTGTCTTATATAACTTTATTTCAGCTAAATGGAATTTTTAATATTACACCAATATCTGTGATATTTTTATATACATATATATTTCTTGCAAATTCTATTCACTTTTACACGAGGTATTTCCAGTTATATTGAGAGACATTTATATTTTGTATTTCAGTGTATATTACGTAACGTTAATTATTGTAATTTTATTTCGTACGAATTAAGTTTTTCAACTGTTTAAATCGAAAGCTGTAAATAAATCTATATATCTATATGGAGACGAAAAAAAGTTGGGAATCCTTATTCTCGAAAAAAGATCTTCACCAAATTTATATCCTGCATCTTTTAATTTCTATATAATAATGAATATTGCCTTCATATGGCTCAAAGCGGTTTTAAACATATCGTTAGAATAATTGATCGCGACCTATTTGGTCTTGTGAATTTTTGAATAAAATAAGCGTAAAATTGAATAGCTTTTTCAACAACTTTATTCTTGGTTGAATGATCTGTCTTGGTATTATCAAACCACAGTTGTCTTGACCAATAAGTATTTCAGGCTTTGCATAGCTTCAAGTATCTGACGATCCAGGATCAAAATATGAAAAATTCGCATACAAAGTTTCCACATTGATTCTTTGATTTAGCAAACTCAAATTTCTAACAGTTCGTACATTTTCCATACTATAAAATGTACGTTTAATGGAATTAGCAGAAATATTTAAAAAAAACTTTTCTCGAAGTGTCTTCAAAGTGGGTAATATTGTTAGTCCATTGAAAACATAGGAGAACAACTGGTCCAGGAAGGTTTAATTTTGCAGCTAGAGTATCATCGATCATAGAGCACGTGGAACCTTCGTCAAATAGGGCAAATGTTTTTATTTCACTCTCAGGTCCACGTAATATTACAGGTGCAATTCTCAATAGAGCTGTTCTATCTTCATTGTTCACCTTAGCGTAGAATTCACTTGTGGATACTGATTTATCCTGTGAGCTCTTATTGGGAATATCTCTAGGAACATGAAGAAGGTAACTGTGTCTTCCTTTACAATCATTAACACCACACCTTTTTTTCAAAAAGCATTTGTTGACCATGTGTCCAACACCCAAGCACAGAAAACATAATTTTAACTTCAGTGCTGCATCTCTTCTTTCAGTTACAGATTTTTCGGTAAATGTGCCGCATTCTCCTATTAGATGAATGGAATTCCTACAAAGTACAAATCAATTGGAAAGATCTGAATATTTGGTGGCACTTGACTTATTCGAAAACATTATTGTTTCCTTTTTTGGAAAAACTTTATTTCTCTGAAACGGATTACTTGTAGAAGCCATTGAGTTTACTTCTTCTTCATACCAGTGGGCAAAATCTTTTAGAGATGTTGGGATACCCTGAATATCTTTCTGATATTTAAATTTTCCCCAATTATACTTTTGTATTGGAGGTAGCTTCTCTACTAGATTCACCAATAATTCTGGATTGAATAAATAAAGGGATGAATTCACAGTTTTCATTGTTACAACCATATTGTTCACAGCATTTGAGAAGACAATGCAAGATTCTAATTTATCTTCTCGAACACATCCAATTTTCTTCACTTTGTCCATTTGTGAAAAAATAATCCATTCGGGTCTACCGAAATTCATCTCAAGCATTTTGAGAATCCTGGGAATATTAGTTGGCGATATCAATAAAGCTTTCACGGTTTCTCGAGCTTTTCCCTTGAGTGTTCTATCCAGAAGAAGTAAGTTATCCTCATCTGTTCGGTAGATCTTTTGAATTCAATTGGCCAGTCTGTTAGATCTCCTGAGAAATGTGTGAATTCCTTTGATCTTTGTCTCATCAACAAAATATTTGTGTTCGCAGTGTTCTCGATACATCTTTTAGCAATGTCGAAAAAAGCCCTTTCTCCAACCTCAGCAGAAGAACAGTTGTTTGGACGTTTGGAGAAAGCGGGACATGCACTATTCGTTTCATCGACCTTCAGTTTGTCTTTAAATGTAAAAGCGAGACACGTTTCACTATCTGAAGAACAGTTATTCGTTTTAGTGCATTTTTTGGCATCCTTCATCCAATTATTCAGAAAATGTGGATCTTGGTATAAATTTTGGGACGAAAATGATGACTCAACATCGGTGTCTGTCTCAGTCTTTTCTATACCTAATCCTCTTCTGAATTTCAATTTCCTTCAGCACGATTTTTCTCTTCCTCTCAATAGCTTTCAGCCTTTCTTCAGTTTCTGCTTCATCTAGTTCTTTCTGCTGCTGAATTAATTTCAATTCCAGATTCAATTTGAAAATACTCGACTTTTTTGAACGCATAGTTTCTTCTTTTCTCGGTTTCTCGGTCGACATACATGAAAAGGTACCAACAGGAAACTGAAAAGTTTCTGATCTGGTATTTTTCTTCTCCAATGGAACAACGTTTGGATATTCCTTTTCAAACAACTCATTTGCAGAATGGACTCTACCTGCATCACTCTTGTAGTCCTTTTTCATTCTACTGGTTTTTGCTTTACCAATAGGAACTACATTGGTACTACATTTGTACTACTACATTACAGTATCATTCATTTCTATGAATCTTCTATGAGGAACACCTTTGTTGACTCTATCACTTCTTCAAAGTTCGGCATTACCGGATTTTCCAAAAAACGCTCCTGACTTGTCCATAGCGTGTACTTTTGTAACTCGAAGGACCAATGTGAATTTTTGAATAAAATAAGCGTAGAATTGAATAGCTTTTTCAACAACTTTATTCTTTTTACAACTCTTGTCAAAAAACTCAATTTTATTCAAAACTGATGTCAGTCAAAAACTGAACGTTTATCATATAGGGTATTCAACAGGTCTTATAATGACCAATAATTTAGAGAAATTTTTCTTTAGGAATCTACAAATCCTAAGCAATAAATCTACAAATTAATCAAGAAAAACGTTTCAGAATAGTATACTAAACAAAAAGTTTAAAAAAAGACTCTTGGCGAGCGAGACAAATTGGTTGATTGAGCCGAAGGCGAGTTTCACGAGTCGAACGAGTATATATGCAAAGTTATTTTCAAACGAGGTTTCTATGATACTTACGATATGTTCTTCAAGAAACTTCGGAAACAACAATTTTTAGAAGTATCCAATCAAGAAAACAATAGTCAAGACGGTTGCTATAAAACTCAGCCCACTTGAAACATTGCAGAATTTTGACGTATGAAGAGAATCAAAAAAAATTACAATGAATGAGAGATGCGTGTGCAAATATGACATATCCGTGCGCAAAGTGCTTTGCACACGAGGAGCGAATTTTACGTGTGCGAAACCTCATTTTCTGAGGCAGTCGTATAAAAAGCATTAAGAATATTTCATAAACTTCTGGAAATGGATGGAGTAGGTGATTTACCTTTCGCAAACGTATAAACGGGTCAAAATATCACTAGTATTTCCTACACCTTTTCTTCTGAAGTCCTTCGTTACTAAGTTGTGGGCCCTTGGAGAAACAGAATAAAAAATATTTTTTCTTTGATATCGTAGAATAAAAGTGCATTTTTATCAAAAATTTTTGTTCTGATCGACTTGATATAGGATTATTCAGAAGATTGTCGAAATCCTAAAAATTCTCAGTCATTTCAAAGTGAGGTGAGGTGAGGTGTGGATTTCATCGAATTAATTAATCTATTTCGTCAATCTCCAAAAGTTGGTTGATTTTCAATATTTACTTGAAAACGCACCAAAGAAAATTATTTCTTATTTCGCAATGTCAAGAGTCGTAACTCTAATGAAAAATTAAGTGAAAAAAATTGTACCGTCATCTATGATCATCTATACCGAGACGGATACAGGGAGTTCTGTGACACCCTGTATAATAAACGAAAATGGAGTAAAAGTTAAATTTAAAACAGCCAATATCTCCATAATAAAAAAACATTGGCAATATTGCATCATTAGTGGTGACAAGTATTGTCGCTGGTTGTTTTGTCATGACAGGAAATAACTCCCAACCCTTGCCTCACAGCCCTCACAGAGTAATCCAAAGGTAGATTTCAAACTACACTGTAATGCCTCCACCGCGAATTCCCCAGTGTGACATATAGAACATTTTAAAGCCTCGTTTCGAGTTGAAAGATGAATATGCCACCGAACTGCAATAGACAATAATTTCTATACAAACGGTTGACAGTTTCAGGCTATGCCATATTACTCCCAGGATACATTGTAACCAAGCCGAGATGAAACAAATTCAACATTATTTTGGATGAAATCGGGACTGACATAAACCAGATTAGGTCATGTAACCGAACCGTTCGTTCTTTTATATGGTATGACAGAAATGTTTCGCAGAGTAGAGATCCTATCATTCAGTGACTGCTGTCCCTATAGTATTGCCTGATTCATCCATTCTGAGTCATTGTTTCATAAAAAAAAGATGTTAAATTGGAAAATAATGTACAAACAACAAATTAATAATAATAATAATACTACCTCATAAATACTCATAGAGTGTACCCAAAGGCATAGCCTGTGCGGGTAGAGGACGGCTATTATTATTATTATTTGCCGTGGCGCTCCGGGGCGACTTACTGATGTTTTCGGTGGTGTATTTACTTTTCAGCTGTAGGGAAAACCCGGAATACCTAAAGCAGCACCACCACCAGCAATTCTAGAAACTATATGCCCGTCATGCCGCCAATGTTGTGTAATAATAATAATAATAATAATAATAATATATCTTTATTTCCATCGACTTATATACAAATAAGTATTGGATAATGTCATAACAAAAAACAGAAAACAGTATGATAATTATGAAAAATATTAGAATATTTAAAATTATTCACACATAATGATTTGTGTAGTCAAATTATCACATATTAAAATTATGGTTGAGATATTCATCAACCGAGTAAAATGAGTATCCTGTGACGCAAATACCATATATGATGCTGCAGAGAGACATAATGATGAAGAACCTATGATTGTGTAAATTGATATAAATGTTTATTGCAAATTCTCCTTTTTTCTTTGATCATATTGATATGTTCTCAGATGGAATACCCAGTAAATTATTTAATGAATGATTAGGGTTCAGTCGAGAGTTTTCCATTAAGGTCAATACCAAATTATCAAAATAATAGACCACTTTGATATATTTTCCATGAGTTTCCTCATCAACTTGAATAAGTATTAATTTGACCATAATAGCTGGAACACACTGTAATTGATCACCTGCAATGAACAATACATCTAATATTATCTCATATTGATGAATATTTAGATCTTTATTAAGCCAGAATAGTGATTCTTATCCAGAATACCGATCCGTGTTGAATATTGAAACAGATTTAATAAGTAAATATTGGGAGTACACCTCTACTGGCGTTAACGTTCTGTACCAAAATTTTATTAGCAATATTGAGTCAACGTTAGATAACATATTCTAGACAGTGGTTGGATTGGTGCAGAAGTTAGACAAATTCAGAAAGAGGGGGATTTATCATATAAAACATTTCAGTTCATATATAGTCCTGCAGATTTCGAAAATTTCAAAAACGAAAAAACGAACGAAATAAAGCTGTCAATTTTTAAGAAAAGAGATCATGGAAGCGGTTCCACGTCCGAATAACATAGATACAAAATATCACGTTATAGTATCACATACATAAATAACATATACAAAAATAACATTAAAGAATATATCATAGTACAATAATGTCATATTAAAGAAACTAGACCATATTTGATTCATTTTCATTCATTCATTTAATTCATTTAAGTTTCAACCTATCCTGTAGAATGTTCATCGTCGACGACCAAAAAAGACGATTTTTTATATTTTTATGACTCGATTGTTCCTGAACGAACTAACTTGGTGACAGATTCGCCTTTTTGCAAGGCTGGAAAATCTGTTGTTCCACCCCTCTGTATTGTCAAATGAATCAAATATGGTCTAGTTCCTTTAAAATGACACACAGTTGTAATTTCATTATTTTTTGTATACTGGCCATTGTTATCGCATATAGGGGTATTTTTCACGGGGGGTTCCACGTCATTAGTATTTCTTTCCGATAATAATTGTAAAAGTGATATTTTCTCCTAATGTTATTCATTAATAATGTTATTTCATTTTCATTTCTTTCCTATGTTGATTTAGTGAAATGATATTTTGTTGTGTTAGTTTTACAAATAATATTATTTGAAAATATTATTCTGACGTGTCACCATGGAAGCTGTAAGGATGGATGTCGTAATAATACTAAAAAAATGCGTCATGCATTGAAACAAGTTATAAAATTACTGAATAATTGTAGAATAGAAATGGTATAGAAATACCTAATAGGAAATGTTGCTTTAATGATTATTTAAATACATTTCATTTAGATAATAAATAATATAACCCATAGCATCCAAATCACAACAAAATTTACAAAAATCAATGTTATAACTATTAACGTGGATATTAACATTTCAAAATCAATTATATTGAATAAATTACGTGAAATAATGACAAGTAACGCAACAATTTTTTAACCGTAAAATTACTGAAAAATATGTATGTAAAAATTTGTGTAAAATATTTGTTTGCAAACTGGTATCATGCGAAATGAATTGAATTATAGTACTATCGTTTCAGTCTCAAAAGCCTAGATAATCCAAGTAAACTTGAAGGATTGGCATGTGGGTTAGTGTGTAATCAATGAAAAATTAAAATTGATGAAAAATTTGTTATTAGTGTATTTGTAGATGAGCACAAGACTTATTATTGTGTTCCGCAAAGTACTGTATTAGGACCGTTATTGTTTATATTATATATCATTTACTCATACCACTATTTACAGAATTTTTTCGTGATACATTGATTTCTGTATCTGGTGAAAATAATTCTAATTTAGTAGCTAATATGAATAAAATTATATATTTCAGATTAATGACTGAGAATGGTTGGGAATAAATTAAAATAGTAGTAGTACAAAAAATTGTTTTAATTCCAGACAATATGCTATCAAAATTGACAATTCAGTAATACAATACAAAGATGAAATAAAACATTTAGGAGTCTTATTCGATCTACAGCTCAGATTCGTGTAGAAAAATTGAATAAAGTTGGATATTTTTTTAGTTTAGTTAGTAAAAGTATCTCAAGTTGATGTAGAAAACTATTGTACAACTCTATTATTCATCCTCATTTCAACTACTGTATGTTTTTCTAATGCTATAGTGAAAATATTCATAGACTACAGGTTCTTCAGAATAAGGATGTACAAATTCTACTTCGATGCGACAGATATACCTCAATAGCTCAATAAATAGTATGTTAGAATCATTAAATTTTAAATATGTTATAACCGAGTCGAAGGACCATGCAAACTTCTTATGCAAAAAGTCTTTTTGTCCGAAATTTAAATATGTTGTTGAACTCGGGCTTATGAACAGAAGTTACCGTGGGCACACACAAATTCTATGTATAGTTTTCGAAATACAGAGTGTTGAAGTTGTAAAATGTCACTTTAAGGCCATTATTAACAGAACTTTATTGCTGGTAATATCACAAAATTTTTAGTGAGTTTTCTTCTACAAAACAGTATTACACTTTTTTTTGAATCGTTATCATTAAAGCTCCAAATGTATTGGGAATGCTTTATGCCGGTAATATTTTATGACAGTTTTTTCAGTTTGTGATACTTCGTCGTTTGTTTCTTTGGAACATTTTAAAGACTGGAGATTTTCCGAAAATTTCATCGATTCGAGTTCTCCAGTTAGTAAACTTGCCAAGCACCGTTTATTTTTCATTGAATAGAACTTTCAGAACAAATTTTATTGAGGGTATTCTCTGAAACGTATGATCTTCAAAACTCACAATTCCTACATGTTTCTACTTTGGTTTCCACAGTGTTCTCTGAATGCTATAGGATTTCTTGAAAACCAGAAAAAACGATAGATAACGCAGCTTGAAATGTTTTGATCAAATGTGACCCTTGAAAAATAGACATCAATTACGACAGGGACACCAAATTGCAGGAACAATATAAATTCCTGAAAAAACAACACCAAAAGCAAACCAAACAAGCTAAAGGAAACTGTAATAACAGACAGCTCTTGAACTCGCAAAATAAATCTGTAATGTCATCTCCGGATTACTTCATCGGGAAAAATAATGATGAAATACATTAACTTCCATCGTAGCGAATTCATTCAACTCATACTTCAACAAGTCTCTAAAGGAATGACTCCTCAAGTGAATGTAAATTACAGCAGTCCAAATAAGCTAAAGGAAACTGTAATAACAGACAGCTCTTGAACTCGCAAAATAAATCTGTAATGTCATCTCCGGATTACTTCATCGGGAAAAATAATGATGAAATACATTAACTTCCATCGTAGCGAATTCATTCAACTCATACTTCAACAAGTCTCTAAAGGAATGACTCCTCAAGTGAATGTAAATTACAGCAGTCCTTCGACCCGCTAGAAAAAATCTCAGTTAATTTTTTCAGATCCGTATACGACTAGAAAAATGCAGGATATAATATTGAGTGATATTCCATTGACACTACTTGTCAATTTTTCATTTCAAGAGGGTTCATTTTAAGACAGACTTGAAAAAAAAAGTTTTGAAAAGGCTCTCCAAATACAGTTACACACTCAGTTCTTTCGGCAGTAAGCAAAGAGCATTTTGATCTTTGTGATATTAAACCTGTTATGTGAAGTTGGACAATTGTGGAATTCGAAGTAATGCACATTCCTGATTAAAAACATTTATAAAGAATCGTTATCAAAAATGTATTAGAAGAACTTTCAATGTTTTTTTTTCTGAATATGAAGTTGTTACTCTTGGCGTACCCCAGGGTAACTTTTTGGAACCCTTGCCTTTCATAGCATTTGTACCAAAAAAATATCAAAAAATCACAAAATTTCCAATTACGGTAAAACAGAAGGCATATGAATAATAAAGTTCCACCCACCACTTCCCCTCCCTTGTAGCCGAACTCTTCAGAATTTCTGAAACCTTTCGGAGTGTTTCGATTCATTCCACGGTTTTTCAGACTAGCAATATTATAAATCGTTCTGGATCGTTTTAGAATATTTGAATGTATTCTCAAACATTCTCCAGCATTTCACAACATTCTCGAACATTGTATATTTTCTACATCATTTGAAATCATTTTAGATAATTTCCGACCATTCTAGATCAGACTTAATTCTTGTAGATAATCTTCGAGATACACACCCCTTCTACAGTTTGGTCTGTTTGAACTCTGGCATGGAGCAAGTCCTCCAGGGCATCATCTCTCCAATGTATCTCACTATTCGCTCGGATTATTACTACTATTGTTATCAATTATCCAATTTCAATCTTCTGGTAGGTTATAAACCAAAAGAGGATGTTTAACAGTGTTATTCTGCCACAGTATATTTCTTTCAATTGAAAAAAATTACCTACGTCCACATATAACCTGATATTTTGATTCTTCCTTGCTGAAAGGAATTAGGTTTGATTCATTTCTGTGATACCAACGAAATAAGTTCACGAAATTGCTCAGCTATATTCTGCAACGAACGAGCACAATTTCCCTTTCGTTTAATCCAATTCGAGATATTTTATGATGGTAATTGGGGATTTTGGCTCACAAATCTCGAAACATTATAATAGATGACTAAATATAATGTGGATAAAAGCTACGAAAATACTCATTCGGTTATCCAATGAACTGCAGTGGAATACTTTATACTTATTAGTATGATTTATACATATGCAAGGATTGTTTGTTCAATTATATGAAAACTTAACAATGACATATTTTGCTTTTGCTAGGTGGAATTGAAGCATATGGTTAGTGGTTTTTTTGAGATGAAAAGTGTCCCTCATGAGTCAGAAATATTTCTAAAGGTTTTCTACCCATCCTTATGATTAGTATACCCAACATGAGCCATATTGCACTTTTTCAGGTGATGAATATGACAGTAAACAACTTTAAATACTTAAGTTATCGGTAGACATTCATGCAAGATACTAGAAGAATCAGAATTTACATCCGAAATAGTAAATTTTGGTTCACGATGAAGAAAAACTCGAAATCATATCCACAAATTTAATATAACCACCAAATGTTAATGCTGTTAGAACGATTTGTTCAATGGTTTCATAGTAATACATGTTTCGAACCAATATAGGTTCATCATCGGCCAAGTTTAAAATTATGGAGAGAAAATTATGTAGAAAATTATTAAAGAAATAAAATGAGTGTCACCACATGATTCCCCAAGGAGTTATGTGGCTAAAAACACTTAACTTGTCAGTGTCATTTATCGTTCTAACAGCACTAACATTTGGTGGTTATATTAAATTTGTGGAGATGATTTTGAGTTTTTCTTTATCGTGAATCTATACCACTCACTCCACTTCGAGACACAATGGACTTCTACCACAAGTTAATACATTTTGGGTAAGACGAAAGTGAGTAAGAAACAGGTTTTTTTTATTTTCACAATGGAATTGAATCATGAGAAGAAAAAATTGGGGTTCTATCCGAAAAAAATGGTATTTAAAATGTATCATTCACTTTCTGAACCCCCTTTATTATCCTCCCTGCAAATTATTCAGTGGATGTGATTGTGGTAAGTGATCCATTCAACCTTTAACATTCATGATTCAGTCACTGCATATTTCTAAAAATTTTACTTGACATGAAAATAGCGTATGTTCGATTGGCTGCATTTATCACTTTTTCTGGAAAAACTCGAATACCTCAAAAACGCTACCTTATAGGTGAAGATATCACACCCAGAGAAACCAGAAATGTTACAGTGAGGATTTTCAATGTTTCCATTACCGTCTCTACCAATCTTTAGAATCATGCTTCTATTAATAATATATAATATAGTAGTAATAATACTCATAAACACTCATAGAGCGAACCCAAAGGCATAGCTTGTGCGGGAAGAGGACGGCTATTATTATTATTTGCCATGGCGCTCCTGTTAGTTCTGTTTATACAATGTCACTGTTGAAGTCAACATCATAAGATTTTTTATCATTCAGTTATTGCCAATAACACTTTGTGCTCTGAAAATAATGCAAATTGACGTTTATGATTTTTTCCTTTCGGTCTGCTGCACTTGCCAAATTGATATTTTATTAAAAAAATTCCAAACTGTTGGGTTATTTTCCAATATTTCGTAGAATTATATATGAAAAATTTGTTTTCTTCTTTTTATCCACCTACTGAATATGAACCAGTTCGTACAATTTCTAGGATATATGAATTTCTTATTGTTATTTTTTTATCAAAATGACTGACCTGCCAAATAAATGACGATATAAATATACTAACATAATATAACTATTTATACCATTATACGTATTTCGAAATCTCCTTCAGAAATACTCCGTAATCTGTCGCCTAGGCTGCACTGATAAGGAACAGACATTTCGAAAAAGGATGCAATTATTTTTCAGAAAGATATTGTAAAATTGTTTCTTTGAAATAGGGATTTTTGCAAATATGCCTGATCGATATATTACAATATCCATTGCGGTATAGCCAGGGTAGTAGTTGTTTTCTGATGGACAAGTTCCACAAAATCTAGTAAAATTCATAGTGGTTTCTGAAATGATTGTTTTCGACTGTCTCAGTCACTGGATCATTAGTGCTTCTTGAAACAAGTTTATTAATATAACAGGTGTTTCACAGTGGATGGAACATTAGAAGTATCTGGAGAACAGAAAGACAGATCAATTCGAAAATTTGTGGGCGTGGATAATCAAACTTGCTCTATCCCTCTAAAATATTTTCATCAATACAGTGTTGTCGCTTGTATCAGAAAGTAGTACTTAGCTACTTTGTTATTTCAAATGGAACACCTCGTATATTATATCATTTTTGGAATCCTTATAAGATTCCTCACAACTTTCCTACATAATTCCCTATACCTATCTGTGACGATTTCCGAAATAAAAATTATTTTGTCCAATTTTTGTGCAAAACTTGACCATTGAAAAATATCAATTTTTTTCCGATGCAAATTTACAAAATATTGCAATTTGGGTTCTGTCGATAAACTGGATCTCAGTTTTAGCATACAGGGAGGCTCAGAAGTGAGTTCCTTCCGGGGACTCATGAAAATGACTGAAACTCCGTTTTTTTGAATGAAACACCTTGTATATTATTACTTATTTGAAAAGCCGTAACATTTTTCAATTTAATTCGTACAATCGTACAGTTTGTTAGTTATGATCACTTATATTATGAATTCGTCTTCAATAAAATAAATATTGGATAGTGATTTAGATAGTAGGCTATGAACTTCCTTCATTGTCATCCTGTATTCAAGTTGCATGGGTTTGAAAGTACTATGGCAGAAAATAATTACTGGAATGGATGGATTTATTCATCATTTATGGTCAATGTAACAAGAATGTCAGCAGAACATACAGAGAGTTTAATGAAAAGTATGCTGTTTTACATCGAAAGAATTCGAGAAAATTTATTAGATTGAGTAGAAATTTTAAAATGTTCGTATCATCATGAAAAGCTATTCATTGTTCAATATTAAAGGACTCCGCACCGCATCAATGGGAAATTGGCTTTCGGTGAATCTTGATTTTTTTATATGTTATAGACCTCATGATGCTGATCAAATGTCTCCAATGCACCAACGTCCTAAATTCAATAGGTTCGATTATACAGAGTGCTAAAGTTCAGTTTTCCAAAATTTCAAGTAACTATTGTGACGATACTATTTCGAATTTATCAACCTAATCAACTACGCATCGTTTGTTCAATATAGGCCGACTCGGATCCACTATGAAGTATATCAATTAATTCCTACACGGACTAACGATATACGGGGTGAGTCCAAAGTTTTGTAGTGATTTCTGGAAAATAAATTTTTAGATATTTGGTAGGATACCAATATCAATTCCAATTCATGATGTCAGCATCTTCTGAATCACAGTGATATATTGTATACAAGATGTTCTATTTCTTATGAAACTCTGCACCCGTTCCTATTATTGCTTGAAATTCTGGACAACTCGATGAATAACTGGGTTGTTCACTATGATTATCTAGATTGCAGATACGAATATTCTACAGTGAATTGTTCAAAAAATATCATAAGATTTGTGTCGAATCGAACTCATCTATAATATGAACTCTGACTACGCTGAAAAATATCAGCGAAAGACACCATATTTGGGATCACCCTGTAATTCAACGTATCTGCCAACTAGATACTCATAGAGCCTCCGCACACGGGTCGACTGGCTCTCGAAGCAGTTGCGTCTCGAAGTCGAAGCGGAATGTACGTCACGTATGATCTATGAGATGCAATCGAAGGGTGAACCGTATACGGGACGATTTGTATCGCACTTCGAGTACGTTTCTGAACCAATTCATGTTCCATAATGACGAGTTCGAATGATGAGGATGCTGTTGTTCCTTATATGTACCGTCGGATGAAAAAACAAACAAAACAGAGAGTATGGGTACACCCACACCTAGAGCGAAATATTCATTGTCGGTTATTTGTTGTGGCAAAATAATTGCATGAGAGTAATAATATTTTTTTTGCATTCTATACAGTTTCGAAAGAAAGTCACATTGCTCTAGTGGAAATGGTAGCTCCAGCCATTCAGTACCAGAGTACAAATATGAGAGAATGTGTGAGTGCAGTATTTCATTGCAAAAGTAACTAGGCTTCCATGTTCTACCCATTATATGCCCAATACTCAGTACTATCTTCAAAAACGTAGCTCCATATTGTACTACCGCTCGTCACGCTCGAACTTTCCCGTTCCATGCAGGTCGTAAGCTTCGACTCGCACTCGAAACGCAATCTCTTCGACTACGTATCGACCACCAATCGACCCATTGGTGTATCTACCCTACTTTACGTATGAAGTGGAGTGGATAGAGATTCGCTTCGATGTCGAGACGCATCCGCTTCGAGTGCCAATCGACCCGTGTGCGGAGGCTCATAGTGAACCCAGTTATTCATCGAGTTGTCCAGAATTTCAAGCAATAATAGAAACGGGTGCAGAATTTCATGAGAAATAGAACGTATTGTATATAATATGCCAGTCGTATTCAGGAGATACTGACTTCATTAATTGGAATTGGAATTGATATTGGTATCCAACGAAATATCTAAAAATGAAAAAAATTCCAAAGCTCAATTTTTCAGAAATCACTACAAAACTGGCTATCTTTGGACTCACCCTGTATATCGTGAGTCCATGTAGGAATTGATATACTTCATAGTGGATCTGAGTCGGACTATATTGAACAAACGATGCGTAGTTGATTAGGTTGATCGAAATGTTATCGTCACAATAGTTATTTGAAAATTTGGAAAAGTGAACTTTAGCACTCTGTATAATCGAACCTATTGAATTTGGGACGTTGGTGCAATGGAGACATTTGATCATCATCATGAGGTCTAGAACATATAAAAAAATCAAGCAAATTCACCGAAAGCCAATTTGCCGTTGATGCGGTGCGGGGTCCTTTCAACAGTTGGAATTCCGAGATCTAAGTGAGAATTTCGAGATTTAAGTAGTAATTACAAGATCTCAGTCGGATTTACGGAATCTCAGTTGAAATTACGCGATGTTAGACGGAATTAGGAGAACCTAGTCGGAATTCAGCGATATGTCAGAACAGTCTTTGAAATATGACTTCATAAAATGGATATACACGGTGATTTACCACCACTCACACAAAATTTGTCAATGTGCTCTTCCCACCAAAAGAAGTTTAAAACCAAGAGGAATTAAAATTGTTTAAAATTGTTTTTTCCGTTAACCTGCTGTCATCCCTCTACGAACGTCAGTCCTCAGAAGTCGAAACTTGTGCGAGCTAAGGATTAACGAGGTCCTACATTTTAACGTACGATTCCTAGCACGAGACCAGTGACCAAGCTGGGAATCGAACCCACGTCCCTCTGATTGATAGACTAGCGCTCTACCATCATGACACAAAATTAGATCAAAAAAATTACCTGATTGATTGGTAGAAACGCGCTGCCACTGGATAGAAAGTACCATGCAGGATCACTTTGCCTCCCCCTTCATTAGATTTGGGACTGACAGCAGAGCTGGTGGGATTAGAAGTGAGATTGGGATGTTTCTCACATTACAAGATGGCAAAATAAATTAATAGTTTTGCAACCACACACAGCACAACAGAATTACATGGTATCATGTTAAAGCGAATGTTTGAATGACAACAACAGCATGATTCACTGCACGTTCGACGTGAGTTGGAAAACATGACCCGGTATTACGAAGTCTGCACTACACCTGAAATTGTTCGTAACTTTCGATGGCGTCTATGTGGAAATTTTCCCGCGTAAATGCTGGCATATTGAATACAACAATACCGATTTATGAACGACGTTCAACTACCCTCACTGTCAAATCATACTGACGACTGACAGATACGTGCACCATTGCCACGTCTTCTTACGTTTCTGCAGTGGCGTATCGAGTGTGGTTGACGTACAAAAATATTGGTTCAATCAACTCGGATAGCTCCCAAATTTTACAGGTGCGCTCGCACATGATAGACCAGGGCCCCATTAAATTTTGTGCAGGTGGTGGTATATCACCTGTATAAAATAATATTATACTAGAAAAATGTATGCTAATTCAGATAAGAAAATTAATAAAGTAAGTTTGGCGTAATTTTGAAACTAGAAACCCGCACCTTTTTTTCACATCACTATTTTCTTTCCAAAATATATTTGCAATCCGGTTTATTTTTATTTTACAAGCTTTTATTTAACTTGCAATGTATGGTAGCTATCTTTGTTCGGGCAGAATCTTATAACTCAATTTTGAAGCAAATATCTTCAACCAATTGAGCAGAAATTTTGTATACACGTTTAGTTTGGATGATAATGCGTAGTTAGGTCCTAAATCCAACATGGCGGAACTCACAAGATGGCAGACTAGTTATTTTTGATGCACTCTTACAATACGGGTATCAAATGAAAGGGCTTGCTGAGAATAACTCGAGAAATGAAGTATTGTCACTCTAAATCCAATATGGCGAACTTCTAAAGATGGCGATCTGAATTTTTTATTCTTTCCTACAATATGGGTATCAAATGAAAGGATTTACTGAGAATACGAATGTGAGTAAAAAAATAAGATAGAGACCATAAACTCCGTTGCTCTAATCCGTTTGAAATTTTGGTGTACTGGGGTGTACCTAAGTTATTAATATTTGTCGGGGCTAAGGTGATCTTGCGTTACAAGGTCTGGTGAATGGTGCAATTGGACATATTACAGAAATCACATGGCCCTGCTCAGCGCCGGATTGTGGAATTTTTCTTACCGAGCTCAATCATTGAAGCGGCCTCCGTCATTTGAACACGATAGCAGCAAATGAACACGATAGCAGCAAACCTCGACAACCCCCATCTGATATGATATCTCCGATACGAAATTATGCGAGGTGTACTTATGTCTGAAGTTGAAATGATTCACTATTTGAAGTTTGTTTATACACGGTGGACCGTCAGAGTACGATTACTGGAGTTTAATGATAAATTATAATATGATTACTAGAGCAAACTAGACAACAGAGTCTATAACCAGAAATAATTTTTGAATATACAGGGCGACCGACAAAAATCTACAGAATGAAGTACTTGTTTTAAATGGAGAGATATGTGCATTAGTTCATTTTTTGACGATTGTTCGTGATCTCCACGCGCCTTTCAATATTATTATTGTCTATCTCTGAAAATTATGATGGCATTCAAGAGGAATTAATAATAATAATCAAACTATTTGCTAGAAAGATTTGTGATACTTCTGATCCATTGACATATCCGTGAAATTATACAGGTTGACTAAAATTATTTTTCAACCCTGAACTCTTATCTAAATTTTTTACACCCACACTGCGGTGCTCGGAAGCACTTTTCGGGATTACTAAGCACTAAGCCTTTTCGTAAAATGCTCGAAGCACTAAGCAGTCGAAGCAGCCCTCAGAAGTCGAAACTTGTGCGAGCTAAGGATTAACGAGGTCTTACCTTTTAACGTGCGATTCCTAGTTAATAGTTATTTGTATTCGATATCAAGTGAAATAATTTTAAAACGGGTGTTATTTGAATTTTGAATCATATTCATGGTGAATATTTTTTTCCATGTGGCACGCGGACTTCCATCACGAAGTTTACCACTCCCAAAATAATACTTTTTTCAAACATTTGTGATTTGAACATGTATTCATATCCTTCCGGATTGCTGGTTCAGTTTTTTCGTTCTCGGGAATATTTTTTATAAGGTAATGACATCCATGGAATGATAATTATTGGTATGCCAATTCTTTAACTAGCAAACTAATTAACTTCACCCTGTAAATAGTATTTCAAATGTCCTCAACCGAAAGATCTTTGAACCATGTTTCATCCAGCAAAAATTTCAGGTAGAGTACATCCCTACTCTTCAAATACCGCTCAAATATTGGTATTTATCTTTAAATTTAAATTACCCACTCATTTTGATACCCCGTATGTACGAACTTTTCTGAAAATCTTTCATCACATAGTATTTCTAGTCCATTTTCAACTCGAGATTTTTTGAATTGTTCAATGTTTTCTTCCTAACACATATCAATACTTCCTTGAATAATTATGCTACCCTCCTCTCCAGCTGCAAATAACAAAAGAAACTGATAGTGAACATATCTGTAAAAATAATTGATGTGGCAACTCCGCAGACGGTCACTCCTCGAATGCACCTAACAAAAGAAATTGTGGCTGGAAAAGTGTGGCTAACTTCTCGCAAATTCAAGCTTTTATATCATATGAATTGTGTAATGACGTTATAAGTTGATGAAATTTTTAAAGGAAGTTAAATATATTGTTTTTAGCGCATTCAAAAACGTTTTTTTACTATCCAATTATTTTGGAATAATGATATGCTTTATAAATAAACAGTCATTTGAAAATAAGATATCTTGTGTGAAGGTGTTGTGCTAGAATTGTACATCATTTCTCCATTTGGTTTTCAAAAGAGGAAACCGCAATTTCTAAGTGTATTCTATAGTTTGATTTTTAACGATTATCCATCTATTTGATACTCATCGATATTTAAGCTTTTATACACCTGAGGCTTCGATTAAAACTTAATTTGATTTGCCACATTTAAGTTTTCACCAAACTTTCGAGGAAATTCCCGCCGCTTCCAGAACAGAAGGTGTTGAATCTCCAACAATTTCAACCCTTTGTGTTGTTAGTAAGTGAAAAAGGCTCAGTAGTTAGTTTCGTGTTGAATTCAACTTTGTAATTTCAAGTTTATCACAAAGTGAATTTAATTGGGTAACTTTACGCTTCTCCCTAGACCAAGTTCTTACCGAGATTCAACTTGTACTCACAATTTGATGAACAATTTCCATAGTGGTAAGTAGTCTTTCCTATTGCCTTCTTTGGTGATATTGTAAGTATTTGAAAATGTTTGGGAAGTTTGTTGAACACCAGAAAAATTCAGGTTAACCAATTTCCTTTTTTCCTGTCATGTTTGTATTGATAAATACAACATATTATTATTTTATAGATATTCAGTCAATCGAGAAGACAACTGTAGTGAATAAGTCGGATACGCTAGCTGAAGTCAAGCAAAGCTCACTGCGTCCACCACTTGGGTCACTGACGTACAGGGTAAACCACGATGAGCTGAGTCGATATGTATATGGAAAACTACCTGGAGCATATTTCTGAAAATTTGTATACGAGCAGCTCGTTTCAGTTAAAATATTTTCAGTTTTTTACGGCTTCCGGTTATACCGGAACTGTACCCCATCTCAATATTTTTTTAATGAAATAACTTTATGATATAACTTTATTCGAAACATCATATGTCTAATGGGATCCAGTTTTCAGTTAATTAATTTATTTTTAAAATTTTGGTAAATGCAGCCCTTAGCAAAAATTTTTTTTTTGAAACAAAGGAATTCTGGTCAAAAATTACCAGAATTTGCCTGAATAAAGCTTCCTGAATCTTAGGAAACTTTTCAAAAACAGTATACGGGGTACTCGAAGTGGATTCTACCCTAAAGAATAGGGGGAGTTTATGCTTTAAAACCCTACATCTAAATTAAACGGTTTCTGTATTACCTTGGAAAAACTATAATTTCTGTGTGGTTAATAGAGATACCTGAATTATCACTAGGCCTTTCGGAAGAATCGACAAGAAACAAATGCTGAAGTGTCAGTAAACGATATTTGCTAATAATTTGACTTTGAAGCATAATTAGATCGAAAGCATTTATCATGTCCTGTTTAGGAATCAGTTATGAAGGTTACTTCAATTTGTTCATAATTAATGGGGAATATGACAAGGTTATTAGAAGAGCCTTTGAAACAAGCCTTCCATTTGCGATACCGGGATAGACCAACACCCACTTTTGACACCCTGACATGGCTTATTTAGAAATGCAAAACTCACGGGCAGTTATGAAAAAGCAAGAAAAAGAAAACCTGTCGTAGATAATGCAAAATATTCAATTTTTGCTATTTTGGGAATTATGAATAGATTTTATTATTATGTTCTAATTCAGAATTGAACTTTCTTAGAAATGAACTAATCACATCTAAGTTGTAGCTCATGATTCCCTCCATTAGAATGAATACTCATTTCTCACAGAAGGCATTGTATTACAACATAGCAAGACAATGTTCATAGAAATAGATAAATATCAATATTTGTTTCGTTTTTCACTAAATTCAATAAAATAATAAAACAAACGACTAGTTTGTTAAACGTATTGGTGTTCATCAACTAGGTACTTACTTGAGGATTCATATGATTGCCTGTCCAACGGCATATAGTTTTCCATGCTAACAAATGCTTTATATCATGAACAAAATTATATAATCATTACGAATTGTCCATAACTGTTTCCAGGATATGAAATGACTCATGGAATAATCCTCCCCATCGCCCCCTAATTTCCAGTTACTCCCCCTGATGTACAGCCACCCGCACAAATACTTCAATAGAGATCTCTTCTCCCTCTCCTCATCAAACAAGTAATAATAGTATCATTTTTAACAAGAGATGTTTTTTCGTGAGGTGAGAGTTTATCCACGCGCGAAACTGAGTGAAGCGAGTGTGGCAATCTCACGAACGAAAAAAACGTATTTCATCTGGAGTAGGAAATGCAAATTTTTTTACGATAGATTTTATAGTTATAGAGAGAAGTTCAAATATAATCGTGATAATGTTTATAATCTGTCAAACGAAGTGACGTTCGTTTGCTGATTCACCTGCCGAGTAGTGAGATTAACTGTCATTAGTGTCAAAAATCTATCAATTTGTTTTTAGTATATACCCATCGGGTCGCATGATAATATCCATCTGTTTCATTTTCTCTAGAGTGAAAACATATCATTTTCATGTAGGGTATCCGGTTGACAAAAATGATCATTTTCATATAAATGAGTAGAAAAAATATTATTTGTGTGAATAAGTCTGCATATGGTACTACTGAGAAGCAAAGTGGTTGTTGTCTTAGAGCGCTTGCTTCTAATACCCATTAAACCCGCAAAATAAGTTACGATAAACGAATTCTCTTTCCAGTTGCCACCTTGACATAGGCGTCGGTATATTATTTTTCAGTGGTATTAATTCAGTTACTTATAGCAATCATAGCAAGTGATTGCCCCTTTACTAATGATCTGGGCGACTAGGGCCATCCACAGAACTTTTTTATGATTGTACCAGGAATGCTTTGGAAGTAAAAACACTAGTAGTATGTAAATTTTCCATTTGCAGGGCATCAGTGCATATGAACACTCCTCGTAGTGCTCTTATTATTATTGTCGTTTCAGTTGGAATTAGAAATACTATGAAAACGAATTTATTTTACTTGTGAATCTGGAGCCCGGACATTAGGTTGTTCTGCAGACGTGGATAGTTTTATCTGGTATATGGGATACTCAAGGTATCTGGAAATATGATATCCATCATCAACCTTACTAAATGTAGTTGAAGATGCTGGGAACAGGAATAATGCAGATGCTAATATATGCTAATATGTTGATAATTGTATATAGAATGTGAAAAACCACTGTTTTGCAGATTTCGTAACTTCATTTATGTAACTATTCTTTTTTTCTAAACAACTACTAGAAAGTTGAAAATGCCTCTTTGGGCAAGAAAAATGTTCGTGATGTTTCATTTCATTCCCATATGCAGAGGTGTTCACAAAAATAATATTGAATAACTTTTTTGGTGCGGAGGGGGAGGGGAGAGCATGTTTTACCAGCCAGTCAATGAGGTGTTACAAAAGTAGTTTTATTGAAATTAATTGAATGCGGGTGGCTGTAAATCTAGGGGATGTGGGGGTGGCTGTAAATCAGGGGGGTGATGGGAGTGGCTGAAAATAAAGAGAGGTGATGGGGAGGATTGTTCTATGCGTCATATCCCAGTTATAGACAATTCGAAATAATTATAATTTTTTTCATAAAAAACATTTGTAAGCATTTAAATTGTCACCCTGTACATGGAAAACTATATACTTTTCGATAGGCAATCGTATAAATCCTCATGTAGTTGATGAAGACTTAACTTCCTCAAAAAATTGGCAAATTCTAGCAGTTCGTTTTCTAGTTTCAACGAATTGAGTGAAAATCAAAACGATTATGGTATTGATATTCATCTATTTCTATGAACATTGTCTTGCCATGATGTAATGCAACACCCTTTGTGAGATATTATTTTTTATTCGAATGAAGGGATTCATGAGCTACAACTCTTCTTTTGTAAGTAATTTCAAATCAGAGCACAACAATCAAATCGATGCATAGGTAATACCTAAAATAGCAAAAATCGAATTTTTGACACCCTGTAGCTCAAAAACTGGTCATAGGTTCGATCTGTAAATAAGGACTACGTAATAAGGATGCCAGGATCTACAACATACCAAAATTTGAGCAAAATGAACCGAACGCCATTTTACGTACTTAGTAAATGTCTTTTATCAAACATGTATTAAGATTACGGAAATTTCAATGGGTTTTCTTGCATTGATGGCCGATATCACTCTATTAGACTTTTTTGTTTGGGGTCGTATATGTATAAAAAATATTGCTGCGCCATTAACAATAAAAAAATGAAGAGAGTAAGGAATGCATTTCGATCTCTTTTCCCGCAAAAAATTTAGAGTGCCACACATGCGGATTTTCAAGAAGAATTCATATGTGTTTGGAAGTTGGGGGCAACCAGTTCTAACATTTATTATAGTTTGTTAAATTTCTTGTTTGTTCCTGTGGGTGTTTGAAAATTATTGTGGAAGATCCGCATCCATTGTCTACGACAGATTTGATTTTGTTTAGCTTTCTAACAAATTGCCCGTGTGTTTTACATTTTCAATGATCTGCATCACTGAGTCATGAGTGTGCTTTGGTCTATCCGGATATCGCGGTTGAAAGGTTTCAAAGACTCTTTCAATATCCATGTCAAATTCTCCATAAATGATTAACAAATTATGGTGATGTTCATTTTTAAATTCTAAACGGAACATGATTAAAAATTCCACTACTCTTGAACGAAAATTATTAGCAAATATTGTTTGTTGATACTTCAGTACCTATTTGTTTCTTGCCGATTCTTTCAAAAAAGTTTACTGATATTTCCAAGTTTCTACAAAAACCATTTAATTTGGATGTGAGTTAAACTCTCTCTATTTTCTTAGCGAAGCCACTGGCGTTGAAAAAAAAGTGAGGTTGCCATTTGAAACAAATTAGTTACATAATTTTCAAATTTGGCACCAAACTCTGAGCACTTTGAATCATTTTATTGAAATGTTTCCAAAGATTTAGGAAGCTTCAGGTCCTATTCAGGAAAATTATGGCAGTTTTTGGCCTGACTGAATTTTATTTAAAAAAAATTACTGTATTTATCAAAATTTTCAAAAAAGTTGAAAGAACTGAAAACTTCAACAAGTTTGAGATTAACAAAAAACATGTCAAGCAAAGAATTTCCTCCATTAAACACGAAGTCAAACTTTCAATCATACACTTCTTCAAATTCAAGAAATAGAAACTATATACCCAAAAACACCAAAACTACGTCAATTTCACTCGACAAGCATTTCGCCTACAAAGTTGGCATCCTCAGGAGCTCAAAGCTTACTCATTGACGTTGTTTCGGTTTTTTAGGTACTGTCTATTGCTGTAATTTTAACCGCATCAAAGATTCGAAATATTCATTTATTCGACACTTTTTTAAGTTTTGAAATGGAAATCTACAAATTTAAAAATTGATATTGACCACTGTTTCATCACCTTGCACAAGTTCTGATTTGTTTTGAGAAATCATGAAATTATTTTGAACAAAGATACAAAATTTTATCATTTACAACTTTTTCCAACATACTTTATAGGACGGATGGAATATGCTACAAGGGTGTTTGAACTTTGTGCAGCACACTCTAAGATACAAGGACCCCAAGATGAGAACCAAGTAAAAGCATTCCTTAAACAATTTTAGGTAATACTCTACAGATGTTTCCTTCATAGTACAAATAACAGATGTGTCCTTCAAGACCATCATTAGCAAAATTTTAAAATCCAATGACAATTTACGAACCACAGAGAACAGATGGCATATTGTATCATAAAAATGTTTTGAATAAGGGTGTTTTCTTCTTCCTCTTCAACTGGAGTAGTAGTTTTGTCTGACTCCCAACTATACATAGCTATGAATATAGAAAAAAGGTTATTATTGAGCAACTGAAATTACAACTTTTTTATATCTAGAATTTTTTTCGTATCTTGGTTTGTTTTTGAGAAAAAACAAAAATCACTTTATCGTAAGTCCCTGGGAGAACACAATAAAATCCTTTAAATACTAAACCATCAAAAACTGGGGGTTACTGTTTTTTTATAAAAATTGTCTGAGTATTTCAGTCTCAGAATTTTTATCAAATTTTTTTCAATAATAATAATACGAAAACGACGATTTCTTTTGAAAATTTCAACACCCTGTATTTCGAAAACGAAGCATTACCGAACCTATGTTTATATGAACTTTTCGTATTAGAATCACTTAAAAAATCACCTCTTCAAGTTTGACCACGAACTCACATAACACCCTGTATATAGATCTACAACTGTTAGTCAGTTGGCAAGTTCTGGAATCGAAGAACAACAAATAATTGAAGTCACTGGCCATAGTAGTTCAAATGGTTTCGATTTTATTCATGAAATAATCTTAACTAATACTGCAGAATTGAATGGCACACGTTTTCTACGGATTAATTTTGAGTAAATGGGTAATCACAGGTATCTTTCGAATACTACAAATCCGTATTGATTACATTGTCTGGTTCAAAGTTTTCATGAAGTTGTTTGTAAACAGCGTACATGTGATGAATATAGTATATAGTATATTTCCTTGAGGAACCCTACCCAGTTAAAATTGTTAGAGCAACCCTCAGAAGTCTCCGAGAGACTTGTGCGACCTAGAGAAGACGTAGCCCTTACCTTTTTAAACGTGTGATGCCATGCACGAAACCAGTGACCGTGCTGCGGTCCGAACCCATGCATCGACGGATGATTGGATTAAGAAGCGAGCGCTTAACCAGCACGGTCCAATGCATGCACGGAACCTGGCGTTACTTTATCCATAACAATGTGGTAGGTCTAATGATTCGATGAAAATAATTTGATGGGTATGTAACCAGAAATAGTCCAACTAAAATAAAAGTATTGAATGATTTACCTTGTCTTCAACTACCATGATCCATAAGGAATTAGAGAATGTCTTCAGAAATCGGATACATATGATACACGAAAGAAGAGATCATCACGCACCTTAATATCACATTATAATTTTCATCTACAAAAATAAAAGAAATAGGCACGGTATAAGGGGATTCTAGGCATCGAAAGAGTTTTCTGAAAATTCGGTATTTTATACCTAAGATGTTTTTAAATTTTTTGTAAAATTTGTTTTTACGAATCACCCAGGTTTACAGAGAAAACCAAAACTCCTGAAAAGCAAAGGATGTCCGGAACCTACAGTTCACGTAAAAGTGAATTCCGAAAATCTAAGTTACAAGAGAAATAAATAAGTATTCAACGCGAACACGATAGGAGTTGCATAAGATGATATACATAATGTAACAGAAAAATAAGGGGTTTCTAGACATCCATAGAATTCGCTGAAATTTTAATATGTTTCATTTTAGGTATATTAAACGCGACCACTATAGGAATATAAGGACAAGATGCGTAATAAGTAGAACATTCTATCTCTCCTCATGTGATAAGCGATTGTATTAATTTTTTTTTCTCGGGACTCGTATAGGTCATCGTCCATGAGAGATATTCAATAGATCAATTGTTAAAATTTTCATCAAATCCGGTATATTAATTCCTGTATATCAACTAATGCAATTCCTATGGTAGTCACTTAAATTTAAAACATTTCTCTAATATACCTGAAGTGTAATATACTAAAATCACAGCAAACTCTCTCGATGTCTGGAAACCCCCTTATAATATCTGTTATGCAAATATTACTGTGATATACTTCAGGTGTTAATTGATGGATGTAGCTTTTACTACGTGGTAGAAGATCATCACGAGATTATGAGAAAGAAAACTTTCCATATTTTTGTTTTTGTATAACTTATATGGTAGTTTCAGAATGTCCATATAGGACAAAACCGCAGTAACATTAGTGATACAAATATAAGTGGTACAAAAACATAGGAAGTTTTATTTCTCATATTCCATACTTTACGCGTAACATAACACAATTTCAACAAATTGTAGCGATGCCTAGGAATCCCTAATATTTCTTTGTCCATCTGTGTATCAGCTAATTCAATTCCTATCTTGGTCTCGTAATATGTAATTATTACTAGATTTATTTTTAATTGTATATGCATTTTTTGTACCCAGTACATTCTCTTATACTGCGTCAGGTTTGAGTTTTTACAAGTGGTAAAAAATTAAATTTTTTTTCACTATTATACCAATTAATATTACGTTATACACCTGTACCTGACAAATATTTGTCTCGAATTTTCCAATTTGTGGGATAGTGTGGAGAGAAAGGGATTTTGAAAATATTCATTTTATTTATTTGAAACTATCCACATCTTTTTCAAAATTATTCTGAATTCAAACACGAAGGAAGTGTAGCGGAGCAAGTGTTGAATAAACGGGGATATAAATGAGTTTATAAACGCGTTACATGCCGTACTTTTTCTACAAACTCAACTTTAAACAACTAACTTGTATTCAAGTCGTAGGTCAGTAGATATAAACATGATTTTTCCAAATTTAATAGTATTTACAAAAGTTTTAAAACTTCACTGGGGGTAAAATAATTGAAAGAAAAATATTTTCGTATTTTTACTCTACCAAAAAAAGCAAAACTTCTGCAAACTTTCGAATGGTTCCTGCTAACATTTTCCGGAATAAAAATCAACACTTCCGGATTTCAAGGTATATAATAATTTTGATTCACAAACTCATAAACATAATGTGTTGTCCGTTGTTTAGGTATGGTAGAATTTTTAGCTCAGAATATTTCAAAAAATTACAGGAGAGTTGTCAAATGATACAATGGAATACTGTCAACAATTCTTAATAACCTATCTCTGCATTTCACAATTATTTAACAACCACATTTGAGAAGTGCTCTCCTGTATCAAAGCTCAAAATGAAAAACAAAAAACCATGGATAACAAAAGGCATCAAATTATCAACACGTAACTTAAGGTCGTTTCATGCCATAAAGAAGCAAGTACAAGACGACTTCTTTCTAACTTATTATTGTAATACTTACAAACGTATCTACAGACAAGTCATCAGAAAAGCAAAGGATGCATATTACAAAAATCAGTTAGCGAACTCTAAGAATAAAACAAGAGAGAACTGGAGGCTAATAAACGAGCTAAGAGGCAAAAATAACTGACAAACTTGAAATACTGATATTCACCCTGATATTTCAAATGAATACTGCTCCATGAACAAACATCCAAATTAGTACAGAAGTACATTACATAGATTATCTATATTCTATTAGTGTTGCACAAAATTTTCTTCTCGAAGACACCGACATATTTGACCTGAAAGATGTTATCGATGAAACAAAAAACAAAATCTCATCTGGCATGGAAAAATATATCAGAATCTACCTGACCATGTGCTACTAACATTAGTTGAGGCAACTAATAACTGCTTCAGAATGGGAGAGTTTCCTTCCTGCTCATTTTTATAAAGGGTGTGACTCAGATGATCCTTAGAATTTTTGCCCAATTTCATTATTGTTAACATTTTCCAAAATGATAGAGAAATTAATTAAAAGAAGGATGATGACACATCTTACAAAAAATTACATCTTAAGTTATGCCCAATTTGGATTTCAAAACTCTAAAAGCACAAACGATGCATTTCTTTCGATACTGGAAAATACTTATGTGAATCTGAATGATGGTGAATACGTAGCAGCAGTTTTCTGCGACTCCTCAAAGGCACTTGATTGCGTAAAACATGAGATACTGCTATAAATACTACAATTTTACAGCTTCAGAAATTCCGCATTAGATTGAATCCGATCCTATTTGTCCGAAATGAGTCAGGTTGTTCAAGTACAACATACAAATTCAATCAGTGGAAAAGTCTTGATGGGAGTACTACAGGGATCAGTTTTAGATTCTATCTTATTTTTATTATATAGCCACCGTTCCCATACAAGAAAAATTCACCCTTTTTGCAGACGACCCCACTATCCTATGGTGACCAAAATCACTTGAAGGGAACAATTACTCTAGATTTAGTTGAAATTAAGCAATGGTGTGACTTCAATTTCCTATGTTTTAACTTGAATAAAACAAACATGGTTACTTTGAAGCTTGATTTTGATAATTTGCTCTTGGAAAACCAGATTGTAGTGAACGAACCACAAACAAAGTTTCTGTTCTATTTATAGATGACAAGTTAAAATTTACTGATCATGTGAGGTCAGGTAGCCGAGCTTCAATCATTCTGGTTTTACCGGTCACTGGTTCAATCCCAGTGATTTCAATTTATTTTTCTGATGGCCTGAGAAAGTGCTAGGAATCACACGTTAAAAGGTAAGACCTCGTTAATCTTTGGCTCGTACAAGTTTCGACTTTTGAGGGGGACGAGGGACGACAGCTGTTTAACGGAAAAAATAATAATAAAAAAAAATGTAACGACCCTGAGTAAAAAGCTAGCCCTGGATGCTTTGCCGTCAAAACCTCCGATCAAGTAACACAACCTAGATGAGTAATACTCAAATAGAACTTTTCATAATGTTATCTCTAAAATCATGACATTATTGCCATGTCGCAATTTTTTAAGGGTACAATAAGCCCGTCAGCTAGATTTTGATATCTGTCGGGTATATTCATGGCAACGAAAACCCAAAAATACTGCCTTGGATGAAATATATAGCAATAAGAAGGCAATTGGAACGTTCTTTGCAGCTTGTTGGAAGCATGTTAAAACGATAGTATTTCCATCGCCGAACGGAGATTCTTCGTTGTCGAAATAGTCTGGTCAGTACGGCTACACTGCATTTGGAATATCGAATGTCAAATATGACAGAACAACAACAAAATATCTCTGTTTTTTGTCTTTGGCTCATTGGAGTGTTTTTTCGTGAATAAAGGGCAAATTCTGAGTTAATTTGTGTAAAACTATCTTTAGTTTTTATTATTAAGCAATGGTGAAGCATTGTGAAATGTGTAAATAGTTATTTTTGTATCTAGTGCGCGAAATGCTACTTTGGTGATCGAGAACTGATTTTTTTTAACGAGGCGCAGCCGAGTTAAAAAAAATAGTCGAGATCACCAAAGTATTTCGCGCATGAGATGCAAACAAATTTTTTTTTACAAACGTCAAAAATATTGTTCGAAAATAAGTAATATACTTAGCTTAATATGAAAAATAGTATTCAACTGGCTTAAACTGTTTTTCCAAATCAAGTAATTACTGTAACTATGGAAATAAAATGAATAAATTATTTCTTGGATTTTTGCTTGATTGAGGAACATAAAGGTTAAAATATAAAAATCCCATATAGTTTACATGCAGTGTGCGAAGTAAGTAATTCGCACACTACTTCGCGCACGGTGTCATGGTAACGAAGGAAAATTAAAAAAAGGGTCACTTTTTGACGTTTGTATGAAACAAATATTTCGTCAAACCGAAAAATGCCTGTTTCTCCGCACAATTCAAATTAAGGCAAGTATCTGACAGAAAACAACTACTTCCCCATAAGGATATTGAATTATATCTGTCTTCTATTTATGCAACGTTCCTCACGGAATTGTGTGTAGAGACAGGCATTTTTGGCTTTACGAAATATTTGTTTCATATGCCTCATTCATATAAAATATGGATCAAAGTACTATTAAGAAATGAAGGTTGTATTCCCTTACCCATACCAAAATCCTCCTTAATATAAAACTCCATCATTTACAAGAGTAGAAAAGTGAATAATCATCTTCCAAGTAGTCTAAGGGTCAATTTATGCAACTTTGTCATTGTCATAGTCCTAATCACAATCACTGTCTTAATGATGAAATGAGATTGAAACTGTACATTCAAGTAGTAGCATTTATGCAATTTCCTTAGTTTCAGTCTTAAAAAACAACAATTGCGACCAAAACTGTTATAATGATTTTGACTATGATAATGACAAGTTGCATAAATTAGCCCTAAGAAATATCACTTCCCTGAAAATCTTCCGGAAAACATGAAGTAAATATTATAAGAGAAAACTTACTAGAACGTGCAAGAGATGATAATTGCATGAATAGTTTGACACTGTATTCTTTTATTCTTTATTTGAACATGATTTTTACCAAATTTTATTTGGTTGACTGGTGCACCTAGTGTTCTGTATATGTGTATAATTTATTTGATTTTGATTTGCTTCAAATTGTGTAACTAGGGATAAGCTTTTATAAAAAATTTATTTTGTGACTATCACTAATTTATTTTAAATTGTGATTTTTTACATACATTTTTTTATCGTTATTTACAAATTTACCTATATATGTATATTTACTGGCTTTGTCAATAAGAATAATATTTTTTTTCGACTATAAAGCATATTTTGATTTGATAACTTTCGTAAACAAATAGACGAATCCTACCTTGACTAGTTGATCTCTCGGGCGACAGACAGCAGACAGAGCACCAAGCCGAGAATAGAACAGATGCACTCGGCACTAGGTGGTCGCGCGGTCTAACTCGCGAGGACGGACCGAAACGAAAGCAGGAGGAACAGAGGATGCTGCGGAACGGAGCTGGGATAGCGGCCGGTAAAGAGTGACTAACGCGCGGGGTCCGTACTCCTCGTCTATCGATCACTGGTTGAAGCTGAGCGCCGGCGAGCGAGAAAATGACGAAGAGGACGACGGGCGGGGCGTACGCACGGATGTTCTTGCGCGCTCCAGGACAGGGACGGATTGTGGGGGAGTTTTTTTTAGGAGTGAATTGATTTTACAGCAGAAAGCGCGAATTTTGCTATTTATCCCAGTTTAGGACGAAACTGAAATAAAATGTTTATCAACATAGTCCAATATCCAAAAAAAATTGTTTATCAAAAAATCAGGGGTGGAACACAAATTTTGACTTTGATAACAATTAAAAAAAATGGAGTTTTCTCGGAATGTAGAAATCAAATCAAATCATTTATTTGACTACCTTATGCATAAAAATACATTTGTAGCAAGTCAGGTAGATTAAAATGGGGATAATACATCCTCCGTACATTCTTAGACTAAAAACAAAAGTAAAACGTATATAATAAAGAGTGGACGGACACATTAAAACCATAAATATGACATGACCTTAGATGAGTAAAACAGAAACATCATGAAATGTATGATAAAATGAGCATGAAGACAATCTGGAAGAATATCACACGACAAACTCAGTCGGGGACGATAAATTAAGTAGACTATGATTTTTAATTATTGTTTGGAAATATACTATAGGTATTCGATTCTCCATTT
This sequence comes from Chrysolina americana, assembly GCA_958502065.1. Lineage (NCBI taxonomy): Eukaryota > Metazoa > Arthropoda > Insecta > Coleoptera > Chrysomelidae > Chrysolina > Chrysolina americana. The sequence goes on from OY293416.1 coordinate 48,778,813, forward strand.
ACATGGTAGTTTGTTGTAAAGATGCAAGTTCAGGGAATTGCGTTGTGAGATTGCAAGTTTATATCTCGGAGGCCTCATGTGTTCAGCTTCCCGAGTTGAATAATTATGGAAATCATTGTTTTTATCGATTTCTGTTTTTCTCGTACGAATTTCAAGAAGACTTTGATATATATTAATACAAGGAAGAGAAAGGATCCTGAGTTTCTTAAAGAGTTCTCGGCATGAGGCATTGTAGTGGGCATCAGTCATCAGACGTATAGCACGTTTTTGAAGTCGGAAAGCTCTAACAGAGTGAGGCGAGTTTCCCCATAAAAGAATTCCGTAATTCAAATGGGAGTGGAAAAATGCCTATGAAGAAGGAAGGGTAGAAGGGTTTATTGAATTTTTAAGACATCTCAAGAGAAATAGTGGATAATTTTTTGCATAATATACCAATATGGGTTTGCCAACTCAAACCATCGTTTAGAGTCAAACCAAGCAGCTTGACAGATTTCGACCCACATACCTTCCTGTTCGACGAGCAAATCATCTTTTGAGATTTGCTCTTGTTGAGATTCAGATTGTTTGCTCTGAACCAGAATTCCGCTTCACAGTCAACATTTGTGGAGAATTCTTTTATAAGGATACAGTTTTGTGGGATTGAATGAACATAGTGTCAGCATAGCATACACAAAATCCTGGAGATATGGTATGGAAAATATCATTCATATGTATAATAAAAAGGAGCGGACCCAGCACGGAGCCCTGTGGTACACCATGGTTTATATTTTGATACCTTGAAAACACGTCGTTGATGTGCACTGAATGCATCCTGTTTTTGAGTTGAGAACTAAATAAATCAAGTGTCACACCCCTTATCCCATAAATGCTCAGTTATTCTAAGAGTAAGTCATGGGAGAGACAGTCGAAGGCCTTGCTTAGGTCGCACATTTTTATTGATGTATGTTCATCTTCTTCAAAACCTTCGACAATGCCTTGCACAACCTTACAGACAGCTTTTCCAGTAGAACAATTACTTCTGAATGCAAATTGGTTTTTATTGAGAAAATTTTGTTTTTCGAAGAAGTTCATTAGCCTCTCTTTTATTATTATTTCGAATATTTTTCCAAATATGGAAATTATAGAAATTGGGCGGTAATTACCGACATCATCCTTATTTCCTTCGTTTTTAAAAATAGGTATTATTTTTGTGAATTTGAATACTTCGGGAAACGAGCCTTCGGAAAACATAGATTGATCAGTGCAGTAAGAGGTTCTACAATTATCTCGCTTGTTTCTTTAATAATTTTACTGTTCAGATCGTAAACATCACAGCACTTTGTATTCTTGAGGTTCTATATGGCGTCTGAAACCTCAATTTCTGTCACAGGCAAGAAGAAAAAAGATTATTTGGGTTTCGGAAGATTTTTCATGAAATTTGTTTTGTTTTCATCTATTATTGCTGGTAAAGAATTCAGAATATTTTCTGCAATGTTACATTAACAGTTTTTGTTTAAGAATATTTTATCTTTAGCAAATGATTCAATGTTGTGTAAATTCAAAACCTCAATGATTTTTGGTAATAATTAAAAAAATTGAAAGGACATAATGTAATAAATAATTGAGAGGTTCCTGAATTCTTATGGGACCACCAAGCCCATACAAAAAATATTTATTTCATGAAAAAACCGATCCTACGATCGTGATGTTTGTAACTGAATAGCGCTGGCTCCCACATATTATATTAGAATTGAATTGAGATTTGACGAGTTTGAAATATTTACCAACATGCTTCATAAATATACCGTGTGACATAGACTCATGGTACACGCCCTTTTCTCCTTTGTTTCTGTAGCTATATTTTTGAAATTTGGAACATTGAATATGCTCACTATAGGGCACTTTTTTTACATATTTAGAAAAAATTCCAACTTCTGGTTTTTCCGGAAATGACATCAACTGTCGATTTTCAAATAGGACACCCTGTATATTATTACATTTTTGAAATTTGCATAATTTTCTGAATCCAATGATACCTCATAGTTGATATTTCATTAGTCAAAACACCTATTTTATTTTTAGATCTAGAGAGCCATGAACTTCCTAAAATTATTCCAAATGATCAAAAGAATGCTACACTATCGTAATTTCGATTCAAAAAGTATCGTGGTTCAAAATACGTGTCAAAAAGGTAATTCAACACCCTTTTTCACTCGAAACTCCATTTTTTCGAATGGTACCAAAATGATACTCTGACGTCATTCGAAAGTACCATCGATGGAGTATCCACACACAAAAAAAAATTATCTCAGATTGACAAAACGCATTTCTTTGAAAATTCAAGTAAAACTCTTTTTTCAATTGAGCATATTTCTTTGAATCGAAACATCTGTTATTTTCAAGCAAAGGATATAATTTTATTGAAATATTTGCTCAATCCAAGAACACCATTATAGAATTAAAAATGTAATTTCTTCAGCTTGATATGGTTGATTTTTCGGAATGAATAAACCTAATTTATTGATTTAATGCTTCCTCTTTTTGATTTAAGAATATAAATATACATTTCTTCAAATTAAAAAACGGAAATAATTAAAGTTGATATTACTGACTCTTTTCAATTGAAAAAATATGAAATTTTATTTCAGTACTTCATTTTCTCAATAATAGTATATACATTTTGATTTCTTTCAATGAAAAAATGAAATGTCTTCAACTTTATATTAAAGTTGTTATATTACATTTGAAGCTGAGATAATATTAAAATTGGATGGTAAAACCACAGTAAGTATTGCTAAATTGTGATTAAATTATTCCGATAGTATGCTGAAGTGCAGAGTTTTGTTTCCATAGCCTTGATCAGCAGTTAAAAACATGTTTAGTCCCACAGAAATTATAGAGATCTGAGGTGGATCCCAGATAGGTGCAGCAAATGTTCAATACATTTCTAACATTGTTGACTGACATCATTCTTCTAGGACCGGCCCTGACGGATTCCATAGGCTGTTGTGCAATTGGTAAGGGGGGTGAGGGGTGTAATGTCTGCTTCAGTATTGTAGTTAGAAGTGTTTTTCGGGTCTCGCCGTTCGCAGGTTACAGGTCTCGTTGAGGTTAATGTGCATATTGTGCCATTGTGCGTTTACATACATTCGGACTGGAGTTGGTATATTTCATATTAATTGTGAGAAACAGTTATGAAAACAAAAACATGGATATCCAAAAACTTCTGAAACTGTGCAACCTTGATGGAAGGATTAAGTACTTGTATCAAACTTCCTTGGTAGGTGAGTATTAAAAGATGACCGGCACAACCCCATGGATACTGGATTACAAAAGATGGTAGGCTGTTTTATAGTTTTATAGAAAAGTTAATGGGTAAATAATTCATAGTACTTCGGCATTATGCCTAACCAACGAATGTGAAGAAATAACTTTGCATCGATAGGTATAAAAAGTAGAGGAAAGTGTAGGTATTTACCTACATGGGAATGAGACGCACTTGCATCAGTGTATTTTGATACTTCTATATTCTTGATTCAAAACTATAAATATATATTTCTTTGAACACAAACATATTATTGAAAAGAAAATAAGGTGCATTATGGGGATAATGAAGCCATTCTGTATAGGATCAAAATTATTCACTGGTTAAAGATTTATTTTCATTTCTTGAGAAATACAACTACAAGTTAGGAAGCTAGAAAAATACCTCTTTTGAATCCTTAATTATTTAGTTGAGCTCTACGTTTGAGAATTTAGGTATTCAAACTTTCATGAAAAACCAACATTTCTGAGAAACTATTGATGATTTCGTTTGAATTTTGAGTTTATTAAATAAGCATTATTTCAGATAACAAAGTAACTATCGAAGATTTTCCTTTCCTGAATGAGGAATATTTGAAGAAATTAGCTATTTTCCTCTCATAGGACAACGTAACAGGATCCTTCTACGGGATGAATAAGTGAAATAAAAGTTGGTATCGATAGAATTGTTGTTACTTCTTCAAAACTGTTTCATCTTCATTAACTTGTCTATCATTTTAGATAGACATGGACTTTGAGAGGCTCTACCCTGCATCGATTATGAACTTTTATGTAAAATAGGCACCATTTTACAACCCCATTATGCAATATAAGAAAATAACTTCAAGAAAAAGTGTTGGGAGTCTGATCGAAAAAATTTATTCCACTGAAAATACAGGTAATTTTATGTGTATTATTTATTCAGAGAAATTCACGCTCTATTGAAAGACATGATTTAGAGAACAATAGTGCATTTCTTCGTTTTATTTCAAAAGAAACAGTGTACCAGAAAATATTTTTAAATTATTTTTTCCGTAAACTTAATCAATTTTTCGGTTTGGAATTTTTGGGTTTCCAATTATTTCTAATTCCTTGTAATGTCAAGTTTGTCAATAGTAGGTAATAGGTGCAAATTTTTTTTAGACGTCAACTTCATCGAACAGATTTTGCTGCTGCCTCAACGATTCCACCTAGGGGCAGAATGAAGCTGAATAATGAAACAGAAATTTTCTACTGTAGAATGCCAAGAAGCATTCTTGTACATGTTACGGTATATATACAGAGCAAGGAGGAAACATCTAGCTAAAATATATACAAGACTCAAGATATTTGAAAGACTAGAGACTCGAAAGTGGGACTGATAAGACTCAAAATCAAATCCAAGTGACTCAAAGACTCAATCAAGCCTAAGACTGAAAGACTGAGCCGATGACTGAAATACTGAGGTGGAGATTTATGGACAGAAAATTCTGTTTTTATTGTAGATCTTGATGTTTTTCTCATATTTTTGATCACATATCGATGCCCTAACTCGCAAACCAGTTGCTCCATTGATATAACGTGGAGTTAGCGGGTTTGCGAATTAAGGCATCGATATGTAGAAAATTTTATTTGTGTTTATTTTTTTTTCTGGTGAAATATGGTCTTTTTATTTTTTCTCAGTTCATATCCAAAGTTACTGATAATAAGGATTTTTTGAATCATATGTTAGAATATTGTTAACCAAAGAATTGTTTTGATTCATGTAAGAATGATAATTATGTTGAATAAAACTTTTTTCATTGACCTTTTTGTTTATAATTCATTGAATTAATTTAATGAATATTTTTGTTGAAGGGAATGAACGAAAGATTCATTCTGATTAGTTAATATATTTGATTCCACAATATTACTCTATATATTCAAAGTTTTATAATAATTAATTCATATTTTCGTATCAATACCAATATTCAAAGTAATCTAAGTAATAGATATGTTGCCTCAAACGAGTAATTTTGTTAAAGAAAACGAACCTAAGTTTCATTCTGATCAATGTATATATTCAGATCAATAATATCCTTTCATCAAGTCGAAGTATCCATTGTGTAACTAAATAAACCGTTCCTCTTGAAGTGAATGAATGTAATCTTCATTACGAGAAATTTATAGTTTCAAATCAAGAAAATATCCATCTTCAATGGATATTTTTCGTTTCTACTTCAAAACAATTGTTTTATTGAAGTAAGTAAATAATTTTTTTACTATGAAATAATTATATTTTCCACTCGAGATATAAAATGTTTTCATATAAGCATATATTTGTTTTCAATTAAGAAATTTGTTGAGAAAATTGATTCTTTGAAACAAAACAACCATCTCTTTCGTTATATACAAACAAATTATTTACTTGAGTCAATGCAGTCATGCTTATTCCAAGAAATTATTTTTTTGTGTGCATCCAAATTAACTTTTTTCTATATAACCAATACGAACACCATAATGAAGCTTAGACAAGTTTAAATATTTTCTCGGTTCAATAACAATAATTTATCAAGGTGGATATAGTGAACCATATTCAATGTTCCAAATTTCAGAAATATAGCTACAGAAACAAAGGAGAAAAGGGCGTGTACCATGAGTCTGTGTCACACGGTATGCCTACAAACCTTTGCTGCGCGGGATGAGGAATAGCTTCTGTTCGGTGTAACGCGCTGATGGTGGCTCTTGTAACAACAATAAAATTCCAAACTTATTGAATTATAGAATAAAAAATTAAAATGAACACATTTAAGAAAAAATTTCAATATTACATATTTATGTAGATAGATCACAGAAAAACTAAATTTTCATAAGTTTCGATTTCAAAAGTTTACACTTTTTTTCAAAATATATTACACCGCTGAGTCGACTCGCAAGCGTATTGTAACGGTTCAAAATCAAATTTAAATAGCTATGTGCAGATGTGACTGTTACCTTTTGTAGTGTGAAATATCAACCATTGTCTTGAATTGTGCTTCTTGTTATTGGTATATTCGCTTATGTATTTGTTCTGAATGTTTTTCATCCTATTTACCTTTCAATATTAGCTTACCTATATTTCGATTCATAATTCTTTCAGTCATTTCATTATTCTTTGTTATTGTTGATTGTTATGAAGAATTTTTGGAGATTATCTGAGATCTGACGTTTAATAAATTAATTTCAATTTAGGTCCTTTCGTTTTCTACGAGGTTAAGTGTATGTAGAGCTGTGTAGTGTAATCTGCACTTTGTCTAAAATTGTCACACTTTCGTGCAAATGAAAGCACCTTATGTTGAAGATCTCTGTCCTTGTTCTGAGGTTAACATTTGACATATTTATCGTCTTGTGTAAAATGAACGACTTCCAGTGGAAAGGAAGGTGATGGTTGTTTTTGTTCTTTCCGGCTTCGTCTTCGACGGCCTCTTCCATGTGTGGCGTTCTTGAGGGCAGGTGTGTGACGATACTCATGTAATCAATTTTCGACAATTTATCACTTATTAGTGGCTTTAATTGATTCTACATGGTTGAATAATCTTCGTTGATTTTTGTGGACTTGAATAGTCATATTGGTGGACTCGAGTAGTCGTATTTGGATAAATCACGAAGAGTACCTGTAATGGGGATTTTAAGTTAATGTCGCCCACCGCCATTTTGAAGCCCTGATCCCAGAACCCAGAACACCATACCATTTCTGCATTCAAATAGAACTGACTTGAGGCAAAAGTGTTGGATCTTCAAGTTGTACCAGGATATTTGTCAGACCTTGTAGTGTCAGCAGCCTAGTTTCCGTTCACCTCAGGACGATGTCCTTGGAGGGATAAGCAGGCATCGCCCATCATCAGTACTTCAGTATAGCCTCGGATGGGATAAAAGTGCTGGACCTTCCAGTTGTACCAAGGCCATCGGCACTCGAGTGACTCAGCATAGACTGATGTAACTACAACTATTTGATCGTTCAACTTCATCCCGTTTCACCGATAACCATTTCTACGATCAAGTAGAAGTGACGAGACAAAAGTGTTGGATCTTCCCGTTGTACCAAGATATTTGCCTGAGACTGTATTATCTGTAGTGTCAGCAGTCTAGTCTCCATTCACCTCAGGACGATGTTCTTGGAGGGATAAGCAGGCATCGCCCATCATCAGTACTTCAGTATAGCCTCGGATGGGATAAAAGTGCTGGACCTTCCAGTTGTACCAAGGCCATCGGCACTGAGTGACTCAGCATAGACTGGTGTAACTATAAATAGTCGACAGTTCAACATTTCATAACATCTTTTCCAAATTTACATCATCTCTCGTGGCCTAAGTTCAGTTTTAATACATTATCTATTCATATAATATTTCATCATATTGGGTGTGATACTGAAGAAAGCATTGGGAAAGCACAGGGAGAGCATTTTGATATATTTTTGTTTATAATATTCCAAATTTACGTAACCTCACTTGGCTTAAAGACCATTGTAATATTAGATTCCATTTTGGGTGTTATTATTCACCACATTTCATTCTTTTGTGGGTGAACTTCAGGAAAATTTTCAACTGATATTTTTTTAGTATTATTAGTGGTATTTGCTGCACACCTTCGGTGTGTATATTAATTTTGGTGAAAGGATTGCCTCTTTGAATTGTTTACTTCAAGAAGGTATTTCCTCATTTTGGTTTATTTTATTATTCTTACTTGACTTGCTACCCACCATCCGTGTGTAGATTCAATTGGTATCCAGTTCGCCACATATTACTTTGAATTCATAATATAAGTGATAATTGTTGTTCCACTTTCCTGGTGGAAAATATTTCTGTAATTAATTTTAGTAGTTTACATACCTCATTTTCATTGACTTTATTTCAATATCGGCTTTTCCATCTACTGGACTCTTAGTCCCAACTAATTAGTCATTTCCAGGCTGTTAGTTCCTCATTGTCAGTCCCTTTGTGATCACAACGGGAGCTTGGAAGGCAACCGGATTACGCTGTACTGGGTACTCACTCTTTGAAATATAAGGTACCTATTTATTGTGCTGTTGATGTTCACCACATTTGCAGATTATTAGAGGTTTGTAAACTAAGCGTTTGGATTTCATTTTCAATTCCAACCCCCAATACTTGAATACGTAAACAAAGAGTGGTCATCATACCACATCCCACCAATACTATTTATTAACAATATTTTAGATTCCATTTAGAAATCTCCATCAGAGGTCTGGAGCAGTCTGTGCTTGGACTGGCTTTTCCAATCACTGGCGCGGTATAAATTTTTGATAGAACCCGGATTGAGTTAGACGGTGGCTGCTATGTTGTCAAGTGCTTTCTAGTGCTTTCTATTATTGTTAATATTATTTCTTCTTTTTTATATAAAGAAGCGTAGCAGTATCGTCGATAATTATTTCCAAGAAGAGAATATTATTTGGGTGGAATTATGTCGTGAGTAACCTAGAGTGGAAACGCGAAGAATGTGGTTACACTACTTGAGTACCTATATGAGGGTGAGATTTCACTGGGATGATTAAGAAGTTTCATGAAGAAGTGATAAGCAGTTTTTCAAGAAGTATATATGTGTTTGGAATATTTAGATAGTTGTATTGTTGTATAGATGTAAGTGTTTAATTAGTCAGTGAAGTAGTTGTATGTTTTTGTTGAAGTTAGAAATAAACAGTTTAGAAGTGTGCTCGACCTATTATTTAGCAAAACGTAACAATATATTTTATCATTTATGAGATATTCATCGGCTCACAACCAATCATATCGATAAGTCCGTAAATCAAATGCTGCCTTTCACCGGTGTGAAAATAGCAGCCAAAGATAGTAGATCAAATCTCCGAAGATACCCAATCGACCTATGACGTTCAAAATTATTTTCTGTATTGAAGGGCTATTACGGTAATCAAATAATATTTTTAGGAAGCATACTGACTTTTTCAGTAATTTCGCAGATGGCTAGTTTGAGCGTGGGTGAAAATGTTACCCTTATATTCGAGAATTCTCTCAAACATTGGGTTCCCAAAGAATTGGGTTCTTTTAGTGTTGGCATAAACAAATTAAACAACAAATTTTCCCGACGAGCTAATTAATAATAAAATGGTGGGAAAGTACCCCTCTCAACTCCAGATAAATTTCTCAACTAGCGAACGGTTGAAGAACGCCAATTGATTCAGAATAATATTCGTTTTGAATGGGTCCCCTGATTACGTAAAAGTAGCTACGAGGGAATTTTATTGAGGTGAAATATTAGTTATATGAAGAACAATTGAATTTTTTGAGTTGCTTCGTTCTTACAGTTTCCAATCTGTAGCTTAAAGGATAACTCAAAATTCCATATTTTTTTTTATATCGGCTCTATTGAAGGGATTGTAACAGGCTCAATTCAGAAATTGAACAAAATTCGAATGGCACAAACATTTCTATTTGGAGGAATTTTACGTAAATATAAGGAATTCCACAGATATCTACCGAATTCCACGGAATATCAGGGAATTCCATGAAATTTCATAGAGGCCCAATTCAAATAAAACGAACAAAGTTCTATTGTGTATATTGTAGAGTCCGTAAAACCGAAAAATACCTGTCTTGCTCAACTTACATAAATATATATTTAAGCGCTTACACCGGGTGTTTCCAAAATTGTAGCGATAAATGAAGTGAGAAGTAGAATATGGCAAAACAAAACAATATGAAATAATTAATTTTTGTCGAAAAAAAAAATAATTTGGGAAATAATGAATTTTAATGGTTTCAAAAGTAAGTAAAAGCGCCAATATTTTGAAAAATTTTTATTGTTCCAAAAACGAGAATTCTTGATATTTTTTGTTACATTATGTGCCAAATAACAACCCGTTTTTTTATCGCTCCTATTTTGAAAACACCCTGTATATATATTCCACCCTTCTGAGCTGACTGGGATGAAAATTTTACTGTTATTGATTTTTGATGTTTGCGTAAAGATTGATTGAAATTGATATATCGTAATCTCTCGATTCTCTCATTTTCTAACTCCAACACAATGACCAATTAATGCAAGGAGGGGACGTATTCATCAATCTCAACCTATGTGATCAACAGGAAAAAAAAAAGCTGAAAAACAACCATTAAAAAGTTTAATAATTCCGAAATCAATTTTAATAATAGAACATACACATTCTTACTCTTGAGTTGCAATATTTATTCTGAAACACCTGCTTCTTATGTGTTTTGTATGTATTTTCATTCTATAACAAGGTACGGAATGAATATTCCGAGATCTAACTAAATGACATAGATTTGTGGATTTCAAAACTGTCAGTGACAGATGCAAATGGTGGTGACATGATAATCATACTCAGAAAAGCCAATTTAATAAATAAAATAATGAGTAAAAATCGTATAAATCCGATATGGAATTTCACAATAATCTACCTGAAAAATTTATATAATAAATAACTAATTTTGTTCAGATTCAATTGAATTGTTTTTGATTCATAATTTCTGGTTGTGGAGAAAATATAGTCTGTTAAGCAGTTGGATTAAAAAAAAATTGATACTGGTGGTTTCTCACGCTCGCTTCTGCTCGCGTCTGGATTTTTCCACCAGTATTAATTTTATTCATTCTAACCTTATTACAGAATACACTATTCGTTAACTCAAGTAATTTCGGAGATATGGGCCTATTTTTGAGTGATAACTGGCATTTTCTAGCACGCATTCCTACTGCGAAAAAACTAACAGAATGTTAACACCCTAACTGACCTGTTTCATACTTTATCTTTATTGAAAACAGTTTTTTTTTTTGAAAAAACTAATCTTTCTTTTATGGCCACATAAACAACAAATCTAGACAAGTTGGTTACTAGGAAAAACGAGACTGAATAATTTTCTATTCACGTTGAATTTAAATGCCTCGAAAAGTTGGCCGTGCAAATATGCAAAGAACAAAGTTATTAACCTGACATGGATAAATTCACTAAAATTTTTTCAGATATTCGTTGTTTATGACTTGGTGAATGATGTTCTTAAAAGAAGCTTGAATTTTTGGATGAACAATGCCGTTTTTAATGAAAAGCTAGAATACACACTGACCGACCAGGACCGACCGTCCGCGACCGTCCAGCAACGACCAAAAATTGAAAGGGGTCAGTAAAAACTTACAAACTCACACTAATCTACCAAAATTTTCAGCAGATTGGAATTTCAAACATGGTCTTCGAAAAACGGTCGAGGACGATCATTCAGTGTGAGTTTTCTGATAAGAATACACGTGTTGGAAATTTTGGGCGTAGTTGGAAGAAAGAAGAATTTTAAGTGATTTTACTATTTTTTTGCAGTAGGAATGTATGCTAGAAAAATGCCTGTCATCACTCAAAAAAAAGTCCACAAAGCAAATTATTTTCATATTTATATTGGGAACTTTTCATATTTATTTCAACCAGCGCAACATTTGAAATTATAAATTATTTTCATAATTTCTGAACATGCGCAGTACGTGATTTTCTCGAATAATTGTGAAAAAAGTCGAAAGTTGGTCAACTTATGACTCATCACCATAAGGAAGTGAAGTTTCATCATCTGAAGGTTGAGACTATTATGTTGTATTATTGTGTATGAAATCAACATACCTCGTTCTAATACCCGCTGCCCAATATAGCTCTCACCTTCTATGTCTAGCTCCAACAATTGCCTCCAATTAAGTATTGTGCCCGTTATCCAGTGCAAATGGTTAGAAGCCAGATTTTGACGAAATGTTCACAAATGAATATTTTCCGCGGAAAACCTTTTTCTCTTTTTTTGAAAAATGTTTATCTATGTCGGTACTTGCTTTCGAAACACACAAACACAATCTGTTGGACGGAGTATTCTATGCATCTTTCCGATTGAAACTCACTGTTTCAAACTGCAAATACTTGTATCCACAGACACTTCGAATAAAATAATCATCAAGAAGTTTAAAAAAGTAAAAAATTACTCATCATTCAGTAGACACACTATCACGCATTTAATTTTGCAAATGACAAATGACAGTTCTCTGCTTTCTTGACACGGCGAGCTGATTTTGTGACATTGACAATTCGGTTCCAGATATATACGATAAAGGAATATTTTAGAGCAGGAAGAATTTAAAAAGTTGAAAATAATAATAATAGCGGATAGGAGAAGTTCGACGGGCCCTCAAAGGCTCAAAGAACTTTGCTACTCCAGGCCGCTCATCAGGGCCTGGACCAAACCATAAAAGGTACTTAATAATAATAATAACAACAAAAATAACTATGGTGGAAAAAAATTCTTTGTACCCACCATCATCTAGCAAGAGTTTCTAACTTATGGCTAGATAGAGAGCAGCAGATTCTGGTTTGGTTTGTCGAAGAGCGAACTGTGCTAATCCTCAAAAACGGAGATTTGTCTGATCTCAAGAATTACAGACCGATAACATGCTTGAATGCATGTTATAAAGATGTTTATCGGCATCTCATACATGCAAATACTCTCCACACTTGGTCCGATGTATGAAAGGATGAGCAAAGAGGGCCAAAGAAGAGGGGTCGCTGGCTGCAAGGAGAACCTGCTGATCGACAGATGTATTAAGTAGGATTATATGCAGCATAAGCGTAACCATTCAATATCGTGGATCGCTTATCGCAAGGCATTGGACACAACATCGCATGAGCTCATCATACATTTGCGGTACCCGATCAAACAATGAGATGCACTGAACAGCTGATACCGCTCTGGAGAACTCGCTTCACCATAACATCTGGTCAAGTCAAGAGTCCCAAAGATGGCAGGTTATGTTTAGAAGAGACGTGTTTCAGGGAGACTCCCTCAGCCCTCTTCTATTCTGCATCTCTTCATTGCCATTGTCCGTTGCACTACGGAAAACCCGATACAACTGCGGCACCACCAGCAACCGGGAGCATAAGGTCACTCATCTCTCCTTCATGGATGACTATAAACTACATGCCTCTGGAAAAAAGGATCTACATCAGTCCTCAAGGGTGGTGGAAGAGTAAACGCATGCTATCGGTATAAAGTTTGGAATCGACAAATGTGCCACGGTTCATCTCAAAAGAGGACGATGCTAGCAATACGAAGAGGGCGTTCAGCTCGTTGATGCATCTAGATGCCGGAAAGAGACCTATGGGTGGAACGACCCCGTTCTTAAGGGTTAACAATTGTTAAAACCTCTCTTCGCGGTAAGTATCAGACAAATGTTGTCACCAGAACTGTTGGGGAAGAACAAAGTTGCTGCAACTAATATACTTATTAGAGTGAAGTTAGCCACACTTTCCTGGCCAGACTTTCAAAGCAAGTTTCTGATCTTGCGGTGTTGCCATATCAATTATTTTTAAAATTATGATCATCATCAGTTTTCATGGTTGATTTGAATTCAGAGGAAATATTGATGGTTTGTAACAATTCAAGAAAAAATGAAATAATGAAGAAGTGTTAGATAACTACCTACCAGAAATATTTAGAGTATCAACCATTTGAAAACGAAATTTGACAAAATATCTCTAGAAAGGTATATATGCACTGCGGATTTTAATAGCCCCCCCCTGTAAACTTTTGAACGGTTTGACGTACAAACACAAAGTAAAAACCTTTTGGAAGATTTCAGATAGTAATTTTTGAAATAGAACACATTGTGACTGCACCATAGATGGCGCGGGGGCGCACATTAACTAAAAAAATTTAAATGGTATGGGGGGTCATGTGCCACATCCTTGAAAAGATAATTCAATTCTCTTTTCAATCATCTAAATTTTCCAGATTTTTGTTTTTACGTTTTTTCATAATATGCATTTGAATTGACAGAATAAGTGCGCATCTGGCGGATCTGAATCCCTTTCCTTACCTGACCACGGTAACTTTTGAATGGTTTGATGTGAAATAAAGGGACAGAAAACTTTTTGATTGGGATGAAATTCTAAAAATATTTAGATGGTTGAAAAGAGAATTGAATTATTTTTTCAACGATGTGACACATGACCACCCATGCCATTTAAATTTTTTTAGTTGATGTGCCCCCCCTGCGACTTCTATCGAGCAATCACAAAGTGTTTTATTTCAAAAAGTAGTATCGATGAAACCCTCCAAACGATTTTTTTATGCTTGTACGTCAAATTTTTCAAACGTTAACAGGGGGGGACTATTAAAAGCCGCACTGTATATATTCACTGTAGATTCTAACAATACGTAAGCTTTTATGTAGATTCTCGTTAGTTTTTCCAACCTCAAATCCTGATGCTAACTCGAAATACAGCCGGTATTATACCCTACTGATTATCATTTTATATGGTGAAATTTTTACTGTTTTCCGTTCCTCAAAACTGAAACACTTGGTATAGCCCCAAACCAAGTGAGTTAGTGTCATTGGGAGATGGTCGATTGAGATAAATGCACCGAAATGGGATATTCCACCCCGAAGAGTCTACTTAAAATTCCGCAATCGTTTTCCTAATTAAGTGTGTAGATGGTGAAAAATGATGAGCCATTTGGTAAATTAGCAGGTTGGGGTAAGATTCCTCCAACCGTTACAGACTAAATTCACAAAATAGAACGGTGAATCTGGTTTCAATTTTAGAATATCTTCACCTTTACATCAATGGAATTTTATTTGATTGTTTTATTGACAGTTGGTGATAATTCTTTGTTGATTTGATACCGATATACTCTGTCTCCACAAAGTTAAAAAAAAATCATAAAAAAATACAATCTTGATTTTGAAAATGCATTAAAATCAGAAATACTTCTGAATAATTATTGATTTCTGTGCGAGGATGGAGAAATTGCAGGAGCTGAATGAGTGACTAACATACTTGAATGAACATTTTCAGTAAACATTCCCGAACGTACTAGAGATCATACGTAAAAAGAAGAGTCCATCGTCATCCCCATAACCCACAAGTTTCCTGAAGAATTGCTCGTAGCGACTGAATGATGGAAAGAGCAAACTAACAATGAAACATTTTACATATCCAAATTTCAAGAATAAGTTTCATAATGTTAGTTCAATCCTTAAAATGACGCAAGTTGTGAAGTGACTTTACTAGCTGAAGCGGTTACTTAAATAATAATGTATGTGTGTGTTTTTGAGTGTTAGGAGAAATGGTGAACTGCATTGGACATCATTGCTCACCAGAAGAATGTGGCATACCAAATTGAGCCTAACTCTAAATGAAAAACAATTAATCATAATTGATTAGAGATTGTATATCTGATTTGAAAGGATGATGATAAATCATTCCTCCAACTAGGTAGAAAGTGTAAACAGAACTTGCAAATTGACTGTAATTTTCAAACTAAATTGGATTTTTTTTTTTATTTTGGCTCGCCAAGCGTTATTGACATAACAAATAGTGAACAGAATAGTTTTATTGGGAGACTTCACAAAAATGGGTGTGCCCCATGAATTGTGCAATTTGTGCAAATCAAATCCTGAAATTATCTTCATAGTTATCACAAATTCACAATCAGGAGAAACTGTATGAAATTATGAATATGTATGGGGCTAGAAGAAATTATGTTTGTGACAAGCCAAGTTCTCTGTTCTATCATAGGAATGCCCCGCAGTGGCCAGAACCAGATATTCAACAATAAAAGATTGGATATACTGGGAGAAAAATAACCTTAGGGTGAGCCACAATAGGCCATTGGCTGCAGTGGAGAGGGCCTGATATGGGCCCACTCATGTTCAAACCTAAACTATCATAGAAAATGTCAACAAAACATGTTATCATATGTCCATTAACTACTTGATCAGACATTGGCTGTATTCAGGATATTTCGTATTTAATAAACCTTCTCTCCTTGTAGAATGCTTCAGCCCCCTCTACAAAAAAACTCTATCCTAGGTGCGCCATTGCGATCAGATGTAATAAATTTTGTTCTGAAGTTTCAATACAGGCATAATAAAAAATAGCGTAAGATACAAGTGTACAAAACGAGTCAAAAAAGTTGTGAAAATTTGAAGAATTTGTATTGGTTGAGTAGAAATTTAAAAGGAAGTGACATCAAAGAACTATATAAAAGTGAAAAAACAAAACAATATCTTGCTCAAAATTGTCAAAAGACAATTCAATGATCAACTTACGTACAAGTCTAATAATAAACCTAAGACAATCTGGAATTTAGTCAACAAAGAAACTGGAAGAACAAAAAAAGATCAGAATTTAACAATCAACTCTGATGGTGAAATTTTAACACTTCCTTCAGATATAGCAAATACATTTGCGGAATATTTTGCTAACGTAACGGAAAACAATCTTGATGACTAATTTGGAATGAGCCAACATCGTGTGCTACATCTGAAATGTCCAACAAAACATTCTTCTTCAGTCCTCTAGCACCAGAGGAAGTTGAGGATGTAATCAGAAATTTAAGAAACAAGCCTAGTACAGGCATTGATAATATATCAGTGAAAATCCTAAAGGCAGGTATTAAACCTCTGTCTATTCACTTGAGTCACCTCATAAATCTATCGATCGTTGAAGGCAAGTTTCCAACATCACTCAAATTCGCTAAAGTCATTACTATTCGCAAGAAAAATGATCCGATAAATCTATCTAATTATCGACCGGTATCGTGTTAAGTGTTATTGCTAAAATCTTTGAAAAGATTGCCTGCAGCAGAATGATACATTTTCTAAATACTAACAAACTTATAACTACACACCAACACGGATTCCGAGCCGATAGATCAACACAAACTGCTGCATGTAATAT